>JAEAOA010001977.1:2857500-3315000 GCA_016746295.1 Potamilus streckersoni
TTCTTCAGAAATAGTAGCATTTCAACAATCTCTGCACTGATTATTGCTGTTTGGCTTGAAACAAGATCTGCAATACTGAAGACTCTTTCAGAAGAGACAGATGTTGCAGGTATGCAGAGCAACTCTCTTGTATAAGTGGACAACACAGGAAACCGATGATCTCACCACCATTGTAATGGGTCCTGGACAAGAGTAATGGACTCCTGATCTCTGTAGCTCTCAATTTTTTCAGATTTTTTTTCAAGAACAGCCTTAGTATTTTTCTCTACTTTCACAACACATGCATCTCCAAAATGGAAGAAAGACTATCAACAGTTATTTTTATAGATAAAGAACTTGCATCTCTTAGAGCAATGCAAACATCAGCAGATGTAGATAAGACAGAAACAAAGTCAACGTTAGCTTATGTCGATGAGTCAGAAGCATTTTCATCTGTTTTATTCTTTTCATTTGGTGAGATGCAGTTGTGTTGATATCCTCAGCTGACAATTCTGGTAATGCAGGAAGAGGTGGAACGTCAGCAGCTGAATCCTGTTGGCATACCTGTTTAACTTTCTTTGGCTGATTCTGTTCGTAAGAATTGGAGTCATGCAGAGCCAAGTTGTTGAATCCTTCAAATCAATTGTTGTTAGTCAGAAAATGGAGGTTTTGAACCTGGGGTGCAGAACAGTTGCTATCTGGAATAAATCCTTGTTTCTCTCATATCCGGTCGAAAGATCATTTGCAATAGTTGCTTTCGTGTATTTCACCAATGTTTTTCATGATCGGACGGTGCCATAAGTGTAGTCAACAGTTGATTATGCAGTGGAAGAATGATGGATATGGTGGGTGTTTCGTCTGTGCACAACACTATTGTGATTGTCCGTAGGGGTTTCAAAGATGCCAATACTTCTTCAGCATATCAGTTTCCAACTTACATCTTTGTTCACACTGTGCGCCTATTTGCTGGTTAGGGCAGCATATACATCTACTTGTAGTTCCATAAACCTTTCAATCATGTCAGCTGCTGAGTTCCATCGGGTCCAAACATCTTGAATTAGTTTGTGTTTTGGTAAGTTTAGGAGCTATATTTCGTCTCTGAGCGTTTCTGCAGCAACTGCACTGCGGTGAAGAAAAATCTTACAATTCTTCTGATTCTGCCAAGAATTCTGCTAACATTATTGATTTTCAGGCATTTCTGGACAGCTAAATTTAAAGTGTGTGCATAGATAACAACCAATATGTGGGTTACATCCTGCTTTTGAAGCTGCGATAGCCATGTTTGAACCATTGTCAGTTACCAGAGGAGGATTGGATGGAATTCCCCATTCATTAACAGCTGACAACAGAACTGCAGCAAATATTTGCATCTGTGTGGTTCTCAAGTTCAGCACGTGTTTATAGCAAATAACTGAAGTTTCCAATCAAGAGAAATAAACATGCAATTACTGTATACCATGCTTCCGTTGCTCTGGAAGTCCAACTGTCAGTTGTTAATGCAGCTTTTGATGCTAAGTGCAAGCATTGCTGTTACGTCTTCCTTGACTTGTAATTACATATCTGGGATAATTTTCTCAGAAACGACCTGTCTAGAAGGCACAACATATCGTGGATTAATGCACAATGCCATGTTTAAAAGTCCATACAACACTGTGCGGCCACAAATCATGAACGATGAAACTAGCAATGGCATAATTGATAGCTGTGGAACTTGGTGCTAAAAATCTCTATTTAGTCTGTGCATACAGCATATCCGCAATATTTGGTTGTCGATCTGAAACAATATGTACTCTTTTGGGTAGACCTATACGTAGAAGTTGTGTCACACTGTTGCATAGTTTTTTTGGAAAGTACTGATGAATAGTGACGCCAAAAATGAGTCGTAAGGTTTGTTGTACGGCCTGGCCTGCTTGCTTGATTTCAGTTTTGCGCATATTACACACAGCGACAGTTTTCTCAACTGTATTAGTACTAACTCCATTTTTAGTGAAAATGTATTCCAAACAGAACTCTGCTCTTGGGTTCTTCACTATGGTGGCGCTCTACAGTTTCCTACTTAGCATAGGGTTAGAATTTAAAGAAAAAAAATTTCTCCGGGTTGCCTAACTAGTTAAACAGGCTATTTAAGAAAAGACTTTTTGTATCTTAGGTATTGTTCAAAGAACCTTCAATTCCCTTTATTGTGTATGATTGATGGGTGTAATATGGGTTATAGAGTACACAACTTGGCCTTACTCCTGATGTGCACCTTTCAAAAAAGTGCTAGCTCTACTTTATCATTTTAATTTCTTGAACTTCAGAGGTAAATTGTAAAAAAAAGAGCCGATAACCTTTTTTACATTTTATGTATTTGGTAATTCATTTATTACACTTTTAGAAGCTGGTATTATCTATCTTGGCAAAATTCATTTTTCCTATTTTAATAGCTGCCAAGGATAGTGTACTTTAGACAAATTCAGGTTGATTTTTGGAGTACAACAGTCATTTTAGTTAGCAGTGTGCTAAGATCATTTAAAATCTCCAAAAGTACAATATCCACAAAAATTGCAGCCACATTACATGAAAGTACGCCAATAGGTATGCCAACATTCTCTCCACTCTGCATGTTTAAAATGCAAACAACTTCACCTTACATATATCATTCTCTCAAAAGTACATAATAACTGGTGAGTGACACCTATCTGATACACAGAAGCCGTCAATTTTGTAACTACTTTAAGCCTAATAAGACATTGGTGTGCTGAAAGCCGTTCCGGACAACCTAATGTTGGTGAATAAAAACTAACCGGTGTAGCGGTATTAATATACTCATATCTCGATGTACCGTTTCGGGCATTTTATATCACAATTTACCAGTAAATCGGTATATCGTTACACCTTTACTAATGCTGCACATTTATAGGTATATCGCTAGTAATGTAAACCAAACAAAATGTCATAGATGGCGCAATGCTCTTGAACATAAATATTGTATGGATAGATTACATATATGGATGTTAGCTTTGTTGTTGTGTATAACAGACTTACATTAAAAATCTAAATAATCTCTGTTCCTATAGCTGATATTTTATATGTAAAAATAAATCCATTATCTTTTCTACCTAGACAAATCTGGAAAATGGACTGGACAGGTTTCTTTTTCTCACAGCTGTACCTAAGTTTTCAATTATATATAACTGACACGAAATAGCAGTCTGAAAATATTGCCCGACGTCACTAAACATAAATCAATGAAATTATTTTTGGACGTGAATCGGCATTTACAAAAGAAATTTTGAGAGACAACAATGTTTTCAAAGAAATGTTATGAATTACACAGACAATAATTAATTCCATCCGTACAGTGTCGGGTTTTAAATTTTCGTTTGGGAACGATCACATACAGCTATATAATAATTATACGCTCACTCGTACAATAAATTTAAGACCATGTATGAACATAATGCACATGTTTTATTACGCATCCTTTTCCACGACATCTAAAGAGACACATGCAATTTTCACCAAATTATCGGCCAGATAACTCAATAACTTAGAGGGTTGTGCAGTTTTATCAATCATAGCAAATTATTTGCCTTGTAAAATAATATTGCAAGCGACTTTTGCTAAGTATCAAATCTTTTGGAAGATTACTATCTATATATGTCAAATAGTTTGTTTGGATATATATATATATATATATATATATATATATATATATATATATATATATATATATATATATATATATATATATATATATATATATATATATATATATATACACATACAGATGAAAAATGAAAGACTAGTCAATACAACATAGAAATTGTAAATATTTAAGATTTTCCCTTATTGTATTTTGATAGTATTAAGGCAAAAGGGCATAAGGATTATATTTATTATTTATTTATAATATGTTGACAATTCCTTTTGCTGCACTAAAATGTTTCTCCAGATAAATGATATTGAAAACTGTTTTATAAGTTAAGTCCAGTATTCTGACTAGTTATTTCCATATATGGGTAGGCATGGGATCCACAAATCGTACATTTAAGATAATTGGTAGCTATCGATCTATGGGCCGAGTTACCATATCATCAGCACTCTCTGCAGATATATAAGAGGCGCGAGATTCCAGCTCGTCTAGTGTTACGGTGCATTAGCGAAGTAGGCTGTATGCATACTAATCTGTCGTTCTGATCACATCAGTGATTTGCTGTTTGCCGGAGAAATTCGCTTTTTCTTTTATCTGGCTCAGTATCAAAGACTTCCTTTACGCTGTGGCTTTCCCGGTGTATGGAATAACGTAATCGCTGAAGTAGAAGACTGGATAAATGTGAACAACAGTTTCTATCTGGTTTGGATAATATCAGACTGGTACATTCGATACAGAACGGTTTAAGAAAGGACTGTGAGAAAGAACCAGACTTTAGTCTTATGTGAGAGATTGAAAGTTTTTGCGATGTGCTTTTTCCTTCATTTTGAAATTTACCAAATATCACATTCCAAGTGTTAAGGATAGTACCGTATGCTATCAAAAGTAATTCTGTAGTGAAGTAATTATTGATGCCATTGGTGAACAGTAAGTAAGGTTGCTATTCGGTAAGGAACCTTTACATTCTACACATCATTTATGATGGCTATTTTTTGAGAAGGGATGGAGGTGACTGAACCAATTAATTAAAACACGTTTGATGGTATGAACGGGTGTGGTTTATGAGATGGAAAACAAAACTTCATGTTCGTCAAGCAACCAAGAGGAATATGGAAGCAGTAGTCTTATGGTATTATGGGGAAGCGCCATTCCCCTAATCACTTTATTTGTGACCACGATCATCGCAAATGGGGCTGTAGTAATGATGGTAGCAATTAACAAAACCTTACAGAAATGCCGGAATGTGTACATAGCCAGCCTTGCTGTGGCGGATTTTATTCTTGGATGCACACTACCCCTATTGGTCTTAGAGACTTTGAATGGCGGGTGGATGTTTTCACAGGAGTCGTGTTGGATTTTCTTGATATTCAGGTATTCTCTATTCTTTGTAACTGTTTTAAGCATAATTTTGATCACCTTTGACCGATGGTGGAGTATCAAGTATCCCATATCTTACAGAGTTCGGAAAAGCAAGAAGATGGCCTCCGTTTTGGTCATATCTACTTGGCTTGTAAGCTTTGTCGTACACATTCCACTGCTTTATAGCTGGAGAGCATTTAAAGTCGTACTACATGATAGTCCTTCTTCGAGGTTTTGTATGCTGCCATTTAATGCTAATATTAGTCTGACTGTCGGAACATTTGCTGTGGAATATATTATACCGTTTGTTATTTTATTAGCACTAAACTGTGGTATTTACTTCCGACTTTTGAAGAGGAGAAACAGCAAAATACTTCGACGTTCAATGAGTATGTCAGACACGTATTCATTAACAAACAGAAAATACTCTACCGAATCTTCCGACTGTGTAAGTAGCGCTACAAATAATTCTGACGAATTGATAGACTTCTTATCTAACTCATTATGCCGGTTGGAGGGAAGAAGAAATTCCGCAACAGTTTTCAAAAACCGCCGTTTCGCATCTGTGCCACCTTTTGCAACAAGACAAACTGTTTGCCAAGTCGCCAAAATTTTATCTGGACGACGTGTGTCCATGGATGTCGCCCTTCTTTCTGGTACGACGAAACCAAGAAAAACCTCGTTATCAAGCATAGTATCAAGGACAAGAAAACAAAGTGATGATATTGTTAGAGATTTTTTAGTTCGCCAAGAGAAGAAGGCATTCTTATCTTTGGGACTATTAGTGATGTTTCTCTTCATCTGCTGGACTCCGGAATCTATGTGTAACATTTTGTTCTCTGTTTGTGCAAATTCCATTCCTCCCTGGCTGTTACATTTGACTTCGTGGATACAAGCAACTAGTGCCGCAATTAATCCATTCCTATACTGTATCGGAAGTTCCGACTTCCGGCGTGTGTCTAAGGCCTGGTTCAGTTGCTCGGTCCGAGAAAGGTTCAAACTTCAGGAGGCACTGTTGTTCTACCAGGTGCAGCAAACATTAGAGATGGCAGTTTTAAAGGAAGTTGAAAATTGTAACTCTATTTGAATGGATACAGATTCTTTTGAGAAGTTCTTTTCATGTCAAACATTCCTTTTCCTCAGAAACAGTATAATATAAGCAGATCTTGTACTTTATGAGGATTGAATAAAAGCATAAAGCATCAGAGTTCAGTAAGTGTTTAATGCTTTGAGTAGTATTAGTTAATATAAGCTGCAATGACAGATATATCGGAATAGATCAAATGCACGTGTTTAAGTAATATTAACAATTAATACGGGAACTGTGATAGTGGCATATTTTTGTGATTTCATAATAGTATACTTCATTATGGCGACAGTGATGTTCGACTCAAAAGCCGCTATTTATTTCTCTCGTATATTTATTTATTTGCATTGCATCAGTTTTATATAAATCTGTATTTTCTACATTTGTTACTATTTTGTGAAAATAAATGTTATTAATTGAAATAAAACTATTTGTGTGACAATTTTTCCAAAGTTTTATGAAACATATTTCATTAGTACGGTTATAGGCTGCAATATTCATGTAATTTGCCAATGATTTTCATGATTTTTACAAGAATTTGCCATCATTAAACTATATGAATGGTATCCATTCCGAAGTAGCCACACATAGTTTGGAAACAATATTCTTTTATCTTCATCCATCTAGTTAATCCTGACATTCAATGAATACGCTCTAAAAATCCGATAGAGTACCACATAAAGTCGCCACATCTATACTTGTCATTGTTTTACTTTCTTTTTGTGAATTATCCCTTCAGATGGCATATTTTCAAATAAGAGATATTCCCTTGATAGTGAATATAAGTAAAATGTTAAAGATTTAGAAAGAAATTATCAATTTAATAATTAACTCCATCCATTTGTCTATCCATCCGTCTTCATCTCTTTATCTAATATGTTAAAAACTTCCCATTCTTCGTGTGTATTTTAATGAAAGCACTACGTACATACTTGCTTGCGTGCGCACACACGCACGAACGCATGTATGTATGTATTTTTTTGAATGAATGACGTCTATTTTCATAGCGTATACGTCTCTTTTGCTGTTATTTCTGTTATTTCAGGAATCGTCGTGTCCTACAAAGATTGTGCAACTTAGAAGCACGTGTTATATTGAAATGAAAAATGGGATCAATAACAATTCTCCTATAGTTAGCTAAGCCTATTATTTGACTGTTCTTGGAACTTCAGATATGTAGTAAAGAGATCATTGAGAAAGGTCCTTATTGCTAACATAGCATAGAAGAACGTGCTACAGTTGTAGTTTCTTCACGATGACTATTATGTCTTCAATACCAGCAGTATCAATTTTAATGATAATGAAATATGACAAAAAGAACCACAAACAACAACAACAACAACAACAACAACAACAATAATAATAATAATAATAATAATAATAATAATAATAATAATAATAATAATAATGATAATAATAATAATAATAATAATAATAATAATAATAATAATAATAATAATAATAATACGGAGATGCGCATTTAGTCTAAGCAATTTGTAGGCTTGTGTGATTACATGTTTGATTATTGGAATTCGGTGCAATGGGAAATATTCCTTAGCACGAAATAATTAGTCAATTATTAGGAGCAAACGTCACGGAGAGAACGTGTTAGTGAGTTACTAAGATGCCATGGTCAATCAGTAGCGAACTCAGACCCAATCCGCATGACTATCCCTGTCCTGATGTAACTTTTTATAAAACCTAGTTGTGTACATCGGTGCTGTGACTGCAGCGGCAGTATTTATGGTAGTAAAGCGGTAAATTACACAATGGGATAAATAAGAAAAGACTCAAAAGATACCGTTTATGTTGCCATAGTGGCAAATGTGATGTAGGTTTACTGGTGTGATGTGCCTTGAAACGGTAGATCGACTGGCCTCAGGTGGGCAGTTAAAATAGTCCCCCGTGTTAGGGATAGTTGTACAGTTTCTACGTTGTGAATTATTAGCGGAACGGAAAGTTAATGTAGAGAAACTATGTGGATGTGCGGTTGATGGCTAATTGGCAAGTTGTAAATAATGTGGTCATGTATTGATTATTGTAAAATTTATGTATAGAATGGACACGTCGGGTTTTTTAACTTACAACTTAAGTTGTATAGAAGTCTTTTGAAATATGGGGTAAACTTATGACTTCGAGCCTGGGTTTTGACACCGCTCGGTCAAGCTAAAGACCCCTGGCTAGTAACAATTATAATAATGGTGATAATGATGATCATAAAGACGACTACTACTACGACGACGATGATTGTATAAAAATGTAAAGTCAGAGGTTGGGA
The DNA here is from genome assembly GCA_016746295.1 of Potamilus streckersoni. Lineage (NCBI taxonomy): Eukaryota > Metazoa > Mollusca > Bivalvia > Unionida > Unionidae > Potamilus > Potamilus streckersoni. Next base: position 2,865,841 of record JAEAOA010001977.1, read on the forward strand.
AATCGAAATGCACATATTTGTACGTTTTTCCAGCCAAAGAGAGAAAAAATATTTTTTTTTTGGATGTGATTTCAACTCATAAAACTGTGGCAAAAATGATTTACTCCTCATGTTGTTGTTCTGGGGTTTAACGCCATTTTTCAGCACACTATAGGCTATACATGGCGGCCAGTATTAATGGCGTAGGAAAAAACCGGGAAATCAGCGAAAAGAACCACCGACCCACGAGAAGCTACTGGCCAGCTTTCTCTCATATTCTGCCGTTTCTTAGACTCGAACTCACGCAGAGGTGAGATGGCAGTGATTATGGCAGTGAACGGACAGAGTTTAGACCACTCGGTCACTCGTACTCCTCATGTAGTGCAAATATAAAAGAGGTGAACTAATATATTTTTCATCGACTTTACCCGGTGTGTACTATCTGGGTGTTAATCAAATTTGTTTATACGTCATTTTTCCACATAATTTTCACCTCTCTAAAGGTCGAATTATCGATTATAAAAGGATCATAGTGAATATGATCAGTAAGATTAAAATAATCCAAGTCTCCTCAATACTGCAATAAATGTGAAAATGGCTCAGAACTGGCAGGAAAAAAAATGCATAGAAATACGAGTTTTCATTTGTTATAAATTCATTGGATGATTTTTATTAAAACGATTAAGTCATTATACGTTTTAAAGTCTCTTTATGAGTGAAGCCTGTCACGCTTACTAATTTCAATGATAATTTGATATAAAACCTTTCTCTGCAAAAGAAGCCTTGAAGGAGAGATGATATTTCAAAATCAGATTGAAATAGATAAAGTCCATCAGAGACTGTGCTACTTTATGTCAGAAAATAAATCATCTCATTATCTGTGTAGATCATGATCTGTTAAGAGATACAGCTTTTTATACAATTATTCTATGGAATCAACTACACGCCTGCTGGCAGATTCCGAAATCAGCTTACTAATAAAAAGTCTCCTTTAGTTTTAACGCTTGGTGTTGCACGAGCGAGGTTGGAGAGTCTCCTTTAGTTTTAACGCTTGGTGTTGCACGAGCGAGGTTGGAGAGGGTTTGTTGTTTTTAAAGCGTATTAATGTCCTTGACAGCTACGAAAACAAACGGATTTATAATCAGTAACAACCAAGACTGAAGTGTCATTATTTTTTGGGGTATAACCTCCAAAACATGCCTGATACGGTCTTTGTTTATATTGATATTTATAATTACTTGTCTTCATTCTAATGCGGAAAACGGTTTTAAAGAAAAAAATAGCAACGCATTAATAAATAAAATACGTTAGTTTTGTTATTCTTATGATTTATATAGTTAATTGTCCATGTTTAATTTGGTTTCTAATCTATCAAGATAAAACAAATAATTTGATTTTCTTGGTTTCCCTTTTTAAACCATTATTGTAGAAGTCTCTTTTCTTGCCAAGGTCACTAATCAAAAACATTGTAACTTGTACATTTGTTCTTACGGAAGTGGAATATACTCCGTAAACCATAAATGACGTAATATATACTGGATGTTGACCATACGCTGCCTAACAACATGTATCTAATCAGACTGAACTTTTATTATAACGCAATATGGAAAAGAGTCAGGAAAACTGTGAACCCTTTCGTCTTAAATGCTGTGTGGAAATTCACTAAACTTTATTAGTATCTTTTTCCTATGATGACAAGGTGAGAGAGGGTGTAATTATTTGCTCGTGCGCACGTAGCCATTAAATCGAAGTGCAGAGCACGCTTGGACCACGTAAAGTACATATCATTACATAAGCAAAACACGATACTCGTGCATTTTATTTTATCGAATGCATGGAACAGTGTCCGAATCCTGAAAGGAGAACGCTTTAAATGACCTTCAGGGTTGGTTTGTAAAGCTAGAACTCCGAATTTTATTGTCCCAATATGCATCAGATAATTATTTACATCCGGTCTTTTCTCCTTTACTTTCTTCTGTCAGATTATTTGGGGTGGGTGGATGGGGGAAATCCAATTTTAGATGACGTGGCAAAAGCAGCCATTCAGTGTTTTAACATTCTTGAAACCATGCCATAAATTCAATATATATTCCGAAGCATTTTATTAGGCAAGCTTATATCAATGCTCTCCGATTTACATTTAAAATACAACTTAGGAAACCACACGAGTCACATTCCCTCATTAATTTTTTGTAATCTAAAACCCCTTGATTTTTTATCAGGTTATAAGAAGCACCGTAATTCTAGCCTGTTTTGATTAAGTACGTTTTATAAAAAAAAATGTCATAAAACAAGATAAGATATATCACTACATTTTAACATTTGAAAAAGAAAACCCCTAACACAAATCAATTCATATGTGCATTTTTAAATGCAGCGTGATTTAAACATCCAGCTTTATTTTGTGAATATCTGACCTCAACTGGCTTCAAGTAATTATAAATAAGTTACTGTATAAATTTTTGAGGATAGTAAACATAACAAAGATGAACACAAACACAAGCAAAACAGAAGGTGAAAAAAAATATACTTTTGCATTATTATTCTTGTTGTCACAACATGAGAAGTCACAACCAAATATGTGATCAATAAATGATTTGATATTAGGGATATTTGACTGTATGGATATTGATAATACGGACATTTGATTGTATGAACATTTGATTGTATGGACATTTGATAGTATGGACATTTGATTGTATGGATATTTGATAGGATGGACATTTGTTTGTATGGACATTTGATAATATGGACATTTGATTGTATGAACATTTGATTGTATGGACATTTGATAGTATGGACATTTGATTGTATGGATATTTGATAGGATGGACATTTGTTTGTATGGACATTTGATAATATGGACATTTGATAGTATGCACATTTGGTTGTATGGATATTCTTGTATCGATATGTCGTTAGTCAGACAAGAAATTATTCGTGCATTTAAAAATATTATTTGAGAGTGATATAAACAAAACGAAGATCGACCAAATGTTCTGCACAGTTACACAAGTAAAAAAAATATGGGTCTCAAAGTCTTTCGAAGGAAGTGATAAAAGATGTCATCGTAGACATACAAAAACATTTGCATCGAAAAAATGATCAACATTATATTCAGGTATATATTGTCGACTAAATCTTCAATATGGCATTAAAAAGGCAAACAGACTAAAACAGACATCACCAGACATTGTTTCAATACGGTCAAATTTCTCTGCAATTCTATTTTCATTTCCATCGCTATGAACTGGAGATCGGAGATCTCTTCGGTAAAGCGTAAGCAATAGAACCTGTCTTGAAAGATCACCACTTTATGACAAAAATAATGATATCTCAAGACAGGTGATATCTCAATGCAGGTCTTAATACTATATAATACATACATCTGTGCATAGAAATCGTAGTATCTAAAAACGCGTTCTCTCAGAGGTAACGGTGATTTAAAATAAATAAATCAATCAATCAATACGAGATTTTCCCTTGACTAGAGTCAATCAACACACACATTTAAAAAAGGAATGTCGTTTTAAAAAGAAACATTATATTGACAGGTAAAAATATTACAATGTTGTTATAAAGAGTAAAATAAACTTAAACTATTCTATTATATATTGACATTGGTATGAATACCAATACGCATATAATCAACTGTTTTTCAATTGTAGTCTCTCTCTCTCTCTCTCTCTCTCTCTCTCTCTCTCTCTCTCTCTCTCTCTCTCTCTCTCTCTCTCTCTCTCTCTCTCTCTCTCTCTCTCTGACAGTGTTGAATTTCTATTGATTAATAATTAGCGACATAAAAAAACAAGAAAAATAATTCCTTTTTTTCTAAATGGATTAAATATGGTAAACAATTTCGTTGAAATCCTTACAGCTTTCCCTTTTTCTACGCATTCTCACTGTGTCTCTCTTTCGCGCGTAAGGGACAAAATACTGAAAAACCAATTTAGTGAGAGAGCAGAATGTAAAGCGTTTATTCGTTCCTTCAATACACACTTGCCTGTAAACAATCTTAACTCCATTGGAGATGCATGTACGTGTATTAGTATGTGAAATATATAAAATATATGTATGCCGTATGCTTGATATACCACTATTGTATAAGTTTTTCATTAAAATGACAATAGGCAAGCCCCATTTTTATTAATGAAAACTTTATACATCTAGTGGTATTCTATACAGCGTACATACTATACCTATTCTCTGTCTTTTTTCACTGATGCATACATACATACATACATACATACATACATACATACATACATACATACATACATACATACATACATACATACATACATACATACATACATACATACATACATACATACGTACGTAGGTACGTACGTACGTACGCACGTACGCACGCTCGCACACGCACGCACACACGCTCGCACACACACACATACATACATACATACATACATACATACATACATACATACATACATACATACATACATACATACATACATACATACATACATACATACATACATACATACATACATACATACATACATACATGCATACATACATGCATACATACATCAAATGCGGGAGGTCGTGGGTTCTATCCCGGATTGAGTCATACCAAAGACTTACAAAAATGGTATTAACAGCTTTCTCGCTTGGCGCTCAGCATTAAGAGGTTAGTGTTAGAACAGGCTAGCCTGGTGTCAGGATAATGTGACTGGGTGGGGGACATCATGCTACATGTCTGCGGCATGATGCCCCAGTGATAGACAACACTATAAACTGCCACACTGCAGACATCGTAGCGATATGAGTGAAAAATTGCTAAAGCGACGTTAAAAATCATAATCGCATCACATATACTTACTAGTTTTTGAATTATAACTGCAAAATACATAATATCTGGGATAAAATGTTGGGTAGTCACAAAATGGCATCATTACTGTATCATACTATGATCAGTTACAGGTAAGTGGAAACGCATTGGAATAAAGCTGACTACGGAATCATAGTACTTTTTGTATCTATCAACTTAAAGTTGATATCCTAATGCAGAGGTGGCCATTAAGCAACAATCACGTGAATTGATGCGAGGAGTTATTGCCAAATTTTGAATGTCATGGCGATGGTAAATTAGATTTGTGGTCAATTACTTTAAAATGCAATCAATTAAATTACATTTATATTTGAAACTTTCGATTATATGAGTAAATATGTTTTTGCAAAGCAAAAAATTGCCGATGCATATTGGAGCAATCCCGTTGTAAATTTTCATATTTGGAGGTGCTTTTGCACTGTAAAGTTCTTTAATTTTGGAAGTAAGTAAATCTTGCTTCCTCGCGAAGAGAAAGAACCTCGTTTATAGAATTTTAACTTCTTTGTTTAAGAGATATGGAAATGGCCAGAGGAATATACAGGGAGACAGAGAAAGGGCATCATAATTATATTAAAATTATTTTACGGCTCGAAGTAATACATGATTTTATACTATGATCAATGCCTTTTTGCCCATATTACAAAGCTTCATTATAAAACAGGTGATCTCTAGAAGAACAATGAAGGCAAATAAATTAGGCGCATCGATGCCTGTTTAATCGTCGTCTTCATGTGCTTAAAGAAGAATTAGCTGGATATAAGCCAAAGATGTTTAGTGCTGATTTTCTAATTCTCTAACGCTTATGGCTGAGTGCGTACCAAATGTCTAAATAATATTGATAAGAAGAAATGTTGGAGATGTTTTAGAAATGAATTGTATTTGCCGATATAAACGGAAAATGACGAAGAGTGAAGTAGACTAGAACTTGGTTTATTCATAAAAGAGAATATCATAATGAGACTGGTGTATTCGAGAAATAGCATTGTCGTGATTGCAACTTGCGTGCCACGTGTGGTCAAATTGACCTAATCATTTCTCCATTAATGTCTATCACAGCTATGAACCTACCAATCATATGTCAGCATTGATTGCCGAGAAGAGCGAATTATCTGCACTTGCCTTTAGACAAATGGCTATATGAGTTTAATTATATTATATCGTTAATACCTGATATATTTTATTGTGTGGTACGGAAAACATTATATTTTAACGAGTGGCATAACTACGAGTTAAAATATATCATTTTTGGTACCACAAGATGAAATGTAAATGTATATGGTATTAAAGTACGAAATATTATATATATATATATATATATATATATATATATATATATATATATATATAGATATATATATATATATATATATATATATATATATATAGATGCAATAAACTGACGACGAACAGTACGAAACTAGTAACTAACTAGCCTAAGCGCTTTCGACTCTTAATGAGTCTTTTTCAAAGGCAAATACAAAACATAGTTACGACAAACATTTGCCTTTGTATTTGCCTTTGAAAAAGACTCATTAAGAGTCGAAAACGCTTAGGCTAGTTAGTTACTAGTTTCGTACTGTTCGTCGTCAGTTTATTGCATCTATTTTAATTAATCCCTGACAAACGTGATCCCTTGGTGGATCCAGTACGCTTGAGAGGGTTGTTATTCGCCATATGATTTGTATTCTTTATATATATATATATATATATATATATATATATATATATATATATATATATATATATATATATATATATATATATATATATATATATATATATATATATGTATGTATATATATATATATATATATATATATATATATATATATATATATATATATATATATATATATATATATATATATATATATATATATATATATATATATGTACTGCAGAATCGAAGTTTAGAAGATTAAACTCACTCCTTGGTATAATACAATCTCCTCACACACATCTTGTCAATTAACCTCACTGTCATATAATGGTCATATAAATATGCGTGACTAAAGAAAGCGGTAGGACTGGGTTGACCTAATCTGTCGCAGCAAATTACACTTGTGTTAATTTTTTTAAATAACTATTTGACCCTATCTGAAAACAGTGTAATTCCGACACATCAATGCATCACAGACGTGTTTATTGTTGTCAAGGAAGTAAGGTGAAAAACAAACTTCAGACAGATGCAAACGGCGTCGGTTTAAATTTCTTTATTAAATATTACTTTGCATTTCTGAAATGTAAGGCAGTTATATTTATTTGATCTAGGTCATAAAGTACTGTTTGTTATTTTTTGTGGGTGGGGGTGGGGTGGGGTGAGGTGGGTATTTTGTTTCTGCAGGTACAATTTTTTGGGCACAAACAATGTAGCATTGCATGGCATGATGGGAAATTTTATTTTTCATTTTTGAAAATATGGGATATATTTGTTGAATGTGAAAATATAGGAATGAAAAAATCTGAAAAATTATTTCGATATTAAGTCTATATTTCGCACTTAAGTTTCTAATAAATCACGATATTTTATTGCGAGTTACATAATTATAAAATTTAGTATGAGACAATCATATGTATGTGTAAGATGTACACACGTCTATAGCACTCACGTCTATGCAAGATATGAAAGTTGTAAAGTTGTACAAAAGTCTATTAAGAGTTTAATTTTATTTTTCCTGAGTTTATCGTCGTATAAACAGTCAGATAGCCAATCACAAAGAAAAAGCCTAAAGGGCGTTTTGTAAGATGTGTGCTTCCGTAACTGATCATTTTTATCACGAGAAACTCTGAAAAAATAAACTGTTATAATTGCAATTTTTCGTGAGTTTGTTAATTTTTTGTGTTTATTAAAGATTTTTCCTATCAGTTTTAGGGTTTTAGCTTAGTATAAGACTTCTTGTTGAGGGCGTCTCCTACGTAGCTATTTATAGAATAGGTGTTTCTCCGTCTGGAAGGTAAAAGTTACCTCAGCATAGAAAACAAAAATGATTCTACCAATGGTACACGATCTTAGACTTTGAACATTCGACAGCATGGTCTTAATTTTTTTTTTGCTCTAAACTGGCATATGTGATTTTGAGTAGAAGTTTAATACTTAAAATAAAGGATGTGTTGTTTTGTTTGACATACGAATGACTCTTGGATTGATGTTCTTGTGAGATCATAGTGACTTGGCCAAATCGCTATCGTCCAGAAAAGCGAGTAACCAAGTTTGGTTTCTTTAAATATGTTTTCGTGTTCATCAACTGTTTAGGTTCTACTTACAAATGAAATTAAGACTATCGGTAAATGGCTATACTAATGGGTAGAGTCTAATAGTCATGACAGTGCAAGACATTGACTATGACATTCACAGGATTTGTAACCCCATCCCATGTTCTTGTTGTTGTTCTGGGGCTTAACGCCATTTTTCAGCACACAATAGGCTATACATGGCGGCCAGTATTAATTGTAGAAGAAGAAACCAAACAATCTGCGGAAAGAACCACCGACCCACGAGAAGCTACTGGCAAGCTTTCTCGTATATCCACATTCGCCGAATCTTAGACTCTAACCAAGGCAGACATAGGTGAGATGGCAGTGATCTCTAACCGAGAGCGCTTTAGACCACTCGGCCACTCAAGGCCCCACCCCATCCCATTGTAGGATTGTGAATCCAATTGTAGTAATGCTAGTCTTTGAACCCCCTTCTCTCAATCCATATGTCCATTTATCTATAGTTTAAATTTATTTGTAACGAACCGCAGTGAAAGTGCCGTACAATATAGCCCCAATGTGTTTGGCAAATTTTGAGTTTCTTAGCTTTCTTTAAAAATCCTAATCAAATAAAGAATTATTTATTTTCAGAAAATTATAAAGTTTTTTTTATATATTTGAATATGTAAAAGAAATTTGCCGCATTTTCTAAATAATATATAAACCCACCATATTTTTCGTTTCGTGTGTATGTATGACTTCCTATTCAGTGTTTAGGTTCGTTACTTTGCGAGTGACTGTTTATAGAATGCATAAAAGTTGTCCATAGAGATCATACAGAAATAAACACAGTTTGCTCTGATCACATGTTTTTTTTACCAATGTAAATCTTCCCTACATTTACCAACTGATGCAGCTGCAATTATTTAAGTTATACTAACGTATATGTGGGTTATCCTCACGTTTATGTAACTTGTACACAAGCCTGTGTAAGTTGTACACATGTCTATGTAAGTTGAACACACGTCTATATAAGCTAACTAGAAGACTAGAAAAAGAAAGCTATGCACTAGTAGAATTATTCTTTGCAATCAACACAGTTTTTTTTTCAAACTTTTCTAAATCTTCTTAGCATCCGCTAATTACTACTCTTAAGAATAAAATATCCGTTTTAGAATCAATTATCCTGGATATAATCTGCGTTACATAAATATACACCAAGTAATAGATGTCGCTATGGCTCATAGATTTCTAGGGAAATAGAAACATCTTTCAGTTTTTGCAACAAGTCAGTTTATTGCACACACACATACACACACAGATATATATATATATATATATATATATATATATATATATATATATGTGCAGTATGATTTATGAGGGGGTCACGTGACATACACACATACACACACTCCTTGACCCATGCTGCGGGCGACCATGTTCCTACATACAAACTAATTCTTCCATTTCACAACGTTCTATTAATTGCGAATGGCATAGTACTCTGATCTGCGGGTGCATTATATGACGACCTTAAAGTTATAAATGTTGATGTTGAAAATCAAACTTTATTATCCTAATTGCAATAGTCATGGAATAGCATTTATTCACTATCGCTGCACAATTCATCTATTATACATTTCCATAAATACAAACAGGTTTTTTTTTTGTTGTTAAAACCAAACCTTTTCCATACAATTTCTGGGAAGCTTTGTAATGATCTCATTTCAGTGATCATTGATTTCCTCCAACAGGTTGAAACAGGCATGAAAGCCACTCCCAAAGCTAATACAGCTGTAGCACTCTGCGTTACGGAAACCAGAACTTTTCTATCGGTCTATAAAATTAGAACATTTCTTCCATTGATTGATAAAGATTAGTAATACTGTTCGTAATGGAGGGCCATAATATGACCTTCTTGCATTCAGAATTAACATGCTAGTACTTTAAAATTGACATTTGTAGTTGCACGAGGATCTATGTAGTGTAACATAATTAACAGTAATCTAAAGGATTACATTCAGAGGCGATCTGGGTCATACGGGATATTCTATGTTCCGATTGTCTATACATTCTGTTGTCAAAAGTGTTTTTGGGTCATACGGAAAATCCTATGTTCAAATTGTCCATCAGTTCAAGACAGGAGAAAGCAGTCAGAATCAGAAATCTCTATGTGGTAAAAAGTGTAAAATGGGAATGGTAATATTAAAGGTTATTTACAATCCAACATACATCATTACTATTCAACACGCTACTTGTACTATCCAGAAGTCACTTTCTGATTACTATCCAGCACACATCCCACTATCCAGCAAAGACTTTGATTGCTATACAAACGCAGCCCCTACTATCCAGGAATAGCAATTTTGACTACTATCCAATCACAAACCCTACACTCTAACGAAAGAGTAGGAGTATTTATACACATGGCCTATACTGACATACATATGAACATAATAGCACACACAAATTGAGAGCAGGCATGACCCCGAGTGGCCGAATAGTCTAAGTCACTAACCGTCAACTGTACTGTGATCAAGTAGCGATAGTGAGTTATTAACATAAATGCAACAGAAGATTGTGACTTAGTAATTTTTATAAGAAATTCTTTAGCCAAATTATTAAAATATGGGGAGATATTAGATAATCCTGACTAATATATTATGATTGAAGATAATCACATACAATATTGGGCTGCACTTTGTTTTGTATTGATATGTTTCTCATGTGCAAGCTCAGTCATACATTCTGCAGAATAAAGTCTCCTAATTTCAGAAATTAAATAATCTCAGTTAAAAACAAAGTATTCCGAATGTAGGGTTTATCGATAACATGAATTTTAAAGCTTCAGTTGACTTTATACTTGACTGTATTGAGTTTGACGACGCTTGTTAAATTTACTTCATATGTTAGATGATATTCAGCATTCACCATTGTCGAAGAGAAGTTCTATGATTACGAGACATAAACGGTCACAGTCAACAACAGGGTCGCGTAATTTTGATGACCCTTGCTGGTGGTGAAAAATTGATATTTAATTTTACATGCTCTTAATCAGATTTTGCAAGTATAATTGATTTTTATGTGAGTTTGTAATATAATAAATATGGCATCATATTTTCATATTATAAAATAATAGTCGAATTCATAATTATACAACTTTAATTAATTCTGTCTACATATACTTGTGCCCATAGCAATAATCAAAATAACGCTAGGCAGATATCTATTATTCAGAATCTGAAATCACGTTTTCACAGAGTGACGATAAACGATGACATACCGTTTAACAATGTTGCTATTAAAAGTAACATATTTAATTTGATAGTTGTAAAAACACATAATTAATTAATTTGAATTTAATGATGATATGCAAGTATTAACGCATATATTTAAAATTAATGCTCCAAATTGGCGAGTGAAAAAAAAGAGGAGGATTGTAGTGTTGAACGAAACCTATACAAAACAATATAGCCATGTTTTGATGTAGGAAGTGAAAAGCTAAAATAATGATTGCATGGGCTTTTGAAAAAGGTTTAGATTTTCCCTTTCCACGAATATCGGCTGATTGTATCTACGGTAAGAACTAAAAAGAACAAAAAAAGCCCCTTAAAACAAAACAAACAATCTCTCATCCATCAATAAAACCCCTCTCCAAAAAATTAGAAAACAATAAACGAACCAAAGAAACAAAAAAAAAATCACTGCCAAAAGAAAATATGGCAATATAAATATTTCGTTGGTGCAATTAGTATATATACTAGAGTCAAGCGATTTTAATACGGTTTATTTCTTCAAAGGTGGAAAACTGGAATGATACAATAGTTTTTAAGAAGCAGTTGTTACGTGTCAAGGGCTCGTGCTCAGTAACAAAGGAAAGAGAGAAAGCTAACATGCTTTGTTTATTTTAATAAAACAATTTATTTCTCTAGACAACAATGTAAAAGTTAGTAAATATAAATTACAATTTGTGAATATAATCCAAAATTTGATCCTAAGAATGAAAACGCAAGTCCTATTACTAAATAGTCCTGTTAGAATCCAGGTTCGAGTCTCGACGACTTACCAATATGGAAGGCGATGAAGTCAGAAGTGGTCCAATGAAGGAATATAAAATATTCCCCACTTGAATCATAATCTTTGTTTCCGAATAACTCCAAAAAAATTTTCCATTAATATTTTTCAGAATTTTGATAAAAATATCAACATGTTGAGTTTATAGGGAAAAAAATTATTAAATCCAAAAATCAGACGAAGAACAAACAATCATGGCATCAAATGAAAACAACACACCTTATTCCTTCAAGGCGTTAGAATGATTACCCAAAACCCATTAGGATTGCGTATTTAAAACCCCAAAACATCATTTCAAGTCTCGTAAGATTGGTCATGTGGTCTCTTACTACACGAACTCGAGCACGTATACCAATTTGTCCCCACTTAAGAACCAATCATGAAAAACTTTGTTTACACATAGTGATCACGCAAAGATAGTATGCCCCGGATACTGACCAATCATTTGAACTTCATATTGTCATTATTGCCAGCCCAAGACAATCTAAAATAAAATTCTCACAAATTAAGAATATATTTTATTACTAAAAAAAGAATATCAAATCCGACAAAAGTATTCATTGCAATAAAATACAATGAAACAGAAATGAAAAAAGGATTTTTGAAACTAGCAACATTGCAATTTAATCACATATACGTAACACATGACCATACAGTTTTATTTTGAAAAACTTAAAATGCCGCGATTTACAATCACACTTGCAAACTGATAATTTGCTTCTTTTATTTTTTGAGCCTCTATTTTCATTTGTATTGATTAATTAATGTAGAAGCTGATATAAATTACATTGTGCTTTAATCGCCGTTGCAGCCGACCATACCTTTTTCATCCTTCATCCCTCTCTTTAGCCTAATTAATATTTTCTTGCATGCATGCATACATACATACATACAGACATACAGACATACAGACGAATGCACACAAACTCGTTTTGTCGGAAGGATATACTGCGCTCGTGCAGTATATCGTGCAACTATAATTCATTCAGCAACTTAACAAAGCTTTATATAACGATAGCAACACGGTTTATCTTTGTTGCAATCAGCATAATAACGTAAGCATGAGTTCACGTGTTCGTACAGCTTTCCTTGATACAAAAAGACATTTGAAATCCGTAGCATAGAGGGTTTCAAATTATTCACGTTATAAATTACTGTTAAATTTCTTCTAATATTTTGGAATATGTGTATAAATTGACTGAGCAAAATCCTTTTTTAATGGGCATTTTACGGACAGGTTCCGAATCAAACAAAAACAGTAACAGTGGTGATAAAAGATTATTGTCACAAAGTCATATGTTAAAATGTCAATATGTACAGGTTATTGTTGTTGTTGTTGTTCTTGTGTGGTTTAACGCCATTTTCCAGCATAATATAGGCTATACATGCCGGCCAGCATTAATGGTGGAGGAACAACCCGGAAAAACCCTCGTAAAGAAGCACAGACTCACGAGACGCTACCGGCAAGCTTTGTCACATACTCACTACGCCACTCGGACCCCTACAGGTTATTGACTAAGTATTGACAAATATTGGACACATGAGCTTGCGAGGGCAACCTACCCAACATGAACGGTCCACTTTAGTTTTAATAATCAGTCAATAACCTTTTTATGAAAAACTGCAAAATAATCATAATCATCGTGTTATATTAAAATAATGACATAATTGAAATAATAAAGTTATTTTCTTTTATTTCATATTGTACGTGTTCTTCAATTTATAAATGAAACCTGGATAGAGCGCATTAATATACACAATTTTTCTACAATGAATGCGTGTTTCAGCAGTGAACACGACTTTACCTTGCAAAAAGTGAATTGAATGTTATGTCGCCAAAGAAAAACAACGAGAAAATCAACTGAAAAAAAAAATGTTGTGCCCTGTGATCTGTATGATTTGATTTAGTGGCACTCCGGTTTTTGAGAGTGTGTTAAGTTTTCCTTTCCGGACGAAGAGAGTCGCGATTCTACTTATAAGTCTCATATTTTAACCAACGTCGTTCCTGAAAATCCTCTTCGGTCTTGAGTAATAGCTTAAAATAGGGATCAATATTCATTTTAAAGGCACAGTGTTACACGAGATTCCAAGCATGGTATAAAACAATGTCATTTACAGTGAATAAAAATGCAAAGTTTACGTGATATAGAACACGCCAATACACCTGATGAGAATAGATTGTATCAAAGCTCTCTCTCTCTCTCTCTCTCTCTCTCTCTCTCTCTCTCTCTCTCTCTCTCTCTCTCTCTCTCTCTCTCTCTCTCTCTCTCTCTCTCTCTCTCTCTCTCTCTCACATAGTTTCTTCATTTAGTTTTGGTGGTGGATACTTTAAATATATATAATTTTCTTAAAATTTCAATTTGGACGAGAGCTATATTTAGCCGTCTCATTTGCGTCTAGAAACCTAAAGTTCATAAGATAGTAATTCTGTAGAGATGAGCGGATGTTTTCTATTTTTCAATGCTTTCTGTTTATGTTCTATGATATTCGTTCACATTCCATCATCATAGTTGACTTTTGTTATTTGCTCTCTGTTTACATTCCATGACCATAAATGACTTTTTCTAATACTCTATGTTCACATTCCATGACCATAGTAGACTTTATCCTATGGTCTCTGTTCACATTCCATTACCATAGTTGATTATAGTTTTATACTCTCTGTTCACAATCCATCACCATTGTTGATAATTGTTGTATGCTTTCCGTTTACATTTAATGACCTTAGTTGGCTATTGTTCTATGAAATCCGTTCACATTCCATCATCATAGCTGAATATTGTTTTTCTTTCTGCTCACATTCCATGATCACAACTGACTATTGTTCTATACTCTCTGTTCACATTCCATGATAATAGTTGACTATTGTTATATGCTCTCTGCTCACCTTCCATGATCATAGTTGACTATTTTTCTATTCTTTCTGTTCACATTTCATGCCCATAGTTGACAATAGTTTTATATTCTCTGTTCACATTACATGATTATAGATTTTTATTGTTCCATGCTCTCTGTTCACATTCCACGACCACAGTTTATTGTTCTATGCTCTCTGTTCATATTACGTGACCATAGTTTATTGTTCTATACTCTCTGTTCACATTCCATGACCATAGTTGACCGTTATCCTATGCTCTCTGTTCACATAACATTATTATAGTTAACTATTGTTCTATACTCTCTGTTCCCATTCCTTGATCATAGTTGACTATTGTTCTATATTCTCTGTTCACATTTTATGATCATAGTTTACTATTTTCCTATGATGTCTGTTCACATTCATGACCATATTTTACTATTGTCTTATGTTATCTGTTCACATTCTATGACCATGGTTGACTTTCTCTATACTTTCTGTTCACATTTCAGGACCATAGTTGACTATTGTTCTATACTCTCTGTTCACATTACATGACCATAGCTGACTATTGTTGTATGTCTCTGTACAATTCCATGACCATATTGGACTATTGTTCTATGCTCTCTGTTCACATTCCATGATAATAGCTGGCTATTGTTCTATGCTCGCTGTTCACATTCCATGATCATAGTTGACTATTGTTCTATGCTCTCTGTTCACATTCCATGATAATAGTTGACTATTGTTCTATAATCTCTGTTCCTATTCCATGATCCTAGTGGACTATTGTTCTATGCTCTCTGTTAACATTCCATGACTATAGTTGACTATTGTTTTACATCTCGCTGCTTCATGGTATTGTGATATTTCTGATTCATTTGTAATGATATTTTCCATGTTACATGGATTTACTTGTATATTTTCCACATCACATGGACTATTTTGTATGACATTTAACACGTCACATGGACTTGTAGATTTCTTGCCTCTAACTTGATCTCTTCTTCAAATAGTTTAATATATAAATGTAACTGTTCTGGAAGGATCTCTAGTAAACCATTGAAAACGACAACATTTTGGAAGCAGTCAGCGTTCGTTGCCATTTTGTTTCGACGTAGACAAAAATAGGTCTTCAAACGCGGGCACGTTATAACCATATAAGGAAGCGGTGGATATATTTACTTACCTCGTGAGGTCGAACATTGCTGGTTTTGAAAATAGCCTCTAGAGTGTTTGAATGTCTAATGATGCAGATTTTATCAGATTCTCCTCGATAAATGAATCCTTGTCACCTGCCTCGGTATGGCGGTCGTCTAAAATAAGTAAGGTATTTATTAGATACATAGACTATGGGCTGCTGGTCTTTAAACACAGCTTGATAGGTGTAATCGACGTGGGAATGTTAATAGAGACTTGATGCGTCATAGTTATGTTCCATGTCCTTATATGTCAAGTTTCGGATTTTATTTTGGGGGAGAGATGTCCTAACATAACTTTCCAGAAAGCCTACATATGACGTTATTTAACGCAGAAGATGAATTGTAACTGTAATATCTTCTAGTTTAATGGTTACCAGCAGGTGTCATTGATAAAAATATATCTAAGTTATTTGTCCTGCATACAGCATATTGTATCAATCAATGTGCATCTTTGTCTACAAATTGAGGTTTTTGTAACTTCCACAGATCGTGTAAAATTTAATGACGGATATAAAATAAGCATTTGTGTCTAATATTATATTTACAACATAGAATAACTTTTTGTGTTCGTCATTTTGCTTGTCTGTCCACAATTGGATATGCATGAAATAAATTCAGTCCTATCTACCGCCTAATGTAGTTTATGCATGAGACTATAATTTGCCTATATCTTTCATTTGCTTGTGTGCACCTTTATTTATTTATTTTTTTTTTTGCGGTGAAGAAGCACTTCTTTTGTACCTCCAACATTGCCAAAAGACGTAGCTTCCCAGGAGCTGACATAAGAAGCGACCATGGCTTGCTGATGATGACATCAAACTTCATCTGATGACCAAGAAGCCAAGACACGTTAGGATCAGATTCTAACTGGAAAATCTTAAAGATCCATGCGTTAACAAGCATTTGAGGCATTAATAAACAGTACAGTTGCACCACTCACAATTCTGGGTGCTGAAGAAATAAACCTTGACTCCTTGATCGCAACCTCAAACACGGCAGTAATAAGTACAGCAAAATCCTTGACAAGCATCGTAGGATGAAGAAGTCATAGGTCCTAGCAGATACTATTGACCTCTGTGATGCCAGGAGAAAACTTTGGAGGAAGCAGTTGGACGTTGAAAGAGCAGAAAGATTAACAACATCATTAAAAAGAGCTTAAAGAGAGCGAAGGAAATCTGGTTAGAGGTTCAATGTAAGGAATTCGAGAAAAGCCTGATGAAAGAATAACAGTAAACAGATATGTTCGTTCGTCTTTCGTTCTGGAAGACGACCATGACTTTTCGTCTATTCTGGTCTATGAGTGCGTAGATGGCTTGTGAAGCCAATCCGTGCTCTTAAGAGTCTAGGGCAATGAGGGCAGGGAATTGCTGGGGCCTGGATCGATTGAGGGTTTGTGCTGGTTCTGTTCTTCCTTTGCTGACATTTATGTTTGGACTCATTGATCCGGTGCTCTTCAAAAGCAGCAACGCCTGAATTGATCTGGTGATGCCAGGCAGCAGGGTCTTTGGCAAATTGCTCCCAGCTGTCTGGATCAATGCCACAGGGCTTTAATGAAATACTTGACAACAGAAAAACAGAGGAGATCTACCATTTACCACAATAAAAAGAACACAAAAGCTAGGAGACTACCATAAGATCCTCAGCGAAGACGTAACGGCTAAAGTAAAGGCACTTAAGAAAGGGAAATCAGCTTTTCATTATCTACGATTATTTTAAAAGAAGTAGAACGTCACTCGTTCATTTATTGAACTGAAACTAAGAACAAAAACAAGTCGTTATTTTGCCCACCAGAACATAATAAAAAGAAAAACAAAATGATTTTTGTCATTAATGACGTTAAAAAGTTATTTTTATATTACTGTCCTCAACGTGTGACCTTTACTAGCAGCATTCAGGCCTTTTATTGTAATTTTCTAACCTTTGTCTGGCCCCAACCCTTATTCGTGTTACCAAAGTTTCAGTATTAGAGAATACTTGCTAGAAGTTAACTGAGCCACAGAATAATCAAATTCTCTAGGACCATAATTCAAGTACAGACTATATAAGCAGGGGCAGACATGATCAGACGAATCTAATATACTTATATTAAAGTCCGATTATCTAGTTTTCATCTAATCAGTTTGATAAGAATGTGTGTTTTTGTGACATCCAAAAGTTTAGTCTTTATGGAACGTCCAATCAATAATCAGACTGTCAAGTTGGAACGAGCATGTTATGAGCGTTTGAAAAAAACAGGTTGCCGTTGTTTATTACCGAACATATTATATAGTCCTCACCCAAGACCTGCTAAACTTTGTTCACAGACTAAAAATGCAAATAACAAAAAAGGTACAGTGAAGGCAATGGAATCGATTTTCTGTCAAAGCTATATTTTTTCTTGCGCACTATTTAGTGCTGCAACAGATAAAACCTGTTTTGTTTAGAAAACTGAAGGCAAATGCACTTACGAACTTTGCATTACAAATTTGTCTGTATTCTTGAACGGTGCTCGCCAGAAAGCTCCTTAAAGTTCCAGTTTGGTATTAGAGCCATGTTGTTACCCAGAAGTATATTTTTTCCTTAGTGTTATTATATGAAAGGCAAATATGCATTCTATTTTCCCACACGTTTTACGTATATGAGGCAGAAGAAAACTCACTTGCAAATTTTAAATTATTTCCGTAATTGTTTTTGTACTCAAGAAAAGTGAAAGTTTACGTCTGCATATAATTTTCTCAGGTACGTATCGACTTCATGGAACTATGAATGCATTAAGTCGTTATAAGGGTGCCATTTTTGGATCTGTGTCTGGAGTTGTACTGTCCATTTTGATGACTTTCACTTTCAAAGACATGTAACTGTAATTCATATCAATGTATTCTTCAGTTTTCCTCTTGATTTCAAACACGATGGAAACTGCCGTCGTAATGGACGACCCTAGATATTTTAAAGTCTGAGATTCTTGGTGGCATAGAATGTAGATCAAAGTTTCTTCTTGGAATACTGGCAAGAGTCTAGGTGCTTAATATTTTACATTTCAATTTAGTAAGAAAATTATACAGGCCTCAAACTGTTTTTCCCTTTTTCTTGTCGTGTCTGTTTTATATTAATAGCATTCTACGGCTTTCGTAGTTTTGTTCATGCTGCTGTCCTGATATCGAAACGAATTTGTCTGTATACTTGAGCGGGATTCGCCAGACAGTTTCTTAAAGTTCCATTTTGATATTAGAACTTTGTTGTTGCTCAGAAGTATTTATTTTCCATCGTGTTATTATATAAAAGGTAAATGTGCACACTATTTTTTCACAAGCTTTAATTATATGAGGCAGAAGAAAACAACTTGTAAATTTTAAATTATTTCCCTAATTTTTCTTTTACACACGCACAATGAATTAAAAACAATATGCAGACTATCACTCTGATATGTTTTAATTACCGCATTCTCATGTGCATACTATCAAACTTGAGAAAAGTTAAAGACGTTTACGTCTTCATAGAATTTTCATTTCCAATTGCTAAATGAAGATATATTTTAGACCAATCAGAAAAAGTAAACTTCCTTTCCTCTTTCTCTTGTCTGAGACGCCGCATTGATTTCACACGGGCACATAGCAGTAAAAGCTGATGGGTTTTTTCAATGCAAGGTAGGAGCTATGAAGGTGGAGACTAACATACAGATTTAACCAAAAAGAAAACTTAAAGCAACCCACAGTAATGGGTGATTATCTGCAATATGACTGCCAATTGGAAGCAAACATGCCGGCATTCCATCGTTATATTTTGTATCTGCATTGCACGATCCTAGAAAACTACAAGATAAATAATAATAGACTAATAATAGAGTATATAACGTACCTCTCCTCTATTCCCGTGATTATGATTTACTCTGCATTTTTAAAAGGGGCTACCAGACAAAATTGTTTAAAACAAATTTCCACACTTTGTATATAAGACATTACTACTAGTGAGAAGGACATGCTTTATATTGTGTATAATGTATCAAACGGAAATATGCACACCTGGATATCCACACTTAAACAATACGTATGCAATGGCAGAAATAGAACACTGGAATTTCCACACTTTATAAAAACACGCTTAATGGTAAACATGCACACTGGGATTTCCACACTTTATCAATAAACGGTTAATGGTAAACATGCACAAGGGGATTTTCACACATGAAAAACAAATATGTAATGGTTCACACGCACACTGGGATTTCCACACTTGAACAACAAATATGTAATGATAAACACGCACACTGGGATTTCCACACTTTAACAATGAATGTGTAATGGTAAACATGCACATTGCGATTGAACAAGAACTGTATAATGGTAAACATGCACACTGGGATTTCCACACTTAATAAATGTACAGTTTTAAGCATGCACACTGGGATTTCCACATTTCAACAATAAATCTATAATGGTAAACATGCACACTGGGATTTCCACACTTGAACAAGAACTGTGTAATGGTAAACATGCACACTGGGATTTCCACACTTAATAAATGTACAGTTGTAAACATGCACACTGGGATTTCCACACTTGAGCAAGAACTGTGTAATGGTAAACACGCACACTGGGATTTCCACACTTGAGCTAGAACTGTGTAATGATAAACATGCACACTGGGATTTCCACACTTGAACAAGAACAGTGTAATGGTAAACATGCACACTGGGATTTCCACACTTGAACAAGAACAGTGTAATGGTAAACATGCACACTGGGATTTCTATACTTGAACAACTGTATAATGGTAAACAAGCACACTCGAATTCCACACTTGAACACGAACTGTGTAATGGTAAACATGCACACTGGTATTTCCACACTTAATCAATGAATGTGTAATGGTAAACATGCACACTAGAGTTTTCACACTCTAACAATGAATATGTATTCGTAAACAGGCTCACTGGGATTTCCACACTGTAGCAATGAATGTGCATTGCTAAACATGCACTCTGGGATTTCACACTTGAGCAATGAATGTATAATGGTAAGCACGCATACTAGGATTTCCACACTTTGACATTAAATGTATATTGGTAAACATGCTCACTGGGATTTCCACACTTTAATAATGAATATGTAATGGTAAAAAAGTACACTGGGATTTACACGCTTGAACAATAAATGTTTAATGGTAAACATACACACTGGAATTTACACATTAAATCAATAAATGTATATTGTTCTCTCTCTCTCTCTTTCTCTCTCTCTCTCTCTCTCTCTCTCTCTCTCTCTCTCTCTCTCTCTCTCTCTCTCTCTCTCTCTCTCTCTCTCTCTCTCTCTCTCTCACACACACACACACTATAGTTCAATGCCATAAAAGCAAGAACACATTTATCAAGATCAAGGTGTCATGATCTAAGGGAGAGATTAAATAAAGAGCAACCTTGAGAAATTTTAATTTTCTTTTATGATCTACACATTTTTATTTTAAGAATGAAAAATCAACATTTTCTTATATTTTAACTTTATATTGAACTAGTACAATGTTCTCTGGTTATCAATTAGTCTCTATTGTTTCTTAAAATGTGGGTTGACGTTTATGTTAAAGACATTGTTGTGATGGAGCTGGATAGGATTTTTGATCGATAATGTTATTGAAGCCTACATTGCAATGTCAATGAACGTATGTTTAGGTAACTGACCATGGAACCCATGATCGTTGATCCTAAATTGGAGTATAGCCGCAGGGGTAAGTGTTTTGACATCCACTCGCCCTGTGGGATACTTGGTAGTGTTATTGGTCAAAGTCTAACTGATCTCCTTACCTAATCTACGTATGATTTCTGATCGTCTTCGGTACAGTTTGGCGTCTTGTATACTGGTTTTGAAACCGTTAACATTAGCGATGAAAAAGAAAACTTTGTAACTTTCATCCAGTCTTAGAATAAATTGTCCAACTTGTTTTGCAGCCACATCTCATAAACCAGGTCAGAAGGTCGATAATTTCTAAACTGCCATCATTTAATTTTCTTTTGTCGTTTTTCGTGAATACATGATTGTGTCCCTATCATCATTTTCCATCACGACCACGTGCAGAATTTGCCTACCGTGTCCAATATCAACACTAGATAAGCATCAACTTCTTTCCGTAAGACAGTGGAGTGGACTTTATAGAAAAACTCAGTAAGAATAAGCGTCCCTGTTTCCACCGACTCGATTTTTGCTCAGGTACATATCCATGTCATGGAACAAAGCGTGCTTTAAATCGTTATAAGGGAGCCACTTTGGGATCTGTGTCTGGAGTGGTACTGTCCTTTCGATGATTTTCACTTTCATGCACATGTCACTGTTAATCATACTTATGTAATCTTCAGTTTTTCTCTTGATTTCAAACACGACGGAAACTGTCGTCGTAATAGACGACCATAGATGGTATTTTAACGTCTGATATTATTGCAATTTTATCATCGTTGGTGGCATAGAATGTATATCAGGTTTCGTCTTGGAATACTGGCATGTATTTAGATGCGTCATCTTTTACATTTCAATTTAGTAAGAAAAATATCCAGGTCTCAAACTGTTCTTTTTCTTGTGGTGTCAGTTTTATATAAATAGTGTTCTTCGCTTTTCCCCAGCTTTGCCTATGCTACTGTCATTATGTCAGGGTGAATTCTTTCTCTGAGGTGAACCTATCTCCTATTGTCAACATTACGGTGGAAGGAGACGATTTGGTTTTTATCAGAAGTCTCAGGGTTTGCAAGTAGTTGATCAAAACAATTCCACTTGGTTTTGGGTGGTGACCGATAAATACGCTCACCCAACACTGCAATGGTATTGTGGAGTGTTTACTTTCACAAGGCACAGTAACTTGTTAATGTATTTGATTGTGTTTTTATGTGTACACTATTTTCATATTTATTCTTCAGAAAGGATAATCACTCTCTTTTAAAAAATATTATGTCTCATTTCTTTAATTCCTCTCGAAAATGTTAACAATGAAATTCAACCGTGTGTCATCGCAGGGAGTGTCGACCGTTTTGTTTCAGAATGTCTGTCAGAGCTCGCACTTATTGAGGACAGGTCTTTTACGTCAGAATATACCCCAAGCAGATTTTTGAAAATATATATTTTAATTCCAATTATTTACGATTGTCAATATGTTATTTTTTTAAGTAACCATATCAACATAAATATCAATGTCAAATTCCCATTAGTAGCCATTTCAACATATAATGTCAAATTGGCATAGAAACCCATACTAACCTTGATTTTATTGTTTTGTTAAGGTACACATATCAATTCATTATGCTAATTTCCATTAGTAGCATTGCCAATCCCATCGTTAATTTTAATTTTCTAGTAACACACGTTGTCTCTAAACAACCCATATTCTATTAGGGTGCATATGTTAAATGCCAGTATAGTGTACACAGCCCTCTACCCAGCCTCACTTAACAAAGCTTTAGTTATTCAGTGGATTGGAGCACATAATTTGGAGGACTGACTCCACCTAAATCCCAACATAAAATGTGTTATCCGTTGGATAGACAGTAAGCAATTCCCACTAGAAGTATCGATTTCATCGCAGAACTCAGATCAGTCAATATGACATTCTGTATAGCTAACAGTGATATTGACTTTGGTTTCTGTTTCGGATGCAAATAACCAGGATATCTAGGAGATTAAGCTACATCTCTAGGTTTAAATTTTTATAAACTATCTAGAACAGTCTAGTTTGTGTTTTGGAAATTAGAAAATACACCGGCTACAACCTATGCCATCGAAAGTAATCGATTCCGGAAATTTTAACGTCATGATAGTTTTTATTTTTTTGCTTCAAGTAAAGATAGTTTTGTTTTAAATTCTGAATTAATCAAACCTTTCCAGATAAATGATGGCGTGTACCCAAGACAACATATTTGGGCTGATCAGTTTTCTTTCTTTAGGTATTGTATGGCTTTTAATTTCTTCAAACAATTCACACAAATCATGGGTTGCGGTGCTTGTCGTGTTCAGCAGCACTTGAAACACATTATGCAGCGATAATATTCCGAGAGCACGCTGACTTTGGTGCACTAGGTATTTTTGTACCGAAACTCTTCAAAATGCCCATTCATTAAATATACTTATCTGGAATTACAGTTAAGTAAAATTTGGCGGCTAAAATTTCCCGCCTTATATTACTTCCTGTGAGGTAGGTTGTTGACCTTGCGTTACAAATCTCGGCTCGTTCAAAGTAACAAAGAAATGAATGAAGCCAACAAGCTTTGTAAATTTTAGCCAATATAATATATTTTCCCACAAAACACAGTAAAATATAACGAAGCTCTTAACAGTTTGTGAATATGATCCAGAAATTAATCTCGTAATTGAAACACACAAGTCCAAACACTAAAATGTCCTAAATAAATCCAAGTTCGAATGCCGGCGAAGTTCAAATATAGCGGACGAACTTCCTGGTGGTTTAGCATTATATCATGCAAAAGATACGATGATCAAACACTGTTTATACGTGTTTAAAACAGACAATGTGATCGCAGTCTGCATCTCGAATGAAATTTTTAAAAGAAGACAAATTTGACAGTAGGTTTAGTTTGGCTTCCAACTGAAGGTATGAAAGTATGTCATAACAGCAGTGTCATAATTCTCAAAGGGATGTAACTCAGCATGCTGTAATGTCAGAATTTTATATATATATATATATATATATATATATATATATATATATATATATATATATATATATATATATATATATATATATAAAGAATACAAATCATATGGCGAATAATAACATTTTCAAGCGTACTGGATCCACCAAGGGATCACGTGTGTCAGGGATTAATTAAAATAGATGCAATAAACTGACGACGAACAGTACGAAACTAGTAACTAACTAGCCTAAGCGCTTTCGACTCTTAATGAGTCTTTTTCAAAGGCAAATACAAAACATATATACGACAAACAAATAAACAATAAAACGTTGTGTCTGTAAACCTCTACAGGGCTGTCTCCACATGTGTTAAAACTATAAATACAACCAGCTTGTATAGACTAGTTGCGGAAACTGAAAACGGTGTATAATTCCCTAAAAGTCTACAGGCCAAAGCGACATCTATTTTTACTTTCTGTACATTTATGTAACGCAGGTTATATCCCTGATATTTGATTCTATACTGGTTATTCTTATAGTTAAAATTGAAGGATAATAAGAAGATCTAGAAAATGTTAAATTCTACTTTAAATTCACACTTTCAGTGATGTAATACTTATCGCTATTGCTAACAACCACAGCTGGAGTTCCGAAACCAGGAAGGAAAAGGAATCATACTGGATACGCCGCCTTAGAACATTGAAACCAAGCGGTCTAAACCAAAAAGACTAGAAAATGAAAACTATGTTTTTTTGTTTATTTGTTTGTCGTATATATGTTTTGTATTTGCCTTTGAAAAAGACTCATTAAGAGTCGAAAGCGCTTAGGCTAGTTAGTTACTAGTTTCGTACTGTTCGTCGTCAGTTTATTGCATCTATATATATATATATATATATATATATATATATATATATATATATATATATATATATATATATATATATATATATATATATATATATATATATATATATATATATATATCACATTTTATTTTCATTCTGGTTTTTTTTATTATTTTTCTTTCGTTTCATGCATAAACTGCATTTTGTTCTCATGTTCTCCTCCTATAAGAAATAATTCATAGGAATATAATTAAAGTTGAATTCAATGGAATTGGAAGCCGCAAAATTTCATAACCTCAAATGTGTCATTAGATAACGCAGACGTTTTACCATAAACACTGACCAGTGCCGTCTTAAGGTATGAGTACAATGGGCAGTTGCCAAGGGCCTCACACTTCTAGCGGCATCATACTGCTTATGTTGTTAATGAATAGTACAGTCGATAGTGGGCCCCAGTGCATTGCTTTGCCCAAAGCCTACAATGTTGTTAAGAAAGCACTGACATGTGATCGTTGATATCCGTATCGGTGTCAATACGATGACTGGATTAGGAGTAAGGCTAGTTTATGGAGTATCATTCTTTCCTAAGTTCTTTTGTGGTATATACCTCGTCAATGAAAGACTAAAATCGGTATAGCCATTTTGCGTACGATGGTGTAAAGGGAATGTACAAATAGCTACTATTTCTAATTGGAGTTGCTCTATAATTGCACTATTAGCAAACAATCTTCCCTG
The DNA here is from genome assembly GCA_016746295.1 of Potamilus streckersoni. Classification (NCBI taxonomy): domain Eukaryota; kingdom Metazoa; phylum Mollusca; class Bivalvia; order Unionida; family Unionidae; genus Potamilus; species Potamilus streckersoni. The sequence continues at coordinate 2,892,184 of JAEAOA010001977.1, forward strand.
TCTTGCCAACAGGAATAATGAAAGAGCTTTTCTTTTTTTTTTTCTTCATTGCAAACTCGAAAAGTGCCTCAGATTTACTGAAGAAGTTATAAAGCATTGTCCATCTGCAATGACTAACTCCTTTTGCCGTCAGTAAAACAAACTATGAAATGAATGATTCTGTTTTTTAACCTTTTAAATTGAACATGGTCATTTATTTTATTATTTTTCTTGTTTTACATATGTCAGTATAATTTCTTTTCCACGGAAGCATTTAGACTTGTAATAAAGAACAAATCGATTTTGGCAAACCTCCCAGAAATATCGATCCAGCACATAGACTAATCCCATTTCTTTCACTGTACTGGGAAGGACGCCATGCCAGAGTGTAATTTATTTCAATCTTGCCTACATTTTTCTTTAAAATAAGTGCCAAGCATAAGTACTTCTTTCTCCCACAAAATACAAGCTTGTGTTTCAGCTTGTGCAAGAAACAAGCAATGGGTTAATGAGTTTTTGATCCTGTTCAATGCATTCTCCTCCAGCACTTATCGCAAATATTTTCCTCCCGAATGTTGCGTCATAAATAAGACGCTCGAGCACATCACAAACTGCTCTTCGATGCATACAGCTGAATAAACAATTGTGCAAGGTTTATATTACAGCTACCAAATACCATAAAGGTTAATGAATAAGTATTTTTCATGGCTACAGTTTAGTCTGGCTGTTTCAAGACGTCTTATGTTCAGACACCATTAATTCGCAGAACTAATTACTATTGAATTATCACATGGATCAACCTAAAATTCTGTCCGGTAAAAATTAAACATTAAGGACATTATAGACAACAGATAATCTCTTATGCAAGGTCTTTCAAAACTTCTTATGCTACTTGAGCCATGTGTTTGCAGTTTCAAAGAACGCCATTTAAGAAATAAAAAGCACGGAAGAGAACTCTAAATATAACATAATGGTCAGCTTGCTCATCATGGTAAGAGTCTCAAAATAAATAAATTTCTGTGTTTAGCTGCTAATAAAATCACGAGAGACATTTAAAGATAATTTAATATATGTCGCAATCATATTATGAAAAAAGCAACTCTGGATTGGTACTATCCATACAATTGTGAATTGAAAGCAGACTATTTAAAAATGGCGTCTTTTAGCCATTATTGTGCTGATATGTCATTAAATCCTACAGCGTACCATACATAGATTATAACGCGTGGATGATAGATTACGAATCCTATCATGAGTATCATGCTATAAATCATTCATTTTGAACCGGTAGTCTTGAAGCATATTGATGCACACAGCAAAAACGTCTTCGCACTTCAATCGGCTTTAAAATTAAATTATCGCAAGAATTATTAGAAAGTTCAATAAATCAGATTGAAGTATCACGTCGTACATTTCTATGGTACCTTATCGCTTCTTCACATAAACCCTATACATTGTTTCTATGGATTTCTTCGCTTTCTACCCCTCAAAATGCAATCAACATGATTAAATAAAAGATGGTGGGGTGGGGTGTAGGTACAGATGCAAATCTGTAAAGTCGCTAACCTATAAGCGAGAGAAGTTAGAATAATCATATAAATTCTGCAATAAATGACACCACACTATATTATTTACCATCTTATACACCACAATGAACTGCCTCAGCCATTCATGAGAGTCTAAAACATGCCTCGGATATGTAATGCAGTCACAATTTTTACTTTCGGTTCAGTCTGTTTTTAGAGCATTCTCTCTCTCTCTCTCTCTCTCTCTCTCTCTCTCTCTCTCTCTCTCTCTCTCTCTCTCTCTCTCTCTCTCTGTGATACAAGAGTTAGAATTAAGCGTTCTTAGCATTGATTTAAAGGTAATCGTTTACTCTTTAAAACTGGATAATTGTGGTGTGGTTTCCTGTGTGTATGTTAGGCGACATTGCACAGTGAGTAATGAGGCATTGATGATGATTTAATAGAGAAATATGTAACCCAATGCTCGGTGCATTTTTTTAATGTTACGCAAGAATTTTACAGTAAGTTTATCTTTAAAATAACTTTAGAATAATTTAAGTTTTTTTTAATCATATGGACAAAATGGTAATTTCTGTACTGAGAAATAAAGGTAGAAAATATATAGAAAAATAAATTGTGACTTGAATCCCTAAATGTCGGCAAAAATAATTAAAAAATATAAAAAGTTTTGTTTGCCAGGAATTTTCCCTCTAAAATGAAACTCCACTTTATTAGATCCACGTCGTCTCATTCTGCATTTGGGTTGACTGTGGGATTGACCAATATGTTACAAATTTAAAAAATAGTTAAATCGGTCGTAACCTCTCGGTCGATCCTTGTTTTGCAAATAACCAAAATATTTAAAATGGGAACTTTCCACATACATTTGTGGTATAACCTCGAAGTTTCTGGGCAATATTGACTTTCAGATCAAAAAGTCTGATATAACACCAAACAATTGCGATAGCGACATAAGTGATAACAACCAACCTGAACGAGACCGCTCAAAACGCTGGCAAACGCAAAATATTATAGTCTTGTGTGCTACTTCCGTAGCTTATACGACTTGATTAAAGTCCTTAAAAGGACCATTTGCAAAATGTTGGGCGATGCCTCACTTGGGTGGCTTACTGCCCGAGTCAGATGTCAGCAATTATAGCCAGACAAAACGCTGTTCAGCCCAGCCAGGCAGAACGCCGCCCAAGCCAAACACAAGGCAAAGAGCGCCAAGAGAGCACCCACAAAAGGTCGCCGCTCAAAGTATCATGGGTCAGTAAGCAGGTTTCCTTCATTGATCTTCGATGCGGGTGATAGGCAATTGTTGTCAGTCATTTCTTTCCGAAAGGCAATCCTAGTTATTTCTTTTCTGTATAGCAATTGATGTTGATGGCGTCCTTTGTAGATCCATGCCTCTGTCCTGCCTCCGTCGACATTGCAACCAAGTACTCCAGCAGCAACATAAGTGTTTAGTATTTCAAATTCTCTTCCCGTTTTTTATTATGTTGGGTAGTTCGTATAATAATGTCAAACATGTGTGTCACATTCGAGTCATAAAGTCATGAGTTGTGAATTTGCCTATCTCGTGAGAGTTCTTTAGTTTTTGTATACATTGTGTACTTAGATTGTTCGAAATTTCCGTCTAATTGGAACGCCGGCTTAAGGAGCCTATCTTTGGTTTAGTGATCTTTTAATTTGGGTTACAGCATGATGAGTTAAAGTTTTGAACCAATCGTTACTTTTAGGGCCAGCAAGTTGTAGGTCTGAAGAGGGCTTTTCTTAGGCCGAAAAGAAAGCCCATTGTGGTTAAAAAGGAAGGGGGCCCTTTTCCTCGAAAAGGGTTGTGTTGTCCTGAAGGATCTTGTGGGGCAGTAGGCAGAGCTGTCCTAAACTGCACCTTAAATTGATTCTTTTTTCTATGCATCTGTATTTTCGTTAAATCTTCTTTTGTAGTTTGCTCTTTGGAAACTGATTTTCGTTAAATCTTCTTCTGTTGTTATTTATGTAGTTATGTTTATTTTCGTTAATTCTTCTTCTGTTGTTGTTCTTGAAGCTGTTTTTCGTTAAATCTTCTGGTTTGTTCGTCTATTCTGGTCTACCCTTGTGAAAAAATAGAAGGGGGACCATCTCTTCGAAAAGGGTTACGTTGTCCGGAGAGGCCTTGTGGGGCAGTAGGTAGAGCTGCCCTAAACTGCTCTTGATTGAATCCTGTGTATTATTGTCCGAAATGGTTTTGTGGGGCAATAGGCACACCTGTCCTTCTTCTGTTGTTCTTTATGTAGTTCTGTTGTTTTGTTTTTTTCGTTAAATCTTCTTCTGTTGTTGTTATTGAAGTTATTTGTCGTTAAATCTTTTTTCGTTTTTGCTCGTATAGTCTGGTTTACCCTTGTGGAAGAGAAAATATAGAAGGGAAGAACTCTTTACCTCGAAAAGGGTTACGCTGTCCGGAAGAGCTTTGTGGGGCAGTAGGCAGAGCTGTCATAAACTGCCCCTTAAATTTATTCTTTTTCTGTGTATCTTTTGTTTTCTTTTAACCTTCTACTGTTGTTTGCTCTTTGGAAACTGTTTTTCGTTAAATCTTCTTCTGTAGTTCTGTTTGTTTTCATTAAATCTTGTGTTGTTGTTCTTGAAGCTGCTTTTCGTTAAATCTTCTTCTTTTTTTGTTCGTGCAGTCTGGACTATCCCTGTGGAGGACAAAATATAGAAGGGAGGGAGCCCTTTTCCTCCAAAAGGGTTACGTTGTCCGGAAGGGCCTTGTGTGGGCAGTAGGCAGAGTTGTCCTGAACTGTCCCTTGAATTTTTTTCTTTTTCTGTTTATCTTCTTCTCTTGTTTGTTCTTGTTGGCTCTATCACGGTCTACCTAGGTGGACGGATGTTTATTCAACTGACACTAATCCGGTGTTTGATCTGTGGACAAACGCCGCGAGCAAGAAGCCAGCGAAACGTAGTCGCCAAAACGTTCTTCGTGCAGAACATGGCATGATAAATTACACCTGGTTGTTAATCCGTTAGTAGGACATCAAAAGAGCCATTTGTAATAAAATGATAGGCAACTTATATTGACAGTTCCGCTGATTTACAACTTGGGAATGGTTAGTCCACCGCATCCAATCAGAATTAAGCTAGTGGGTGGACATACCTCAAAGTTTCGAGGATATTAAATTGACTCCATCCCAAAATTATTTAGTAGACCTAGGCAGATTACTAGGTGATTGCAGGATTAAAGGCTACTCCGAGATACGCACTCGTAAATTTGACGTGAATCGCAGGGAACAGATTGGAACAAAGGGAGCTTCAGAAGATAGACATTCGTTTGATGTTTGACTCACACATTGCAACGCCGCAACTGTAAGTACTAATATTATGTTTATGCAATTACTAATAGTATTGTTAGAATGAAGAATTACTTTGTAGAGTTTCATTTGTGTACTTATTTTAGATTTGTATTGGAGTTAGGAAATGATTTATGTAAGCAAGATTATGAATGTATGTTTGAATATATTCAGAGCATATATAGTTACATATTTATATATTTGTATGATTTGTGATGCAAAATAGATGTGTTGGTTATTATGTATTGATGTGAATCAATTATCGTTGCCTGTATACGAGTAATTGATATCGTGCTTTATGATGTGTTATAATGTTATGATTTTACATTGTGTTTACCATTCATGAATGTATGAGTATTTCGGTGGGAATGGGTGCGTGACCATTGAAATTTAATAGCCTTATCTGATGATAAGTTATCTGGGATTAGTGTGAGTTTATGTGCCAGGCAAAATAGTACACCCTCCTTGTGTTTTATAGGAAGCTTTCCGGGTGGGATAACTTCAGTTAGAAGGAGAGTCCCGAGAGTCTGAGAGAGAAGACTGAAGTAAGACTGTTGGTACAGTCAGGGTTGACGGATTGGAGTCGACGGTTCGACGAGGAAGTCGACGGAAAGGGAAGTGGAGGTGGAGAGGAAATTGGAAGGAGCAAAGGAGGAGTAGAAGTGGAGAGGAAAGTTGAAGGAGTAAAGGAGGAGTGCAGGAGAAATTTAGAAAGACAGAAGAGTAGAACCAAGGACAAGGCGAAATTTTCACACTGATTCAGATGATGAAATAGGCACAAAAGGGTCGAGCGATTGGGAAGGTTGCATGTTGAAATTTTATTATTAATTAAATTGCTTTATTTAATTCCACCCCTTTGTACTTTTGTATTTAACTGTTTAATTTCACCCTTTAGTACTTTTGGATTTAACTGTCGGCATTGCTGACTGGGGGCTCAGAACTATATTCACCTATTTAACTTCTGAACCATAATCGAGCCTGGGTGGGTACCATACCTAAATACGTATTGGAAACACCCCACCCCATTTTCATATAACCAAAACCATACACGGGTATAAAAATAATTAATTAAACCCAATAATACTCTAGGGTATAATAAAATAAAAACCCTACCGTAACAGGCTCTTTGAACACAGTATTTTCGTAAAATATTTTTCAGTTGTTATTTATGTATCTTATTCTGTTGCTAATCTGTAGAGAGAGAGAGAGAGAGAGAGAGAGAGAGAGAGAGAGAGAGAGAGAGAGAGAGAGAGAGAGAGAGAGAGAGAGAGAGAGAGAGAGAGAGAAAATGGGGGAAGGGACCCTCTTTTTCTCGAAACGGGTAACTTTGTTCGAAGGTTTATTATTTAAGCATCCTTGTGGGCTAGGTTTTCTACCTTGATAGGTTAGTTTTTTTGCCCAGCTGGAAATGACTGTCTGGTGTCTGGGGCTGGAGGATACCCATTTGGGCGATGACTGTAAGTTTTGATTTAGTTTCAGTTTTTGGGTCCCTTTTAGCAAGGGTGGTGAGTCCTTTTTGCGCTATAGGTGTATCCTTCCATACTGAATCTGTCGTTAGGGTGAAATAGTATGATTGGTATATTCTTCATGTTCGAGTTTAGATTGAGGAGATTTTGTTTTTTTCTTTAAGGTAGTTGATTACATTGATGTGGGTGAGGTGTAATTTTTTGTTATTTACCTGGTTGATGAATAGGTGGTTTGTTGCCTGGGATCCTATCTTCTTTTGATAGCGTTCGAATTTATTCCGGTGGAGTTGGTGTACCCTTACAGACATTGAATATATGTGTTCCACTGTCTCGGGTTCCCGGGAGTGGGGGAAGATTTGATTTTGTTTGTGTGTTCCATTGGTTGGATATTCGCCCAGAGGTGAATTGTAATCACGTTTTGTTAAGCATGAGTCTATTTATTGTTCGTTGGTCTGCTTTGCTGAGTATGGGGTTGGTTGTTCCTTTCCGGTTGACAGAGTTCTGTATTTGGTATAGGGTTTTGTTTCTGCTTGTGGCGTACCATTCTGCTTGCCATCTTTGGTTACTGGCTACCTTTATTTGGCTATAGAGCTCATGTGTGCTGTACGGTATTTGCTGTATGAGGTTTTGTTGTAGGCCTAGCTTGGCCGCTAGGTCGGCTTTGTCGTCCCCAAAGAGATTGATATGGGATGGTACCCAGAGGAATTCAATTGTTTTGTTATTGGCTCTAAGTTTTCAGAGAGTGAGTAAGGCTTCCTCAATCATGTTTGGTCGTGATCTGGATGCCTTGTTGTAGTGCTTGTAGTGCACTTAGTGAAACGGTGATGATGACGTAATAGGCTTTAATTTGGCTCTTCACCCATACTAGGGCTTTGATTACGGCCCATAATTTGGCTGCAAAAAATGGAGCAACCTTCTGGGAGTCAGGATTCTATTATGCATATGTGTAGTGGGATGACGACTTCCGCTGCTGTGCGGTTGAGCTCTTTGGAATTGGAACCATCTGTGTAAATTTTTGTGTAGTGTTGGTATTGGATATCTAAGAGTAGGTTAATTACTCCGAGTAGGCGCCAGGGATTGTCGCTTTTCTTGCCGAGTGTTTTAATGGCGATGTTGACGATCGGTTCTGGATTTATCCACGGAGCGGAGTCACTTAGCATCCATAGCTCCGCCGTCAGTGTTGGTAGTTGCATGTCTGACTGAAGTATATGGCCTGTTTTAAAGGCGGAATGTTTGGGCTTAGTCTGGGATTGAAGGTTTTGTGGCATTTCAGGAATGTTTCTCGGGTGGTATTATTGGGCGGTAGGGTTGAGTTTCGTACCAAGTATCTGACAATGTGTTTGTTTCGTCTAAGCTGCAGCGGTGAATTTACTGTAAGTACTTGGAGTTCTTTTAAGGACGTGTTTCGAAGTGTTCCAGTACATGTTCTAAGTGCCTGGTATTGTATCCTGTCAAGTTTTTTAAGTAATTATTCGCAAGCCGAGTTAAAGACTTGGCATCTGTATTCTAGCTTAGATCTGATAAGATATTTGTATAGTAGTAATAAGGTTGATTGTTCTGCTCCCCAGGTGTTTCCTGTGAGGTATTTTAATATTTGGAGGTCTTGCTTACAATGGGTGATTAGTTAATTGATGTAGGGTTTCCACGTCAGCCTGTCATCGTAGGTGATACCTAGGAAGGTGTACTATATGAAGAATCTGATTGGAAGGCCTTGTAGGAAGATTGTGGGTGGGGAGTTAGATCTTATTGATCTAGTGGTAAATAGTATACCTACCGTTTTTTCGGTTGAGATTGGAAATCCACAGTTGTCAGCCCGTTTGGCTATAGAGTTGAGGTTTTGTTTTGTATTTCGGTTATGAATTTCCGGTTGGTAGGATTACCTGCCTTCCGGAGACCACAGTCGTCTGCAAATTATAATAGGGCCATAGCTACATCGGTTTGGTTAGGAAGATTGGTCATCATGAGATTAAAGAGGGTTGGGCTAATTACGCTGCCTTGTTGGGTTCCGTTTTCGAGGTGGTGTATAGTTGATGTTTTGTTTCCTACTTTTACCTTCATTTTACGTTTGGAGAGGCAGTTTGATATCCATCTGTGCATTCGTCCGCTTATGCCATATTGGTTCAGTTTGTGTATTAATCCCTTTGTCCAGACTAGATTAAAGGCCTTTTCTAAGTCGATGAATATGGCCAATAATTGTCTAGCAGATTTACTTTTTGAGTTGAATGTTAGCTTAATGTCTGCTTCAAGTCTCACTAGTTGGTGTGTTGTTGACCTGGCGTTGCGGAAACCGCTTTGACTCTCTGAGAGGAGGTTGTTTGCTTCCAGGTACTGCTTTAGTCTATTGTTGACCATGGTCTCTATAATTTTACAGATTGAGTTGGTCAATGAGATAGGTCCGTATGAGGTGGTTTGGATGGGGTACAGTCCAGGTTTGGGAATAAGAATGACTAGGGCTTCTTTCCATGTGTTTGGGCTGTTTCCTATGTTTCATATTTGGTTAAACAGGTCGAGGATTATACTTATCATGTTGGGAGGGGAGGGAGGTTTTTGTAGAAAATGTAGCCCAAATCGTCGTCTCAGGGGCGGTTTTTTTTGTTATATGGGGCTTTGTTCCATTCATATTGTGTGAAATAGTCATTTAGCGGCGATTTGTTGCTGCTGATCAGCGGAAATTGGTCTGTGAATAGGTAGGAGTTATTTGTTTCAAAGCCTTGTCGGCGTGCGTAAAGGTGTTTGAGTGATTTTGATTGCTGCTGGCTCTGGCAATTGTAGCTCCTAATAGATCTGCTCGTTCTTGTTTGTTTTGCGTGCCGGTTAATCTATGGTAGGTTTTAAGTGTTTTGCCCCTGATGGCTTTAATTTTCTCCCAGACCATTTTGGGGCTTGTTTTGTGATTAAGCGTTGTACAGAACTCCCTCCTGCTTGTTTGTATTGTATTTTTTTTTACAGTGGCTCTGACCTCCGTTTCTAATTTGTTTGCGTTTATTTAGGTCTGTGGCAGTATTAGTGCGGAGGAATCTTCTTAGTGCTATTATTCTGTTGGATTTTATTTTGATTCTGCAGTCCTCATTCCACCAGGGAATCCGTTTTTTCTTAGGTTGGCAACTTGATTTTGGTACTGCTTCCTGTGCAGCTTGATTGATGGCATTGGTAATGTTGTAGTATATGTTCGGGTCCTGATGGTATACACGTTCTTTGGTAGCATTGGTCAGTATGTTTTGGTATAGGGACCAATCTGCTTTTTTGGTTACCCATCTCTGTTTTTGTGTTGGCTGTTCTTTGACTATTTCATTGCGATTGTGGTTTGTATAGGGAACTGATCGCTTCCCATGGATGTATCATGGTGGACTTCCCATGTGGCGAGTGGCGCGATATCTAGTGAGGCTATGGTAAGGTCTAGTGGGGTGAATTTTCCTGTGATGTGGTTTAACCGTGTCGGAGTACCAGTGTTTAGAATGCAGAGTCGGTTATTTTGTGCCAAGTTTTCCAATCTCCTGCCTCTGTAATCTGTGCTGGTGTAGACCCAGTTTGAATTGTGAGCGTTGAAGTCACCACAGATTATTGTGGAGCCGGTTCGTTGTTGGAGGATTTGTTGTAGAACTGGGGTGGTATCTGATTGGGTTCCAGGAGGATTATATATGTTAGAGATGGTAATTTTGTGTGGACCTACTGTGATTAGTATACTTTGATATTTTATGTTCATGTTGTTTAGGTGGGATGGGATAGTGAGCTCTTTTGTGTCAGGGATAGAGTTTTGGACATAGATGGTTAGCCCTCCGCCTGCCTTACCTTGTGGTCGTTGTTTTGTGTATGTGGTGTCATACTCAGGGATTTTGGGGGCGGTAGATTTGGTTTTTGAGATCTTTGTTTCTTGTAGTCAGATGACATCTTGTTTGTTTATCGTGGAATTGATGGTGGCCAGCAGTTCTCCATGGTTGGCGTATATTCCTCTGCAGTTCCATTGCCAGATTATGAGGTGGTTGGGGTTTGTATGGGTGGCGAATTGGGCTCCTGGTTGGTTGCCAATAGTCTTTCTGGGCTTATTATTATTTATTTTAGCTCTTTGTTGTTGTTGAGATAGTTGTTGTTGTTCTTTCCAGTGATTGGGTGCCGATGCTTTATTTCGGTGGTGGGTTTGTACTATGACTGCGTAGTGTGATATGTGGGTTATTTTTAGAAAAGCTGCTACCTATATTACACCATACTATGAAATATGGGCTTTTAGTTTATAACTCTGCTCCTTTATTTGCTTCTAAGAGAAACCTCCATATGATAAGCAGAACCAAACAAATGCACGTCATCCAATCAAACCTAACAACAAGCTTACCTATTATAGCAGAACAACTTGATAAATGCCTGCGTTCATTGCCCGACAAACACGCCCCAGCAACCAAGTGCAAAGTAGCAATTCATAAGTGTTCGTGGAATAGCAGTGTTAGGGACCAGCTTCGCACTGCTAAAAGAGACCGTCGTAAAGCTGTGAGAGTTGGCTTTCCACAAGACTCACTATTCATAAGCAGATTTATGATGCAGCTAAAAAAGATGTCACAAACATAGTCCATGCAGCGAAATCGTCCCACTACATCACTATTATCGCAGAAACGTCCAGCTGTAAAGAGCAATTTGAGATTACTAACAAGCTACTGTCAAGGAACAAATGAACACCACTTCCAGCTACCTTATTCTCGAGCCGACCTTCCAAAGTTGTTTGCAAATTTCTTCCGTGACAAAGTACAAACCATCAGAGAAAAACTTGACAACACAATTTCAGTTGACTCGTCATCACCATACATTTGCGATACAGAATTACAGCGGCAACCATTAGCAGCTTTTGAACCTGTGTCTATGGATTTTTATTCCTATATCATGTTGATTGATAAAATTATTATGCATCTTTTCGAGATTTTATTTTTGGAGGTTGAGACGAATACACGAACAATACATGGAACTTCGTACTTTGAAACTCCTGTTTACCTCTGATTGAAAGTTCATCATTACAGATACAATTAATAGATCCCCAAAATAATTAATATATGAATATAATATAATATACCCCAAAATAATAATTAATATTTGAAAACACCTTTGCTCTTGCAAGCTTTGCAAATTATTGCAGTGAAACGTGCACAGTAAGTTGTTAGTCGTCAAAGTTGTTCAACTTGCCAGGACACTATAACCGACCTAGATATTTGCTTCAGAGCGATCACCACCACGGCAGAGGGTAAAACGTGATGCAGATCCACTGGCAGCTGACCTTCCAATTTCTTCTAGTCAAGAAAAGACAGAAAAGGAGGAAAGTGAAGCTGAGGTAGAGGAAGATACTGAGGAGGACGACCCCAGACGAAAAAAAAAAACCAAAAGCATATAGGTCTGACAGTAAAAAGGCAGGAAATTTCATTAGCGCTGTAAAATTCATGTCATGGAGAACCCTAAACACATACAAATCTAGCCCACAGCAGAGGCACTTCGAGGTTCAAATTCTAAGTCAATACTACAAACATGCCTAGCAAGACTTCCCTTTATCACAACTAGTCTTAGCTGCTACATTTCTGTCAAGACTGCATAACTATAAAGGATTTCCGGAGCAGACTGATGAGGACACGCATACTGTGCAGAAAGTGAAGGAGGCGGAAGACAGCAGAAGGACTATTCCACCTAACATGCCAAACAGCCCTAATTAGACTTTAATTGCCTCCTTTTTTAAGGGATTACATTTTGCCTAAGAATTCCAATTAAAAAAATAACATGTTCTAATTTGACCCTTTTGGACGGTTGCTAATAATTAAAACCTATTGACTAATATTGACTCGACTATCATATGTCTCTAAAACATATTATTACTTAAAATGTCTAGTGACTTATTGAATGTATATTATGTACTAGTAAATTCGATTGACAGGTAGTAGAAAAAGTTTACAAACTGAAGGAATTTGGTCAATTACAGAGGTAGCTTACACATTATTGGCATAAGGTTATGTCCATTAATACAATTGGACTGGATTTGAAATTGTTAAGCCCCTCCCTCCTTGCTAGATAACTCGTATATGTACGGTATGTGGCACAATTTTGACCCGTCCACACAACAGTTGCTCAAAGGAGACGTCATTGCTGCCAACTAATGGTAGCGGACGTCTCTTAATGCTTGGTTGACATCTGGTAGTAATACTGTAGTATTGACTATGCTTGAGTGTGTGTTGGGTCCACTCCCTCTCAAGCAACGGCCCCTAGCTGGTGAAATGGCTGCACCATTACTCAGTCGTTACCAGCTAGATTTTAGAAACATCTTTAAAGGCTTTTGAGCCTTCTCTGACAGCACTGTAACCTGGGGGATTGAGTTTTTATTTCCTCTTGCAGTTAAATAGTATGCCATACATACAGCAAACGCTGGCACATGTACACATGTACATTACGTACGCACGCCAGTATAATCCAAATTCAGTCAGTCACTATGTAAAATTAATCGGTGGTTTTCTGACGTGGGAAAATTGGGAGGATTCAAGAAGTATGAAATATATTTTAAGGAAAAGACCACTCAGAGTGGAAGACTCGTAAAAAAGGAAAGAGGAATTGAAAAGAGAAATAAATAGAAAGCTTCTACAGGTAGAAAATATCTAGACTCCCCCACCCACCCACCCACCCACACACGAGTAATAGAACATCGGGCAAAGGCACTGGGAGTGTTTTTTGGAATAAAAGAAAAAAAACAAAACTATGAATATATAATAAAGAAAATAAAAGAAAAATAATCGAAATCTGGGCAATAACGTAACTAATTATAATCACCGGAGTCTGCAGTTTTATCAATAAAGCACGACGAAATTTCTGACAACATGAAATCACCGTAATGGTATTATAAATTAACACAAGGAATGCAAGCCACAACCTTCGTATTCGACTTTTCTCACGCGTATTTTATAGCTTTAGAATCGCAAGAAGACTGAAAGACTACACCTATCCATTCAAAAAACAATAACGTACCAACACATCACTCTCGGACAACCATTGCATGAATCCAATCCGTCGAATTAACCTTCGTTTTCTCACCATTACGGTTACAAACCCTGAAAAGCGCGACCATTACAGGAAGTAGTCCATTTCTACTAGTTTCTACCCTGCAGTAAATATGCGTTAGGGTCTAATAATCGTTCCAAACACGGCATAAAATTTGTTCTCTTTTAATACTAGGCTCTAATATTTGATTGTGATGACATCATCAACCATTATTTGTACTTTACGAACTTTAACTACACATTTTTGCTTTGGAAATTTATGCAAAAATTATTAAATGATGCAAACAGAAATAAAAACAAGTTAAACATTTTATCTAGTAAAATTAGCTTCATGACGTTATTTAGCCCGTGGTAGAAATGGGTTACTTCCTGTAATGACACAGCCAGTACAAATTTAACGAATTTGTTTTTAAATACTCATATCTTTTTTATTGGGGCGGGGGTGGTGGTGTAAAAATGTGACCATATCCATGTTTGAACATCAGATTTCAAGGTTACCGTCCATACTCCAACATTTTTTGTTATCAGATTTGCATTACATAATTAAAAGTTGTTATACTCACACAAAAAGAACAAAACAATGATCAAGTGTAAAAAAAATTAGTTTAATTACTCAAAATAGAAGTATACAACGCTATAACTTCTCCTTTGCTACGATTTACCCACATATAGGGCCTTTCACGGTTATGATCTCCCCTTTAAAACATCAGAGGACATCAAGGTGCAACTCACTTTCGGATAGTCCAATCAATAAATATGACAGATGTAAATCAAGAAAATGTGACAGACCGCTCACATTCCGCATGCAAGATCGATAGGCCCCCTATCTCACTATCTTAAAAGGAAATTCTATCAAATTTTGATCATTTGTTGTTGTTTTTTTTTCTTTCATTTTATATTTGTTTCAGTAACTCGCGCTGTTCCCAGCTTTCAAATAAATGTTCAAAGCTTCATTACCTTTCCGTTGCTAACTCATGCTCTAGTTTGTATTATTTGATTGTGCAAAAGTGTATAGCTGCGTAAAATGATAGTTACTGCAATTTATCTCGCTTGAAGAATAATGAAAATATCTTTAGTTTTTACAGCTTTAATCATTGGAGTTACTGGAGGTTAAACCACAACGAGAAAAAATTCTAACTTCTTAAGGTTCTTTTTATTATCGATTTAAGCTGTTGCATGTTCATTATACATTTTATGAAATAACTTGAGTTATATCTAGATAGGATATAATAATTTCAAAATGCTCAAATGTCATTCACGCTAAAACAGACAGGCGCACGACCAAGTCTCATTGATGATTATTTTAAATTTTTTATTGAACGATTAGAATTTTTAGAGCATACAATTTGGAGAAATATCAATATTAGACACACTATGTCTATTTATATGTCTGTCTGTCTCATTTCATCTGGTGCATGGAATTAATATGTGAAATAATTTGATCTTTTAAACTAATATATTTGATGCATCCAAAGTCAAACAGAACAAAATTTAAGTAGGCTGTTCCAGATGTATCTGCTGGTAGCAAATAGAAATGATGTCAAAAGATCCCAGCAAATTTGAGAGTTATTAAAATGTGTTATTATAAGCAAAGAAAAATCATGCTGAAAGTTTTTACATGCACTGTATGATGCTTGATGTTTCAAGTTTTGAGAAAGCCAGCGAGGAATGTTAATAATTAAATATTATGCTTAATGAATGCATGGCTATATTTGACTGGACAACACAAGAAATAAATACGTATATGAGGAAATACTTTTATGATTGTTTAAAGATGGGAGAACCCTTCCCCAACAAAAAGAAAATGAAACAAAAACAAGTCATTGGGCATGTTAATTAATCTGAATATAATACTTTTCTGGTCTAAAATATTCAGTATTACAGATCAGCTGACGTATCAAATTCGTGTTAAAATTTTCTTATTGAACTCGTGTGATAACTTTATTAACTCATGTTATAAATGAACTATTATCCTTGGGAAAAAACGGAGAAAGAAGGAAATATAAACGTATGATAAATGCAAATTTTTGAGATGGTTTTCGTTAAAGTTATGCAGCCAAAAATGTGCAATAAATGTTTAAAATAGGAGAGAAAAATGAAATGTTCCTACAAATGTATCTGAAATGATGGATTATGAATATATATTATCTGGTATAATATAGATATGGACAGTGTATTTAATTTACATATTTGATATCAGTTAATTGTGGACATTAAATATTATTTAACTATCTGATATAATGTAAGTATGGACAAGGAATCTAATTATCTGATGTAATGTCTTTAATTATTCTCCTAGTATGAACAAAAGATGTTAGACATGTATAATTTATTCATTGGTTTAACCATAATGAACTGTAGTACATCCAAAACGGTGCGAAATTCTATCCGGAACAGGTAATTTTGAAGGCATGCGCATTGGAACTAAGGGAGGCAATTTTAAGCGCTAAGATCAGTAACTCCGTTGCAACCGTGAAACCAACCCTCTATACAGGACGCTAGCCTGAAATAACGTACATTTATGCCCACAAGACGAAGTATATGCTTCTTGTTGTCGGAAGATAAAACATCATAAACTATGGATAAGGAACATTTAGAACAAACTACTGAAAACTAATGTACTGTTCAGCCTTACATCGATATGCGTGCTCGACGCACTAGAGTCTGTCGCTTTCAAAACTGTTCCATTGTTTCAATTTATGTTAAAAATTCCCGTTAACACAAGTAAATATGAATTAATGTTTGCTTCCACATGTCTGCCGCCATTATAAATAAAACCTGCACACTTACAAGAATCCAAAGGAACCAAGCTTGGCTTCCTTATGTCGAGCGAGTTCATAAATAAAAATCAACACTCCTAAAATATACCAAAGACAGTTTCCAGGGATGGTTTGTTTTGTTAAAGAACCTTTGTATTTAATATCCTGTGAGTAAGTTTAAGCAAGGATTTCATTGATCACTGTGTTTATTCATCACCCGGTCTTCTATTTGTTTGCCATATGTAATCATAATTGGTATTTGCAGGAGAAATATTATACACAACAACAACTTTCCTTAATAATACTTTTGTAACCCATGCTAGTGAAAAGATTATCATTAGCACACATTACGGAAAGTCTTGTCAGTAATCAGTATACTTAGGGACTTCTGAAACTTCTGTTTGTCAAGTAAGGTGTTTTGAAATATAATCTATGTTATCACGAACCTGTTGTTAAATTACATGTGTGTTAAAATTAGAATGTTTTCTAATTCTTTCTATTTTATTTTTATTTAATTTTTATTTATTTCTTCTTCATTGAATATGATTATTATTTTGATGATGATTATGTACGCAGGCTCTGCTGTTTTGTTGGAAAGATAATGTTTATTTAAAACGTAAATGTGACTCGCATAAGCATGATTTTTGTATGACGGTTGTGTCGTTTTAAGTAAACAGTCAGAAATATCTATTTTAATGATTGGTTGTGGCAACGGTCATTTCTAATAAAACTTGTTGACATTCCATACTACGTTCGCAATATTTCGAAATCTCCATGATTTTTTTTCATGCGTGTACATGAAATGACGTGTTGGTTTGCTTTAAATTCTCATGTAATTTTGAACTAGTCTAGAGTCATATTTTAACATTTTAGAGAGTCACATCATAACATCCGATAGTTTATAATACCTTAAGGAAAATGTATTCATATGCTAGAAAGGGTTGTTCGTTCGTACGTTTTAAGAACAACATGTATTTTGTTATTGATGATAGCTGTACTTCATCCACCTTTGAAATAATAATTATTTTCCCAGGAGAACTACAAAACTGGCATTGGACAAAGACATTTGCTGAAATCAATTCTATATTTGAACAGGACAGTACAGATTGTGATTCACAGTAAAAATAAATTATGGACAATTGTGTTAACCTTCGTCTGACGTCGTCATCCGCCATCTTGGAACGGAGTTGAGTTTCAGACTACGTTAATTTATAAATGTTTAGTCACAGGACTTATGTGCTTTCACAATTTTAGTACACATTTTTGGATATTCTTTTTAAATCGTAAGTCTTGTTTCATATGTTTACCTTTTCACCGTGTTTTCTAGGGAAATATTTATTTAAAATTTACAAAGCTTGTTATCTTCGCTGTTTCTTTGTGTTACTTTAAACGAGCCGATACGTAACATTGTAAAAGAGAGCATGTTTGAAGAGACGTTGTTACTGGAATCTTTATTAAAGGAAACGTCTTGGAAATGAATATGAACGTGAACTAAGAATAATGGATGATAAAGGCCTATACAAAGGAATGACCTGGAACAAGTATGGACTAAGAATACAATAATGGATATAGGAACTACTACAGGAGAAAATCTTCCGAAGTTCGCAGAGACAGATATCTCCTATTTCTATCAAGTAGGGTGAATGCTACGAAGTGGTATGAAGGTTAACAGAAAATCCAAAACATTGTAATAATAAAACAGAAAACTATAAGAGGAAATTCCCCGGTTTTCGCATAAACGGATTGCCACTATGCTAATTAATAAGAAGAATGCTGACTGCGTTTGAATGAAGGAGGATTGAATCATATTCTATATACGACATCATGAAATTGAACGGAAAAAAGACAATGGATAAATGCTCAATGAATTCAAATGAAGGTATAGAAATTGAGAATATATTAAAGAAATTCAAGAACTAACAGATGCCATAATGGAGAGAATCAAGAGACATGCATCAACTTCTGTATACTTTACTTACTATCCCTTTCTAAACTATTGTAAACATACAAATACCATACAAAATTTTATGATTCTTAAAAATTTACCTTTAGTAATTGATAGACTTTTTGTGTACCAAATTACTATAATAGTAACTTGCAATTGAACTTCTGTTTTTACAATTTTGCAATTTCTTATTCAATTGATATAAAAATAACTCGAACTTTTAAACTAATGCCTACATATACCTAATCAGGTATATTGCAGTTCGAGAACTAGCATGAAAAGTGCTTACTAGAACGACGATGCATAAATATTTATGGATTTACCTTCAACAGCAACTTGTAAAGATCTTTGAATTTATACTTGATTAAAATAGCATATAACCATGACAATAATTCTAACTTATGCGATAATATTTCATATACCAAATGATTTCAATATAACTTGATATTTAATTTATGAGTTTACATTTGTTATCAAATGACTGAGACTCTTTAACCAAGCATGTAAAACGCTCACTAGATGTTAACATCAGCTTGTAAAGATAATAACTTATAAGTAAAGAAATTTCCTTCCTAAATTTAGCATCAACTATTATATATAATTGCTTCTCTTTTACTTACATTAAAATGCTTCTACAAAACTTAAATCATGTATATTAAATAACAACTTCAAGAAATTTGACTTATGTCAGACGGTCCATACAAAATGCAAGAAAACAAACAAAACAATATAGCACAAAAGACATAGCAAACATCAGACAATACTGATCCTTGGCACGGATAACTTCGTAAATAAACTCTAAGACCAATAAGGGTGAAGAGTATCAAAAAGATTTGTTAGGGAGGTATATAAACCTCAGAACAAAAAATAATAAAATCCAAATTTATCAAAACCGATACAAAAAAGACATATTTGGAGGGATATAAACATATAAATCTGTAACTTTATTAATATGGGGATCCCTCATATGATGTTAATCTATGAGGGACAGCACCAATAAACGTCACAGTGAATGTATTTTAAAATTATTTTTTTTATGAGATACAGTCGTTTAGTTAACTTGGATACAATAAAATCTTGGTCAGTTTGCACCTTGTAACTTGTCATGTCTGAATCACAGGTGCCTTAAAGCAATCTGTTGATATTTTCTTCCCGTTTGCGACTTTGTTATTGACATAAGCGATACATAAAACAGCAAGGATGTGTGATGTGAGTATGATTTTTAACGTAGCTTTAACAATTTTTCAGTCATATAACTACGATGTCTGCAGTGTGTCAGTTTATAGTGATGTCTAGCACTGAGACATAATGCAACAGACATGTAGCATGGTGTCCCACCCAGTCACATGATCCTAACACCAGGCCGACCAGTCACAACACTAACCTCTTAATGCTGAGCGTCAAGCGAGGCAGCTGTTAGCGTTATTTTTGTAAGTCTTTGGCATGACTCAATCGGGGATCGAACCCGTGACCTCCCGCATCCGAGGCGGACGCTTTAACCACTAGGCCACCGGAGCGTTATACTACAGTAAGGATGCATACTCAAGCCGACATCCGCTACATATACGGAATTCGTGAAAATATTTTTTCTTTAATAAATTTCGCATGATCAAAAAAAAAGGAACAAATTATAACAATACAAGGTTAGTTTCTTTCATTTTATATTCAAATAAGTGTATTTTAAAAATTATTTTGTACCGTGCGGAGGAGGAGAGGGGACAAATTCAACACAAATTTAAATCTTTTTTTATTTGTATGGAATAATAAAGCAAACATGATTGACGATATTGACTAGTGATGACAAGCTTTCAATTTACGCGCGCAATTACTAAGACAACGTGAAAATAAAAAACAAACAATAAAATTAGCTGGTAAGAGCATCATAGTGCAGGAATTAACACTGACAAAATGCTTAACATTATTCTCTCTCTCTCTCTCTCTCTCTCTCTCTCTCTCTCTCTCTCTCTCTCTCTCTCTCTCTCTCTCTCTCTCTCTCTCTCTCTCTCTCTCTCTCTCTCTCTCTCAGGTGTAATCGAGCGTGTATAATATGCAACACTGTTACCACCTGAAGCCTAAAATTAAATATATTTGTTATATTATCTCTTGTACTCTACCCTTAGAAAAATGTTTACGTTTTCTGTGGAATATTGTTTTATAAGTCAATATCTTTAATTTGACCGGAAGACTTAAAGTGAGATTGTCGTTGTACAAATGCCTATATTTTAGCAGAAAAAAATTGTATATAAATATTTTAATTAGAACGAGCAAGATAGGTCAGTTTCTGTTTTCTCTCATATATTTTTACGTTGCGAAGTATGATTATTTTCCTGGAAGGAGGATCAAGATAGTTCGTTTAAATTTATTTTTTCCTAAAACCTAACTTACATAATATCTACTTGTTTTTTGAAGAAAAAGAACTTGTTCAAACTATTGTTAAGTTGGACCGAATTGTCTTGGACAGAAATGTCTCTGAACCAAATTGACGATAATCCGGCATAAATGATAAAACTTTCCCATCTCTCACCTTATTCCACCCACAGCTTCAGCTTGAATCTACTCTTTCTTCTGGTAAAAAGGGTCTTACGACAAAGAAAGAACCGTTTATCCCATCATCATTCTTTTGGTTATATCCATATGCAACACAGTGCATCATATTTGCTGTACAAAAGCACGATCGCACATATATATTTACGTGATAAAATTAATCACTAGAATGGCTAGGTTGAATAGAAGGGGTAAATGTACGTCATATCCGTTTTTGGCACGCGGAAACTACCGATTGATTACTGAGATTGCCAAATAATTTTTTCATTTAAAAAGAGGATTTTTAAGTTTAATTAAACATTTTTATGGTGTTCATACATAACCTGCCAAGTAGATAAAACATACCAGTTTATATATTTGTAGACTGTATGGAATGTTTATGACTACAATAATATCACACGTTTGTACAATATAGATGGCTAGTGACCTTTAACTGTTTCTTCGGGCCGCACCCAAGACAAAAGACTGCATTCTACATTATATATATATATATATATATATATATATATATATATATATATATATATATATATATATATATATATATATATATATATATATATATATATATATTGGCTGAAAACATACTGTTACGTTACTACAGGAGATATATTTTTGGAATAGAGTAAAAAGATGTGGTCTCACATAGTATTCACTTGCAGTGATATAAATAAAATGATGCATACAAAGTGGATTTTCAACTCGCCTACTCCCTAGTAACCATATTGTATTCTCATTTGCGTATCAATGAAGATACTGTTCAGATTCTGTGTAATTTCATTTTTTCACCTGCCAAACATCTGATAGTTTCTTTATTTCTCACAGATAATATATTACGCTTGACGATTTGCAAAATAGGTTATTTCTCAACAGATTTGCAAAATAGGTTATTTCTCAACAGCTCATCAAAATTAGCTCTCATTAGCAGTTTACCCAAGATCGGATCAGGTAAGGTGTTGAAGCCGGAGGGGATTTCCAAAATTTCAAAAGGTTGCTGACTTTCTTCGAAAGGGAACCAAAGCAAATATCTATGTGTATGTTTACTCAATGTGTTTTAGAACCTAACAAGTATGCACAAGAACCAAAGGAAGGTTAAATTTCAAGTGATAAGTAACTGTACGTTTGTGTGTGTACTCTTTTTAAAACAACTTTTTGCCTAGGAGGAGTCGTCGCTAAAATGGGGATAATGGTGGTTTCAATATGCCAAAGATTATTGTAGAGTTTTACCTTCACATAGTTTGCCAAGTAGATAGAACATACCAGTTTATATGATATTTGTAGACTGTATGGAATCCTCCAGTCAGAGTTTAGACTGCTCTGCCTGATATTTCATTATACTTAATATCAATGTGATTAGATAGCGAACGATCCAAAACACTTTATATTTTATGACCAGACACTGCTTTTGCAAGATTTCGGATATTAACCGGTTGCCAAATTTGATGTCTGCAAAGTGTTTTGGGGTCTTAATGGAATCCGAGAAGACGGTGCTTTCTAGAGGTTTGGAATATGGCTGTAAGTATCAGTTATATCGGAAGCAAGAGACGGTGCCGAGTATTGTTGCAACGGCAGTTAAAATTTTGTCTACCAACCTAGAACTATCTGTTTATCAAGCAAAAACAAACTATGACTATCAAACCTTCCAAACCGATTTATCGTGGTTTTAATGTCTAAGAGCTATGAAAATGTATTTGTTATTTTTCTAGTGAAAAATATAGGTGTGGTAGTTGCCAAGTAACAGGACTTGTCTCCTCAGAATCATTTTGTCTTAATTATTTATGTGCTACATAGATTAATAGATTTTATGTACATTAATAGAATACTGCAGATGTTAACGTCCAAAGCAATCAAAGCAAAGACGACAATTGAGGTTCGACTAATATTTTCGAATGACCACCGCTCCCAATGATACACTTTGTTTAGCCAAGTGATTCTATGTATGAATTCTGGATTTACATATAGCCATTAACTGAACTTCAGATTATGCTGACGATATATTAAATTTACATATATTATACTGTTGCTATGAATAGCTTTATTCATGGAAGCCAACTGATAATAGCACTAAAATTATTAAATTGACAAACATTAGAGGAGACATGACAATATGGGCCAGACTGAAAACAATAACATAATTGCACAAGTGATATGATGTGGCAATTTTTTTTATTTCCAAAATGTTATATTAAGACATTTGGCCTAGACTAAATTAAGTAAACAAATTCCGACAAAAGCGGACTAACAGTAGCCTTAATAATTTTATCAGTGTTCTGAGACAAACAAATTAAAAACATTTTTTTTTAATGAATTCAGTAGACACTAACGTCCTGGAGAATTTTATTAAAATAACCTGAATTCAGTCGTTCTAAAGTTCTAGTACCGACCACACACAATTTTAATATATTGTAGCGGAACACTCCCTCGGCTACACTGACTTGAGTTTCGCTATCTCGAGTTCTTAATGATAGATCTATAGATGGAGTGATACCCCGCTGAATCTGTCTGGTGACTGGCATTCCAGAGTGTGACAGATTCTACCTCAACGGGATACCATCTTATTGCTGGCTTCTTGGGTGTCACCGACTTGGTCACAGACTAATCGCGGAGTCGCCGATTGGTCGCAGTCGCCGACTAGTCGCAGTGTCGCCGACTTGTCGCAGAGTCGCAGACTGGGTCGCCGACTTCTCAAGATTACCGTGTCGCTGGGTCGCAGACTTCTCGCAGAGTCGCCGACCGTCGCAGTCTCGGTCGCTGACTGGTCTCTGTCGCCGACTGTGCCGCTGTATCGGTCGCAGTGTCGTGGACTCGTCGCAGGGTCGCCGATTTGGTCGCAGAGTCGTCAATTGGTCTTTCCCTGGTCACCGACTGTGTCGTAGTCGCTGACTGGTCACAGTCGCAGACTGGGTTTTCTTCTGGTCGCTGACTGGATCGCTGTCTCTGTCGCAGAGTCGTGACGTTATCCGCGAGAGAGAGAGAGAGAGAGAGAGAGAGAGAGAGAGAGAGAGAGAGAGAGAGAGAGAGAGAGAGAGAGAGAGAGAGAGAGAGAGAGGACAGTGTGAAATGACGAAAGAAGATCTATCCTCGGTTTAAAACGTGTATTGTCGCAAGACCTTTGCATTTCTTGGACGAGCCTTGTAGCACCGGGTTGCTGGTCGACGAAAGACCTTTTCACTACCTTTTGCAGATTCGTAGCCTGACTCTTTCCACCCAAGGAATACGACCAAGTGTGCTTGCTCTGGCGGGGCGGTTATGCTGCTACACTACAGTGGACGGCTTCTCTCTACGCTGCTTCCTAACACACCACAATAGCAACCACAGTTGGTATATATATATATATATATATATATATATATATATATATATATATATATATATATATATATATATATATATATATTCAGACGGAATCACGTGACCCAAAACTAAGACGATAGATGGCACTACAAAGCCCGCCAAGTATTCAAAATTACAATAAAAACTTTAGCGAAACGAAATATTATACAACGAAACGAAAATTTGAAGTCCATGGGGTTTCCTCGTTAAAATATTAAATGTTTAAGAAACAAAATTTTAAAGCATATTTCAAAACATTTAAACACATTAAACGAATCAACTTGCGTACTAAATTTTCCAAAAAAAATGTCAAAATCAAAATACAGTAAAATATTTGAATATACGACTTTGAAGCTACCTTTTAATAACTAACTGACCACTTGTCACCTGCACACACCTTAGGTGGTCTCCATTTTCTCAAAAGGACCCATTTTTAAAAACAAAATAACACACAATTACTACTGTGGATTCAGTTTCACTAATAGCCCTTCTGGAACAAACAGAAGCTCTCAGGATCATTTTCGTGTAAAGTGCTTAGAATAAAGAGTGCAAGTGTGATTAAATACCTTTTGATTGATCCAAACGAGGAACAAACGTGATCTCATCAATAGCCTTGCCAATGCATGTGTCAGCTAAAGAAATAATTTCCTGATCAACACTGTTCCGAAGAGCGAACTTTGCCATAACTCTAGTGACTACCTAAACTGGGTAATCATATCATCTAGCAACACTAGCCCATTGTGGAAATATTTGATTGCATGCGTTAGACTATTTACTAATGTAATGACATTTAAACAATTTTACAGTATAACGATATTGTGGACAAGTTTGATTACATGTGTTAGATTATTTACCGGCGTAATGACATTTAATTACTTATACAGAATAACGCTTTTGGTTTAACAATATTGTGCTATGTTTTTTAAATTTATTTGTTTGTTTGTTAGTTTTAATGTTTTTATTTCTTTTCATGCTATTGTAATGTAACATTGTTTACTGGATTTGACATTGTCCAGAATTGATTTTCAAAAATATTTTTATAAACATCAAATAATAGAAACACTGTATCTAGTTGCTGACATCGTTTCAAAAGCAAGTGACAGTTTTGGTAAACAACTCTTCTTACTTTATTATGATTTTTTCCTTTCTAAGAGTAAGAATCCCTAAGTTACGTCA
Organism: Potamilus streckersoni; assembly: GCA_016746295.1. Taxonomy (NCBI): domain Eukaryota; kingdom Metazoa; phylum Mollusca; class Bivalvia; order Unionida; family Unionidae; genus Potamilus; species Potamilus streckersoni. Next base: position 2,917,230 of record JAEAOA010001977.1, read on the forward strand.
CGGTCATACCTGGCCTACATGACAAGTAACATATATCAATTGATATAAACTTCTATATTTTTCCAGAAAAATGAATTTTTGACCTTCATCCAGGAATCTGTTTTGTGTCTTATTTAGTGTATAACGGTTGTTTGGATAAAGGTTTATTCAGATGGGCTTAAAACATTTAACACGTTAAATTGTATTATGTTTTAACCAGTTTGGGTTGAAATTTTATTTTCTTCAAATTGTTGAATTTAAGTGATTGTTTTCCCTGGAAATACAAAGTGCTTAACAAAATTCTTGGATAAAGACATTTATTGGAATTATACTGAATTAAAAATTTGAATATTTTCTGTGATTCTACAAGAGACAGTTGACACAGAATCTCTTCGCTGACTACAACAGACGTTTTCAACTTCAATTTCGGATTTCATCGGCACTCGAAGTTAGTTTCATTCAGAACATTTTCTTATTAGGACCTGTATTTTAATTCGTAAAACTGTAAGTTCTTCTTTCTTAATATTTTGCTTTGTGTTCTAGGGAATTAATAATTTGTTAAACTTTACAAAGCTTGTTGTCTTCCGTCCTTTCTGTTACTTTTTTAAGAGCATAGACTGGTAACAATTGCAAATAACGTGCTGCTGAATGAGACTAACACGACACTAATGTTAATTAAAGAGCAACAATATGTACCTTGTAAGACGTACGTTGGATAAAATTTCAGTATCCTGTCAGACCTAATTTGGCTAGTATTTAAGTATCCAGTTAGACGTAACAAGGATTGCATTTGAGTATCCTGTCAGACGTAACTTGGATATAATTTCAATAGCCTGTCAGATGTAATTTGGCTAGTATTTAAGTATCCAGTTAGACGTAACTTGGATTGCATTTAAGTATCCTGTCAGACGTAACTTGGATATAATTTCAATATCCTGTCAGACGTAATTTGGCTAGAATTTAAGTATCCTGTCAGACGTAATTTGGCTAGCATTTAAGTGTCCAGTTAGACGTAACTTAGATTGCATTTAAATATCCTGTCAGACGTAACTTGGATAAAATTTCAGGATCATGTCAGACGTAACATGAATAATATTTCAGTATCCAGTCATTCGTAACTTGAATGATATTTCAGTATTTTGTCAGACGTAACGTAAATAATATTTAAGTATCATGTCAGACCTAACCTTGTCTATTTTTATAAATCCGTTGACGTAACTCAGATAAACAGGGTACATCTACGTTTTTGAACATATTTTTAAAATAACAACCGTGATTTTCATGGATATTTTCCATTCAAAGAGGAGTTGTTTTTACGTGGAAATGCATCACATATATGACTGCGTGAAAATGCTATGGTTGTATAAATTAATGTCATTTGGGACATGGGTTTATGTCCACATTCTACTGAAAACAGAAGAGTTTATTTATTACCATATATTGACAATGAAAACACTCTTGATATCAATGTCTCAGGTCTACCCATGCTCGCTAATAATGGACCAGTTTAGTTATATGTGTTGCTGTTCTTCTTTGTTTGGGATTTAACGATATGGTTCAGCGCATGGTGGGCTATGCATGACTTAAAGAAACACTGGGGGTAAATTGGCCATACACAAACAGATCTTTTATCATTAATTCCCTTTTGTCAATCGATTCAAAAATGGCCGCAAAAATGTTGATGGTTGTAGTAAAAATAAAAAGTTCGAGATTGGCAGATAAGAAAAATTCTCAAGATCGCAACCAATCATTGAAGAGGATGCTACGCAAGAGTTTCATGGGCTTCTTTGAACCAGTCATAATCGCAAAAGGTGACATTTTGAACATGCTGTCAGATTAGAATATGAGTCTGCAGACACAATATGTAACGAATACCAACTATGTGAAAAAATGAAATAACCCTCTGTACAATAAATATACAATATTATTTCATTATCCTATAATAAAAAGTTGCAATAATAATTTATGATATTCGACACTAGTAAGTTGTCTAATTGAACAAAGCGTTTAAAATATAACTAGCCCGCTCATAATTTCATCTCCATTTAATGTATCAATCGTCTTTATCTCTTTAAATTTATATAAAAATGTAAATTTTTAAACATAGATGAGAAATGAACACTATACTTGGAAAATTAAAAATATTACAGGATAATAAGGTCAAAATTAGAATTTTTTCCATATATGAACATAATTTTTTTGACGGTCAGAAATGTGTTCCCCTGTTTTCTTTTTTGTAAAGTGAATTATTTTGTCTAAATGCTTTTCTTTGAAATCGCTACTAGATACATTATTATCTTTCTGATATTACCCCAGGTTCATTGATAAATGTAAACTCATATCTTTACTCAAAACTCATTTTTGTTTAGAAGTTATAGTCCTACGGAAGAGAAACCTATTCACATTTTTTATGTTATATGACTAACCGTCAAAGTATTTAAGTTTCATGAAATTAACACCGGTAGGATTTCTGTATCATATGATCTTATAGATTAGAGTAAATTATCCATACGAATCTTTAAAATTTATAACTGCAATACTCGATTATTTATGGAGATGTACATCATGGCTTGTGAAAGTAGGTTTGACCTGTTATGCTATTTGGGGTAATCATTTTGCCTTGTTTTCTTTTCTTTAATTAATGTACCCATACATATTATCCAACTTGCCACTAATAAGAGCACGTCAAGATCTTGTTATACATTAGGCACGGCAATGATGGCTTAGGTATAAATCTATGTCAGCCTAAATGTATTTTTGCTCATCTGCGTGACGATAGAAAACTGAAGAATGCCAAGAAACCTCACATACATGAACTAGACATTAATCACTATTAGTTAATAGTCGCTTGAGATCTGCAAAAAAGCACAAAGATAGAAAATATAATTTTTAACGAGCATGTCTTGCAAGCTTCATATTTTAATGAGCACCGCTTATAGAGAGGCATTTTCATGATATGCAATTAAATTTTTTGTGTGTTTCTATTTCATTACCTTTTATTGTAATGATAACTTTATTCACTAATTTGACATTTTTTTTCTTTAGAAAATCCAGTTCATTTTTAGTAAATAATACTGTTGATACATTTTTTTTTTAGCCTATCTTGGTGATAGCATATGTATTTTTGGATTCCAGAATTACTTTTTGCATTATATTCACAAACTGTAAATGCTTTTCACATTTTTTCAAGGAAATAAATTGTTTTGTAAAAAATTACAAAACATGTTGGCACCTCTCTTTTCTTTTGTTACCTTTGTACGAGCCTACACGTAGCTGTGCTTCACAGTGTCTTCTTGAAAATCTCGGTAATGTTTGAAGTTGCAGGTACTGTGGACTGAAATATACCCAATCGAAATTCGCAGCTAAAACAGGAATCATCGAACAATTACCACTTGAAATTTCATTCACTGGATATATAAATGTAGATTACAAAAGTAGACGAAGCACCACACACTAAATTTAGAAAGCATTAAATCTAGGAAAAAGTAATTTTTTGTTTGGTTTACAATTAGTAGTCCAAAAAGCGGGTAGACAGAGTAAAATGGTAACGAGGGTAAGTCATTTTGTTAGAATAGAAAAAGTAACGATGGCAACAGGTAACAATAAAAAAAATAAATGTTCTGCCAATGTTATGGAAAGATCTGAAAATTTGTTCACCTAGGGCAGCTCATATTCTACGACGGCGAAGCCCAAATGGAGCATAACATATATCAAGCGTAGTTGATCTTCATATTTTCCCCGAACAAAATCAATGATTGTTTATTAAACCGATTCTTACAATACAATGAAACACGACCGGGTACAACCTAATTTAACCTGTATTGGAGCTAGAAGAACGTTTGCTAATAAAACATATAATTGAATATTTTGAGCGAGAGTACTAGGAATATTCGGTTGGGCAATAATTACAATCCATGCTTACCATTACATTGTGCTTAGATAGTAATGACTTTTTTTCTACATTAGCTCATAAATTAAGGAACCGACCGCGTGTTTTACAATCGATTTCTTAACGTAAATACCTCGTTTTTATTTCTTCTCATATGACTGTAAGGTCGATTGCAGTTATGGATTCGTGGCACGCATAATCTTTAAAATCGTGTCTGAAACGGATTTGAACTGAACACGTTAGTTGATTGTACATGGTTGAGTTACGTACTGGTTTATGTACTCGGCTATACCTTGGATGAGGCATTAGGGTCTACTAATCAGCTCTGCCAGCCATGTGGATATGTTCGTAAATATTTCAAAAAGAGCGCAAATCACAAACACCAGTGATTATACAAACGTTGACCAGTATTTGTTTATTGAGCGTTCTATTTGTGTCGTGATTTCTATGGCGAGTCACAGATATTTGCGCGCCAATGGCCCAAACGTGGACGGGTATGGCAACGCTACCTCGAGCAGTCATACCATGTCTCTTAAGCACGTAACATCAATGGTTGGTCAATGATGCAACCGTTGCCGGGTTGTGGGTTTCTGTGGATTGATCAGACACATTGAAGTTTAAATAAACGTATGCGATTACATCAATAGTGACAACAGATACTTCGTTAAACTTGATCTTTGATACTCTGAACTCTTTACATAATTCACATAACAATTATCCGTTGGCTCCAGAAGCTTTGACGGTGCTTGGTTCGAGATTGCCTCTGTATCAGTGTTTGGTTAACATGCATCAACAGATCCAAAATAATAAAATATAATAGAGACAAACAGTCATACATACAATTATAGTGTTATAAAAGATATACAATTTCACAATTGAAAAGAAAATTATACAATTTTATATAATACATTGGTATTAAGGCCATTAGGATACAAAGTATCTAATTTATGTATCCTAATGGCCTTAATACCAATGTATTATATAAAATTTTATAATTTTCTTTTCAATTGTGAAATTGTATATCTTTTATAACACTATAATTGTATGTATGACTGTTTGTCTCTATTATATTTTATTATTTTACTGATTCAGGTTTCATTAGAGACTCGTGTATCTTTTAGTTCCTGTCATATATATAGTTGTTGTGATTATGCATTGTTTTTATGACGTTACCTAATGACGTAATTTCTTATTATTTTATAATTTCTTATTCTTATTATTTTCTTGTTATTTTAGCCAGTAAAGACGTCATCCGTTTATTTCAAAACATTTTGTGTTTGAAGAAGCATATATTATATGCGAAACTAGTTGCACGGAATTATCGGCGTTTGTGTTGTTTTTTTTATAATCCCAATTCAACAGATCCAATAAATTCTTGGCCAGGATCCATTTGTAATAATCCACGTTAATGGCGATCGTTCATACATGCGTCCCAGTACATTTAATTCCTCATTGCCTTGATATCCCATCTAAGCCCTATTGGGAATAAGAATGATGGATTCTTAACATAATACAATACTGAGCTTACGATGTTTCGATGTTGAATTCTAGCTGACTATGGGGGACATTCTAACAAAATGGTTTACAATGTTCGAGAATAAAATGAGTTGTCTTATTAAATACTGCAACACCGTAGAGAAATTTATGGACCGAGTTAAAGAAAGGCGGTAAGTAAATATAGGTTTATTGCAAGAGTGTTTATATGATTGAAATTCATGAAAGAAATTGAGTCATATTACATATCACGAGCTGCAAAATGTGACTGGCATACATTTAATATGGTATGTACAGGAGTTAAAGATTATGTTGATCGTGAGAACATTGCATTATTCAAAGACATTACTACGTGTCCTTACTAAGTATAAATATAACGCTACGGTGTGGTGAACACTCTTTATTACGTGACACTAATAAAGGCAAGCATTATGATTAAACTATACGGCCATAAATAAGTCGAAAACAAAAATAAACTAGTTCAAGTTTGCCTTCTAATAATGTTGGTGACCGTAGTGTATTATTGTCGTGTATTGGAAATACTGGATATTCTTCTAAGGTATTTTGTAAGTATTATACCACAATGCATACTCAATGTTTAGGGAAGACTTTCATTAATCCAAACCAAGAAATAAGAATAACAATTTTTTTATCTCAACTTGAGGAAGACAATTGTTTCAGACGTTTGATGAAACCAGGCCCTTAAGAATGTACTTCTAGTTGTGTGTATTTGGATCTAACTGAGTCAGAAAAACAAATATCGGACATGAACACTATAAGTATAACTAGTTGTTGATGTGTTGAGTTTCGTTTTTTGCATCAACACCGCATTCAATACGATATTTATAGTAAATAAATTTCAATATTAACACTATTATTTAATTAAAAAACTTATTTATTTTATACAATTAATATAAATATTGCGAGTTCACATTTTGTCTTATGCTAACAATTTTATTGATTTCATGGTTAATACCAGCTGAAAGTTTATCTATCCAAAGAACGATGATAGTTTTAGACCCAATCCAAAACCCACAACTTCGAATATGAACAATATTTTTCCAAACAAGGTTCTGGATGTTTAAAAGTTAATGAAATTTCCCTTATGAAATTACTCACATCTAGGGAATACCAGAGCTTGCCATTATGTCCTAGGTAAAGTATATATATATATATATATATATATATATATATATATATATATATATATCTATATATATATATATATATATATATATATATATATATATATATATATTCATTCTCGTTTTATGACATGTCTGTGTAATCACTTAAGTGGTGTACATATATGATTTGAGATGACTTAGTTCTTTAAATTATTCGTTTTAATTGCAATGTGTTTTTTCACCATTTGGACTAAAAAAAAATTTTGGAATTATTGACATCTAATTCAAAATACATTATAGATGATATAATTGTGATACATTAAGACATTCATGGCTATTTAAATTTCATTCTCTATTTGTGACATAATATTTATGACTATTTGGCGTTCAACTCATAACATTGTAAATGTCTTATGAATTATCACTTTATATTTTAGGGATATGAATTATTAGTACAATTTTGCTCAAAGTCTTGGTTTTACTGCCTTTCTGTAACATATTTTAAAACTTAGAGTCGTAAAACAATGATGAATATTATAATGTTACCAAAATCAAATAGTGAATATTGTCTGACAAATGAATTCTTTGGATTGCTAAACATCTTAATTATGGACAAAATATCTTGCAATATGTCAGTCTTCAATGTCATTGATGTTTAGTATGATTATAATTAAGCTTCATACAAACAAATTGGTCTGGCCCACTCATTATCCCTTGCAGAAACTATACCATTATTAATTATGTTTTTGATGAAGAAAATTAAATAATTTACTAGATGCTCCAGAGGTACTGAAATGTGGAGAGTGATTAAGTGCTCCTTGTCGATGTCCGCCATGTGCTTGTAATATAAGTGATGCAAGTTAATAGATTAGAAATTACTCCAAACATCTTTAACTCTTGTGCATAGTATCAATAATGGGACTGAATGTTGCAAATTATTTTGAGCGCTTTAAATGAAAAATTGATCACTAATACTCTTATTTTTACCTTTCTGTTGTTTTCCTGCAGTAATGACAAATATTCATTGAAATGGTTGAAGTTCGTGCATTTGCATCTGGAATCATATCACAGGTGAGTAAGCAAATTTGCACTTTGAGTCTGTGTCATGGTACTTACCAAGCAAATTGCAATTGGAGTGAATGTCATGGTACCAACGAAGCAAATTTGCATTTTGAGTCTGTGACATGGTACTTACCAAGCAAATCGCACTTGGAGTGAATGTCGTGGAACCTATGAAGCAAATTTGCACTTTGAGTCCGTGTCATGGTTTTTACCAAGCAAATTGCACTTGGAGTTAATGTCATGGTACCGACCAAGCAAATTTGCACTTTGAGTCCGTGTCATGGTTTTTACCAAGTAAATTGCACTTGGGGTGAATGTCATGGTACCGATCAAGCAAATCTTAATTTAGAATCTGTGTCATGGTACCTACCAAGCCAATCGCACTTGGAGTGAATGTCATGGTATCGACCAAGCAAATTTGCTCTTTGAGTCTGTCATGGTTTTTACCAAGCAAATTGCACTTGGAGTTAATGTCATGGTACGACCAAGCAAATTTGCACTTTGAGTCCGTGTCATGGTTTTTAACCAGGTAAATTGCACTTGGAGTTAATGTCATGGTACCGACCAAGCAAATTTGCACTTTGAGTCCGTGTCATGGTTTTTACCAAGCAAATTGCACTTGGAGTTAATGTCATGGTACCGACCAAGCAAATTTGCACTTTGAGTCCGTGTTATGGTTTTTGCGAAGCAAATAGTACTTGGAGTGAATGTCATGATACCGACCAAGCAAATTTGCACTTTGAGTCTGTGCCATGGTACGTAATAAGCAAATTTGCATGCTTAGTTATTTCACAGTACTTACCAAACACGCTAACACTTGGAGTTATTTTCACAGTACTCACCAAAAAATTAACACTAACACTTAAATTTATTTTCACAGTACTTACCAAACAGTGATTGGTATGGTGCTTATCAAGCACAAGGCATAAATATAAGAAAAGAATTTATAAAGCCGTATTTGATTTCGAATCCAACCATTGAGCTGCACCCAATCACGAATTAATTCTTTAGGGTCTTTTGCGTTAGTGCGTACAATTGCTTTGGCAAGAAAACGATAAGAATATTAAAGAATGAAGCAGCCTTGCCAAACCTTCTGAGCGTATTGATCTACGGACACTTTTAATTCCGTTTCTTTCAACACATCTGGAATTCCACTACACAAGGATATTATGTAAAAATATGCCCTGCTGAAATGTACTAATATCTTACACAAATATTTAGCTAAAAATACGAAATTCAGCTGGGGACGACACAAATAATGAGTTAATTAGTTCGTTTTCCTATCTAATACATCGCCGCAATTATTGCAAATATTTTTCCTCGCGAAATGTGTACCCTAACTAATTTATGACACCCACGCGTTTCACTAGGTAACCGTTCCGGTGTATAGAAGGTAATTAGTAAACGTAATAGACACATTTCAATCTTTAAGAATTATGTAGTTTTGCAATAGATAGGTATTTTGCATTTCTCAGTCTGGCAAATTTAGCATAAATTAGATTAGGATACCATTAATTCTTTTAATACGCAATGTTGAATTATCATGATGCTGACATGATACTGGTTTATAGTTGGAGATTTTCAAAATTATGCTCAGCATATGGCCTTCTTACATAAACCTCTTCACTGTATGCATGTAGTCTTCATCTGTTGATCTCAGCGTAATTCATGCTGGCACTGGATAAGATATTAAAGCGGCAAATGTAGCTGTTTCTTTTTAAAATGCTTTCAAAATAAGCAAGCAAAGCTAGTGCAGAATCTAAAGTAGATTAAAAGCAGATAAATCATTGCCTAATACAGGCATATTTCTGTTCAGCTTAATTTTAGAATGCGATATGATTTAATTTTCTCTATACTGGTATAATGTAATGTGCCGCCCGTTTGGCTAAACTGGTATATGGGGAAATGCCGTCGGTTTCAAAAGTCTGTATATATACATTGTTACGTGTCTAGACTCGTACAAAATGTAACAAGACAGGAGTGAAGACAACAAGCTTTGTAAAATTTCGCAAATAATTTATTTCCCTAGAAAAAAGGTAAAAAATAAAAAGTACTTACGGTTTATGTATCAAATCTAAAATTAATCCAAAATTAGAAATAAACGTCGTATCAATGAAAAGTCACAACTGAATGACAGTTCCAATATTGATGAAATTCCAAGATGAAAGGCGCTGACGTATGTCGTAAACTTCAATGTCAGCAGTTCCTTGTTAAATCATAGAAAAAAATAATAATACAGTTTAGAATTCCGAATAAATTCAATGAATGTGTTTGTCAAAGAATTTCTGTTAGGAGCACTTATATATATATATATATATATATATATATATATATATATATATATATATATATATATATATATATATATATATATATATATATATATATATATAGGGAAAACAATCATTAATTCTAGAAAGTAAAAATTCAAATCAAACTGGTCACAACAAGACACTTTTAAGCGTCAATGATTTTTAGCCCAACTGACTAGATCTTCTCAACAAAACGGTTATACAGCAAGTTAAGACGCAAACAGATTCCGTATTAGGTCATGTGATCACCTTCTGAACATCGTATAAACTTTTTTTTACATGTCTAAACGCACGTATAGCCTCAGCTAAAATCAATGGCTCTCACCCTGAGAAAATAAAAATATTTTTAAGAAAACGTTGTTTACATAGAACTGTTTTACTGGTCCTGACTTAAGGTCAGCCACACTATACAGTGTTTCAATTGCTGGTAGTTTATCAGGTCATTCAGATGAACTCATTTGAAGTTCTAAAATAATCAAATCCAGTAAACAATATTATCATTACAGTAACATGTAATGAAACATAAAAAATTAACAAATTTGAAAATAACAAACAAGTAACTTAATCACATGCATACATATATCAATAACAATACTAAGTGTCTTGGCAACACAATCAAGGTACACGATTGGGTTTTCTTCTTTGATTGTCAGTACATTGGTATGTCCTTAAATTGCAATTTCCATGCATATATATATTTGTATATCTCTGTCTCTCTGTCTCTCTGTCTCTCTGTCTCTCTCTCTCTCTCTGTCTCTCTCTCTCTCTGTCTCTCTCTCTCTTTCTATCTCTGTATATATGTATATATATATATATATATATATATATACATATATATATATATATATATATATATATATATATATATATATATATATATATATATATATATATATATTGGTTAGTACGAGAGTGGCAAAAAAGAAGTAGGATCCAATAATGCTAATTAATCAAACCTTTAGTCCTTAGACATTTGTGTGATTATACCATACCCACTTAATATTTGTACATCTACATAATATATTTTGAAAGCACAATATATATTGTTGTCCAAACGGGAGATTTTCAGAGGTCTTTTAAGCATGTTGTCAGGATTAGTTGATGAAAGTTTCTTGCTTAGGGATCCTTTCTCCCCTGTCCAGAAGGAACTTAACTTCTCCAAACAACCAAACAAATACAAAAGCACATTATCAGACCACCCGTACCACACCCATCAAGATGGCGGCAAAGTCGCTGTTTTGAGATTAATTTATTTATAAGTTTATGATAAAACTTATTTATCAGATTATTTATAAAGTTTAGACAAAGTTTAATACTCTATCATAACTATCCTTTGTGATAATTATTTGCATACCTGCTAACTCTCATTGGTAGAATATCTGTTAACATACTGTCAATAATACGAAATTATGCTATTAAATCATCCATATCGTATTTTACACCTCGTAGAGCAGATTGTATCTGATCGATTAATTTTTTATGAGTGATAATCGCTGTTTAACAAGGATTTTGCGTTTGTTATCTCAAGTCCAGGCTGAATTTTTACACGCTTTTGCAAGAGAAATACCAACACCGGATATTATTCACAAAAACGAGTTTAACGATGCTCTACTGGAAATTATACCAGAGCCAGTCATTAGCATTGGTAAATAATATATCACCCGAAGTATTTTGCTATGGTATTTGTAACATTGTTTAACACACGAACGTTTTTTTTATGACAAAACCTGTAATATTGCATTAGTGCGTTCACAAACTGTTTTGGAATTTCCTCTGAAACATGATTGAACATGATGATCTGTGTTTTCATTATACAGTATTTGTTTAAAATTTTTATACAATGTCAAACGTTCTAGTACCAAGAATCAAATCAAGAAAGTCACGAAACTTGTTGTTATAATCAGCTATAAAATCAAGAAAGCCACGAAACTTGTTGTTAGGATCAGCTATAAAATCAAGAAAGCCACGAAACTTGTTATTAAGATCAGCTATAAATTCAAGAAAACCACGAAACTTGTTGTTACGATCAGCTATAAAATCAAGAAAGCCACGAAACTTTTTGTTAAGATCAGCTATAAAATCAAGAAAGTCACAAAACTTGTTGTTAGGATCAGCTATAAAATAAAAAAGCCACGAAACTTGTTGTTAGGATCAGCTATAAAATCAAGAAAGCCACGAAACTTTTTGTTAAGATCAGCTATAAAATCAAGAAAGTCACAAAACTTATTGTTAGGATCAGCTATAAAATAAAAAAGCCACAAAACTTGTTGTTAGGATCAGCTATAAAATCAAGAAAGCCACGAAACTTGTTGTTAGGATCAGCTATAAATTCAAGAAAGCCACGAAACTTGTTGTTAGGATCAGCTATAAAATCTCCATACTTGTCATCAAGATCTGACGAAATATCTTATTCAGTAGATCTGTTAATACCTCATTTTTTCTTTTACCAACTATAAAAACTGAACTTGTTTTCTACATAATAGTCATACAAATCTGTTTTATTTAATAAATTCTAGGATTTTGTTTTGTTTCATCAATAAATCTGAGCACTAAGCCTATTTAATCCAACGTAGAATTTGTATCCTTCTGTTTCATCAATATATCCGAGCACCAAGCCTATTTGATCCAATGTAAATTTTTTTATCCTTCAGTTTTATCAATATATCCGTGTACCAGGCCTATTTGGTCCAACACAAAAATTGTATCCTTCTTTTTCATCGATCCGAGCACCAAACCTGTTTGATCCAACATATCGGATTTTCTTTCTGCTTCATCAATAAAACCGAGCATCAGTAGTATAGGGAAATGAGAGTTTTGACTCACTTCATTTTTTGAACCTCCAAACAAGTATAAATTAAATGAGGGTTTCCAAAACAGGAAAATGAGGGTTTTGGCCCACACCCCCTCCCACACCTATTAGAACGTTTCAGTTAACAAGGTGGAAATTAAACTAGCATTAGAATGAAATGATATTATTTTAGTTATACTATATCTTAAGTTTAGATAAAATTTTATGTTACTCATATTTTTTTGTGATATTTTTTTTCATACTTGCTAACCCTCATTGGTAGAATATCTGTTAACATATTGTCAATAATACGAAATTCACGTAATAAATCATCCATATTATATTTAACTCCTCGTAGGTAAGACCAGATCTGATCAAGTAGTTTCTTGTAAGTTTTAATTGACGTTAAACATCCGTGCTTTTTTATCAAAAGTCTTGGTTCTACTTTTTTACACGCCGCCGTCAGTGAAACACCAATACCAGATATAATTAACAAAAATGGATTTAATGATACCCCACTTGAAATTATACCAGAACTGGTCATTAACAAGGGTAGATATGATATTACTCGAAGGATCTTGTTGTAGTATTTGTAACATTTTTAACACACCAAAGTTTTTTATGATAATATTTATAGTATTGTATTAGTGCGTCCACATCCTGTTCTGGAATATCTTTTGAAATATGATTAAAATCAACTATACTTCTTTTCATTATAATATTAGTTCACATAGTCCTATGTTTGGTTAATTCATAACAAGAGCTGGTTGTTCAGCTATAAATTCCAAACACCAGAGAAAAATTATTAATTTTAAAGTTTTATCAACTGGTTCAAGCACAAATTCTTCTTCAGAATTTTGGGTTATTATTACAGATAATACTCCAGATGAGTCACCATTTAGATGATGAGATGGATATTTGGTAGATATTCTAAACTTTGCACTGCTAAGCACTGACAATCTATACACACCAGTAACTTCTGCAATATATTTAATAGAATTATTTGTTGGTGTCCACCTAGTATAACCAGATGCAACAGTATACACAATATTTTTAATCTGTTTGTGAGGAATTTTAACCATACTCGTTTTCTCAACAATATTAGGAATTCCACTAATAATATCATTGAGTTTTGTGTTAATATCATTGAGATTTGTGTTAATATTAGCGAGTGTAATGCTAACATTTGATGGATTTCCAAAAAAATTCATCTCTAATTTTGTTTATGTTTCTGCGAAAACTTAAAAATGTATTAACGTGACTGGTAAAATCAGTTTTGAGCGCTGTGATTTCATTATTAATTGAAGCGTCCCAATCATTGACGTATTTTTTAGTGACAGCATCCCCATCCTCAGTTGGGTTTCCAAGATCTGTAATCTTGTTTTGTTTCATAACAATATTCCCAATTGGATTTCGTACAACTACATCTGAAAGTTTTACGTTACTCATCTTTAATCGTCCTTCTTTGTCCTGGAAAATGACGACTTCATCTGGATCTACGCTGGCAATATTTAGTAAATTATTGATTTCATTTTTAAGCTGATCAAGAGTTGCATATTTGGATAAGTCACCTTGATAACCTTCTGTGGATAAATCTCCTAATAGTGTTCCAAATTTTGTATAGTAGCTCATTATTTACTATCCTAGATAAAATTATCAACACTAGTTTAATATTATACAAAATGGCAAAATCGTCGATACTAAACTTTGATACAGAGAGACTGGTGAAACACAAACATAACAATGAACTTCCTGATTGTCATTATCTTATTGTTGGGCGAACTGGATCGGGGAAAACAAATTTGCTTATGAACTTGCTTCTTGGTGACAATTTTAACTACGACAGAGTTTATATTTACACAATCAATCCACAGCAAGATAAGTATGAGTTATTAAGCGAATATAATAACAAGCTTCGTGATGATCTTAAAGCTGGTGAAGATTTTTTTTATAATTAGGCAGCCAGAAGATCTTATCCCAGTTAATCAACTTGATGCAGATGAACATAAGATAGTAGTTTTTGACGATATTCCACTAAATAACATGGAGATGAATAAAATAAGATCATATTTCTCACTATCACGTAACAAACAGTGTAATTCTGTTTATCTCGCTCAAGGATTTTATAATGTTGACAGATTTGTTCGGCGAAATACGGGTTGTTTTATATTATTTCCAGGACTGGATAATGTTGACGTTAGAAATATTGCAAGCGAGCAATGCGGTGGCAAGACAAAAGATAAGTTTATTGAACTTTACCGTCATGCTACAAAAGATAAATTTAACTTTTTCTTGTTTGATAAACTTACAAATGATCCAACTAAAATGTTACGCTGTTGTATTAACAATTACTTACAGTAAAGCGTTTCAATTTTATAAAATTTATAATTATAATAATGGACAAACGAGCAAGATACAGACAACACATATAAGATCTAAAAAAAACTTGCTCAATCTCAGGCATCACTTAAGCAAAAAGTACAAGAAGCACAACGTGGGCAAGTAACTGCTACAGAAGCAACAGCTACAATTTTCAAGCCGGTTACTGAAGCACTATTAGGTAAACAACCTGAAACTAAACCACTATCAGAAGAAGAACTTAAACAACTGCAGGAAAAAGGCTTGGTTGGAATTGTTAGAGAACAACAAGAAGTAGCTGCTGCAAAACTTGTTACTAGATCTGATGAAGAAAAAAGAAAACTGATTGAGGCATTTACAGCAAATATAGCTGATCCTGCGGCTAGACAAGCTGAAACAGATCGATTGATAAACAATCCGCTGAAACTTGAGCGAAGATTAGCAGAGTTAACAACGCAAGGAATAACAAATATTATAACAGATTTATCAGGAGATATAAAAGATATCAAAGAGGAGCAACAAAGAGTTAGTGAGCTTACTGTAAAGTTTATGGAAGTTGGAGATCAAAGATTTCATTTTATAAAAAGAGCAAATGATGAGATAAAAGGTATTGAATATGATGATTTTTTAAGGAATGAAAATATAAGGGGTATTGATGATATAAGCAAGTTGACTGATGTAGAATATCAAACATTACTCGATAGATTAGATGTAATATTTAAAGACGGAGCTGCTGCTACAGATGAATTAAACACGGTTACAGAAATTGTTGATATGCTTCCACTTTATGATAGAATGAGAAACGGTGTCATTGCTCTCACGTTTAAAAAAACAGCAGAAAATAGTAGAGCAAAACCTTTTGGTAGTGGGTGGAGTTTTAGAAGGAAATTTTTTACTTTTGATAAATCTCGTATACAAAAAAGTAGAGTAAGAACAGGAACTGGTGTAAAGGTATTTACTTCAACTACTGAAATGATAGGTAGATTAATGTTATTAATATCATCAAAGGAAGCTGGAAATGTTAATGTTGAACTTGATAATGAAATCATTGACATACTTGATCATCTAAGATCGAGTGAATTATTAACATCTGACGAATATGAAACTTTACACCGCGACTTAATTTTGTAAAATGATATAATATTAAAGGAATGCAAACAACATTATTACTAAACTCTAGTGAGTCTGCGATAGATAGCGCAAATTTTTCAGTAAATTATATTCCACCTATCCAACTAGATCCTACAAAACAATATGAAATTGGATTAATTTCTTGTACTTGCTGGAATGCTATACCTAACGTGAAAAATGATGTTAACGATGAAATGTATTTTACTATGATTACAACATCTCCAATATCTACAACAAAAAAAAATAAAAATTCCACAAGGAGCTTATAATATTGAAGATCTAAACAAGACGATCAAAGAGCTCATAACAAAAGCTGGCGGTGTGGCTGATGATTTTGGATTAGCTGCTAATTATAGCACATTACGAGTTAGGATAACTTTGAAAAATATAGCAATCAATCTTGAACCAAGAGAAAGAAGTAGTGCACAACTGTTAGGATTTACTGAAAAAAACTACACTGCACTTGATCAGCCTATTACATATGACAGTGAACTGCCATCAAATATAACAGAAGTAAATACAATATTAGTAAATTGTTCTATTGCTTCTGGTTCTTAAACATCAAAAGGTAGCAAAGGTCAAACGATTTACAGTTTCTCACCAGAAGTCCCGCCAGGTTCTCTCATGCAAATAACTCCACGACATATTATATATTATCCTTTAAACGTTGAAGATCAAATATCAAGTATAAGGATGCAGTTGACAGATCAATCAGGAAAACAGTTGGAATTGAATAATGAAGTTGTAACTTATTATTTACATCAACGTGAGCAAAAGTAAAAATTATGCAACATCAAATATAATGAAACAAAGAAAAAAAGTTTATCGAAGAAAAATAGTAGGAGGATTTTTTGGAAATATATTCACTAAAGTTATTGAAGGTATTCCAGGACTAGCGCGTAAAGTTGCACCAATT
The DNA here is from genome assembly GCA_016746295.1 of Potamilus streckersoni. NCBI lineage: Eukaryota > Metazoa > Mollusca > Bivalvia > Unionida > Unionidae > Potamilus > Potamilus streckersoni. Next base: position 2,934,286 of record JAEAOA010001977.1, read on the forward strand.
GCTATTGACGCTGGTAAAGCTTTTGCAACTGGGGCTGCATCTGCCGCTGGGACTGCGGTGGGACAAAAAATAGCTAATAAAATAAAAGGAGATCCACCGACTGCATCTGAAATAAAACAAGCTATCTCAGAAATCGCTCCAACAAAAGAAACTCAAAAAGCTATGATAACAACAACAAAGAAGTTATTATCACCAAAGGGCGAGCAGATCATACAAAAATTAATATCTAAAGTAACAGTGCCGCAATAAAATTTTATATAATCTAATAAAATAAAATGTCTGTTAAAAATTATCTCGAGTTAACAGAAACTTATGACATCGACAACGATGTGACAGAATTCGAGTTTGTTGAGTACCTTGATGAAAATTCTAACGAACCAAATAAAACTGGTATTAGAACCTTTAACACCAGAGACGAAGATGTATTTCTACTGCCACATAAGGCTATGTTAGAAGTTCGTGGTCAGATTATGACAGTAGCCAATCCACCTGCTGCAATTGCAGTTGGAACAGAAGTAGCTCTTATAAATAACGGCTGATGTTTATTCTAAAGTGCTAGATATCAACTAGCCAATCAAACTATAGAAGATATTTCAGGTCATCTACAAGTTGCAAGTACAATTTTAAATATTATTTCGTTTTCCGACGATTACTCGAGATCAACTGCAACTAATATGATGTGGTTTAAAGATACTGGACGGGGTATAGCTGAGTCAACAGAATTTCTAAAGAGAGGCGCTATAGTACACGGAGCTAATGCTGATGCAAATGCTGGAATTGTGAGAGATTTTCTCATTGCTAATGCAGACGAGCTACGTATTGACGCTCCAGGTGCAGCTGCTAATGCAGACGCCACAAGAGTTTCTCTTATAGCAGCTTTTAATAATCTAAATATAACACCACCAGCTGCAGATGCAAACGGTACTGCGATGTTAAATTTACTTCTTAACACACTTGACGTGAGAAATCCACGTTATAACGAAGGCTTTGCTAGGCGAAGAAAACTTGCAGCAGGATCACGTCAAATTACAATGATGCTTCCGCTAAGCACAATTTTCGGCTTTTGTCGCGATTATGATAAAGTATTTCGCGGAGTAAAACATACTCTTATTTTAAATCGAGCAGACCAAAACGATTGCTTGTTTAGATCTGGAGGGGTTGATGTACAGTTTATCATAAACAAACTCGCTTTGTGGATGCCACGTATAACACCATCAATCACTAAAATGTCAGAATTAAATAGTACACTTGATAAACATACAAACAGAATTTACTTTAAGCAGCATAAGATATTTCAGACAGCGGTTCTAAATACTACTGACTACACATGGAGGGTCACAACAACATCAAGCGAACAACTGCCGAGAAATATCTTTGTCGTATTTCAACAACAAGCCCGGCGAGGTAACCAACAACAAAATAATGCAATATTTGATCACTCTAATGTCAGACGAATATACGCTAGATTAAATTCAAAGCAATATCCAGAACGAGCTATCGAGTGCAATTTTGCTGATGATGCTAATAAAAATATTTCTCGACCGTACATGTACCTGCTTGACGCAATACAAAAATATCAAGATGTTGAAGACGGAACTCAAATATCAGCATAGGAATTTCGTACGCTTTATCCTATATTTCATTTTGATGTTAGTAAACATAACGAGCGAGCTGTAGACAGCACAGCGGATATTGAAATTACCTGGACACTTGGGGCGGTTCCAGTAGCGCCGTTATACGTATACGCATTAGTGATTAGTGATAGATTTATCACAGTAGATTCTATTGGAGGTAAAATGACAGTTCAAGTTTAATCTACAGTTGTTATATAAAATGACAAAGTATATTGTAAAAGAAGTATATTTGACTGATGGCCAAGTTAAAAAATTAGTAGCTGCTATTGCAAAGCGAGAACAGGTATCATTAAAAATCAATCCTAATATTTCTGATGGTGTTTTAACAAAATTAATGCTAACAAAAAATCAAGTAAAGAAGTATGATCGTAAAAAAACTTTTGTTTTAAATTTGAGTGCTGCACAAATGACAGCGATGGCAAAAGAAGGTGGTTTTCTTGGTCCAGCATTATCAGTATTAACTAGTACAATAATACCTAAAATTTTACCAGTCTTAGGCACATTAGGACTAGCAGCAGCGTCTGGAGCAATATCTGGCGCAACGAAGAAAGCAGTCGCATGTAATGGTATCATTCGTGGAAGTGGAATAAAAAAATTGTAAATTTTATGTAAATAATATATTATAATGCCACAAAAGAAAAAGAAATCGCCAACAACAAAAAAAAAAAGAAAATAATAAAAACAAAATCGCCAACATCAAAATGCAAATGCATATGCAATCAACCAAAACAAGGAGGATTTATTCCGATCGCTCCACTTTTGGCGGGACTAGCGGGAAGTCTGCTGCCAAATCTTTTAGGAATCGGACGTGGTCTAACATTACCGGGAACTCGACCACCCCGTTGAGTAATTTGGATATCATTGATAAGTTAAAAGCTGTTCCTGGATTTCACGGAGTTTATTCTAAAGATGAACTCGCAGCAATAAAATCACCGTCAGCTGTAAGTTCGTGTGTTATTAATATACAAGATTTCAATGACGGATCCGGCACGCATTGGGTAGCAATTTATAATAATAATTATTTTGACTCGTTTGGACTTCCTCCAAGCGATGTAATAAAAAAGTATATGAACAAAAAATTTAAAAAATATATTATTCATCAAATTAACTCCAACCTGTTGGAACGTCTGCTTGTGGATATTATTGTATTATGTTTATCCAACAGATGAGCAGAAATGTTAATTTTTTAAAATTTATTTTACAGTTTGACAAGCATCCTTCTCACGCTAATGATGAGATCGCAATAAATTTTATCTAAACTTAAAAATAGAATAATGTCAACATACTGTCTCAAGTGTAGAACTAAAACAGAAAATATTAATGAAACAACAGAAAAAACAAAAAACAACAGGATAATATTAAAAAGTTTTTGTGCAGTCTGTGGAAAAAGAAAAAATATGTTTTTAAAGAAAGTGTCCCCAGCGACAGTATCCTCAGAGATGTCGCCAGCGAAAAATTCGCTAGGATCTGGTTATCCTGATATTATTTTAGTCGACGACTAGAAATATAGAATGATATGCAACTGTGATTCTGACAGAGTTTTGCGTCTTGAACAAAATAAAATTATCGCATACTGTCAATGTTGTAACAACAGAGAAATAATAGGGTCAGGTATAGATATACATAAAATTATTGGAAAATTACCAAAACCAAAAGGCGGTTGGACATTGCCAGGTCATCGGTATACTGGTCCGTGTAATCCGCTAGATCAACAACTAGATGAAAACGACAATCCGTTGCCAGGCCAAGAGCCTTATAATCAAGTGGATGCAATAGCGATGCGTCATGATATCTGTTATCGTGATCATGAAAACTCAAAATCAGATTGTGATAAAGTAATGTTAGACGAATTACGTGACATGGAGCCAACAAATCTACGAGAATGTTTTGATAGAGGATTTGTTCAGGGAATGATAGGAGCAAAATATAAAATCGGACTTGGAAAAAAAGTATACGATGATCTTGCAGTCGAGCTGCACAGACCTAAAAAAAAGTTCCCACGACGTAAAGTTGTCGCTAATGGTGTAGATGATATCTGGGCAATAGATTTGGTGGATGTATCCAATCTAGCTCAGTTTAACGTTGGCGCTGATGGTGCTCCAAAAAGGTATTTGTTTAATGTTATAGATGTTTTTAGCAAATACGCTTTCAGTGTACCTGTTTCGGATAAGACAGGGACTTCAATGATTGATGCGCTAAAACAAATAATAATGAGTGTAGAAAGAAAACCAAATAAAATCTGGACTGATCACGGATCCGAGTTTTTTAACAAAAAGTTTGAATAGTTTCTAGAACAAAATAATATAAAAAAAATACGTTACAGGAAACGAAGGTAAAAGCGTTGTTGTCGAGAGATTTAATCGCACGCTAAACGAAAAATTACACAAACATATGACAGCTAAAAACACCAACAGGTACATCGATGACCTTTCTCAAATCGTAGGTGAATATAATAACACGAAACATCGAAACATCAAAATGACACCTAAAAAAGCTGTTAAAAATCCGATATTAGCAAATGAAAACATGTACCGCAAACATAAATTTAAGGTTGGTGATAAAGTTAGAATTTCTTTGACAAAAAAGGTATTTGCAAAAGGATTTACTCCAAACTGGAGCGAAGAAGTATTTGTAGTTGATAAGGTACTTTTAACAGTACCTGTAACGTACGTTTTAAAAGATCTGACAGGGGAACCGATCGTAGGTAGTTTTTATGAACAAGAACTACAGAAAACTGAGCAGGATGTTTTTGTTATCGAGAAAGTGATTAGAAAAAAAGGAAATAAAAGTTTAGTCAAATGGCGTGGGTATAGCGATAAATTTAACAGTTGGATCCCAACCAAACAAATTATGATATAATGCTATTATAAATTAACTCATACTTTTGTTTGACAGATTTACATTTTACTGGTTTACATAACGATATTAGATACTGCTTACGATCGTCAGAGATCGTTATTAGATTAAAAATTTTAACGAATATGAAATCGAATTTGATATTTTTCTGTCGGCCTGGAATCCTGATGTTTAAGAAAGGTTTGATTAACTGCCAAAACAGTTGTTGTTCGGCAACGGTAAAATTAAATTTCATTATTTTTTTTTGCAATGTGATACTTGACATTATACCGTTTAGTTGTTGGTCTGCTGTAATTTGATCTGTCAGCAACAGTGACTATTTCACCATCATCATCAGATTCATTGTTATACAAAATGTCATCTTCACTATAACCAATAGATTTGTCTAAAAAATATTTGGAAAATGTGACCTTATCGCTGGTGACTTTGTCGCTAGTATCTTCTTCGTAGAGTTCAGCGAGTCGTTTCATCAAGTCCATTATTATAATATATTTTTATCTAATTTATTATTATAAGATGACTGATGAGATAAAATATCACCAAAAAGTTAATATAGTAAATTACAACGAACTAGCCGAAGCGGTAAGAAAATGTTTGTTGGGTTATAGTGTTGATGTTATTGTAATGCAAGGTGATTCTCATAAAATATTACTAACAGAAGCAGAAAAAAATAAAATTAATGAAAGTGCAGTAACGACGCTAAAATTTAATCACGATGATATCATAGCATTTGCTCATCATTGCTTGACTAAAACCGAATTACAAAATATTATTGATCATCATATCTAAAACCAAACCGAGCATCGTATTCTCTTGAAAAAGCTGATTTTGTTACTCCATCGGCTATAAATTTTATTGTTCTGGAATTTATCTTATAATATTTCGCCGCAGCTGTAATCGATTTAAATTCAATCTCCTCATCCGTTTCGAGGTTTTTTGAAATAACAGGTTTTATTGGACATCTAAAATTAATACCACCACCTCGTCCTTTTCTCACATTTTCCTGTTGCGTCACTAGCTCCAGATTTCTCAATCGATTATCAGTTTTTACGTTATTGATGTGATTAATAACAAGACCATTGGGTATAGATCCGTTGAACACCTCGTAAACAAACCTATGACCAAGATAATGAACAAAATCTGTTAGTGTTCCTCTAACAATTACCCTGATATATCTCATATTGTTCATAGTACCAAGAACCTTTTTAGTTTTTCTGTTTCTAATAATACCACAATCGTTAGCCTCGTATAAATCAAAGACCGGATGCGGCTGAAACTCATCTTGTAAGGATAAGTTTTCAATGTTGTCATCAGTGACTTTACCGTTATAATGATATACACGCTGTCCCTCTGGAATATCATCGCAGAACAACGTGTAAATAAAATCTTTTCTAAACATTGCAATCCTCTCAGCATTATCTCCCTTTACACTAATATTATAACCCGCTGACGTTAATTTGCCAACAGGTATTCTAGTTTTAATGTTAATAACCGAACCTAATACATTTCCAGCGTATAAGTTATACTTTGGGTGAACATGATAAATCTCTTGCTCACGTGCGCTTGTCAGATTTACTGTCATTGTATTATAGGCGATTTTTTTTATCTTCAATTGATTTTTAGCGCATGCGCAGTGTGAGGTAAAGTTATACTTTGGGTGAACTTGATATGTTTCTTGCTCACATGTGTTTGTTAGATTTGCTGTCATTATATTATAGGAGATTTTTTATCTTCAATTGATTTTTAGCGCATGCGCAGCGTGAAAAAATTATTAATTAGATATTACATTATAATATAATAATGTTAAAATTACGTGATATAGCTAAGAAAAGCCTTATGAGAGAACCTAATAAAATAGCGACTGCTTTTGCAGGTTTTGATAATAGTTATCAGTTTGATAATCAAATTGTTTAAGTAAATTTTAATGCAACGAATCTTTACCACCTACTACAGACAACTGTAAAACGTGAGCTCGAAAAACACAAAAGTATTAGATTTTTTGTGCAATATCATGTTATATTTTCAAAGTTAGTTATAACGGAAGAATTAACTAACAAGGAAATTGCAGAACCTTATATTAACGCAAAATCAAGACGTGCTTTTCTTGGGACTGATCTCTTATCTCTATCTGATGATACACACCAAGAAATTTGGAAAAACAATAGAGGAATTTAGTCAATTAGGTTCGGGTTGGAAGTTTGAAATGATCAAAGGAATATTGTTTCACACGATGAAATATAATGTATTACGAGGTAGTTCATACGTCGACCTGCCACCAAAAATAAAAAGTAAAAGATGTTGTATAAACATCAAAAACGTAGATAATAAATGTTTCCAATGGGCTGTTCTTTCCGCACTATTTCCAGCAGAAAAAAACGCTACTCGTGTTGAAAAATATATCAGTCACGTGTCTAGATTAAATTTTAAAGATATTAACTTTCCTGTGGCAGAAAATCAAATACCAAAATTTGAAAAGCAAAATAATGTTTCAATTAAAGTTTTCGGACTAGATGAAAAAGAAGATGTATACCCGAGATATATTTCAGAAAAAGCTTCACAATCGACTATAAATTTACTGTACTACAAAAATCATTACGTTTGGATTAAAAACTTTAACGGACTAGTTGGTAAACAGTACAGTAAAAATAGGAACAAAAAGTTCTTTTGTTACCGTTGCTTGCATGGTTGTACTAACAATGAAACATTACAAAAGCATTTGCAGTACTGTAGTGATGTGCAAAGAATAACAATGCCATCTAAAAAAGATAGTGTGTTACAGTTTGTCCATCATAATCACAAACTAAAAATTCCTTTCGTTATATACGCTGATTTTGAGTTTTTACTTCAACCTGTACTTGGGGTAGAAAATAATCCTAATCAATCGAGTACAAGAAAAGTTCAAAATCATGTTCCGTGTGGAGTAGCGTACAAGGTAGTTTGTTGTACTGATTCTAGATTATCTAAACCAATCAAATTATATCGTGGTAAAAATCCAGCTATCTGGCTTCTCAAGCAGTTGATTAATGAAGTTGATAATATTACTTATCATTTGAAAAAAGTAACGCCAATGTTAAAATTAACACCTCAACAAGAATCCGATCACGAGCAAGCAGAAATTGTCATATTTGTGAAAAAGTTTTTGACGATGACAAAAAAGTACATGACCATTGCCATTTGACTGGACAGTACCGTGGAGCGGCTCATAATCAGTGTAATTTAAAATTTCATGCTCCAGATTTTATTCCGGTTATTCTTCACAATTTTCGAGGATATGATAGCCATATTATAGTAGAAGCTTTTGGTGATCCTGATATAAAATCTCGTCTAAAATTCGATAACATCATCAAATGCATCCCAAATAATTTTGAAAAGTACATGTCAGTTACGCTAGGTAAATTGCGTTTTATTGACAGCCTGCAGTTTATGGCAGCCTCGTTAGATGAGCTAGTAAAAGGTTGTAGTAAATTTGATAACCTAAGAGACTGTTTTGGAGATAAATTTAATCTACTAGCTAAAAAAGGAGTCTTTCCATACGAATACCTCGACGACTGGAGTAAATTTGATGAAATATCTTTACCTGACAAAGACAAATTTTACTCACAACTTAAAAATGAAAATATAACCGATGATGAGTACAGGTATGCACAAGATATCTGGAAAGAGTTTGATTGTGAGACTTTTGGTGATTATCATGATTTATACCTGAAAACTGACGTGCTACTATTAGCAGAACCAATGCCTTTTAGCGGATTTCATTGGATCACGGTTGATCGATTTCTATCAGAGACAGAAAAAAAAGATACCCGATGATGTTTCCTATTTCGTTGAAGTTGATCTTGATTATCCAAATTCGCTACACAAATTACATAATGATTACCCTTTCTGTGCGGAATCGATGGTAATAGATTATAGTTTGTTATCAAAAGAACAACAAGCGTTAGCATCACCAAGGCAACATTCCATGGTCAAGAAACTAGTACCCAATTTACTTGATAAGAAAAATTACGTTTTGCATTACAAAGTTTTAAAACAAGCAGTCGATGCTGGTCTTGTGTTGAGAAAAGTTCATCGTGTACTAAAATTTAATCAGTCGCCGTAGATGAGAGGTTATATTAACTCAAACACTTCAAAAAGGGCTGCAGCAAAAACAGAGTTTGAGAAAAACTTTTTTAAACTGATGAACAATTCCGTTTTTGGTAAGACGATGGAGAATATTAGGAAACGCGTAAATATTGAAATAGTTAATGATGTCAATCGCAGAAACAAACTTGTGTCAGACGATGATTTTGTGAGCATGAAAATATTTAAGGAAAATCTTGTTGCGATACAAAGAAGAAAAACAAATCTAAAACTAAACAAGCCGATCTATGTTGGAGCTGCCGTGTTAGATTTATCAAAGTGGCTGATGTACGATTTTCATTATAATTTTGTTAAAAATCAGTGGACGGCTAGTAGATTATTGTTTACTTATACTGATTCGCTCGTATATGAAATCGAATGCGAGGACATTAGGACATGTACAATAATCGACATCTGTTTGATCTTTCCGATTATCCACGTGACAGTAAATTTCATGACGACACAAATAAAAAGGTTATTGGTAAGTTTAAAGATGAAATGAACTCAAGCGCTATCAAATACTTTATTGGATTACGTAGTAAAATGTATGCCGTATTATTGGACAATAATAAAATAACGAAAAAAGCAAAAGGTCTGCCTCGTAATTTTGTTAAAAAGTTTATGAAATTTGATGACTACAGGTATGCGCTTGATGGCGGTGTTAGTTTTATGAGAGCTATGGCAATTCGAACTAATCATCATAAACTCGAAACAGATGTCATTATCAAAAGTGGATTGTATAATTTTGATGACAAACGCTATTGTAAAAATGGGGTAGATACATTTGCCTTTGGGTATTGTCATGATGATAGATCTATACTCGACATTATCTTTTCCAACTGAAATTTTATCTAAACTTATAAAATAATGTTTGAAAATTTGATAATGACAAATAGCTACTATAGTAACATTAAATATTTAATGATGGACGGTAAACAATTGACAGTTGAATTTAATAATGAAACATCAGGTATATGTTTTAATGGAACACATGACAAGTTAAAACTTTCGCTCATCAGATCTGATAACAGCGAGTATTTCAATTATCTCGAACAATTGTATCAAAAGTTGCTAGCGGAATTTAAAAACTTTCACAGCCCCATTAGCCAACAAAAAATATACTAAACTCACAATTGATCTCGATCGGTCAAAGGTGTATTTTATCAACAAAAAATATCCTCTGAACAAACCAGAAATAAAAGATTTGTTTGAGTCCCGTCGCTGCGTGAGTGGTAAAGTAAAATTTAGTATCTATAATCGTGATAATGAAATATTTTTAATATCAACAGTTGAAACATTAATCATTGGAACCGAGATATAAAATAATATCATTTTCATTCTAATGCTAGTTTAATTTCCACCTTGTTAACTGAAACGTTCTAATAGGTGTGGGAGGGGTGGGCCAAAACCATCATTTCCCTGTTTTGGAAACCCTCATTTAATTTATACTTGTTTGGAGGGTAAAAAAATGAAGTGAGTCAAAACTCATTTCCCTATACTACTACATCAAGCTTATTTAATCCAACTAAAATGTTTGAGAACGAGATAATGGCTGGTATTCGCATATGCAACTACGAAATATTGTAACATTAATGTTCGGATTTCGTCTATATCAATTTTGAAAGGACTAATAATAGAAGCTACTTTAAACAATAATTTTTCGTGTGGTATAAGAAACCTATTAAACAAATATTTGTTTCTTGTCAATTTTATTTCAGCTGACGCTAGTTTACCGAGGCGACTCTCGTTTATTCGTGTTTCTTCCTGTGCTTTTTCACCATAAGATCGAACTTTAATTGGATCTTATAGTATTATCAAATCAATATTTTCCACATCAAGCTCAAGCAATATTTTTATCATCAGGAATTCAGCTTGTTTTGTTCTTCTAGACAATCATCCAAATGGCAGTATATGTTTATAGTATCAAAATTTCTTATTTCTTCTATTTGTTGTGGTCCTCGCATTTGCATAACACGAGCAAAATTATTTATAATTTATAAGAACGAAGATATTTCATGTTTTGGTATTTTTGTTGCCGCTTGTGACCTGTTGAAAACATATGTTGTGGAAACAATGATTCTTGCATTAAACAATTATCGTGAAATTCTCTTGCTACGGTTATAACTGCTGGTTTAGACATGATTTTACATCTTTATATTACATTTGATCATACTTGATCATTGAGTTTATATATTTGAAATGCTGGAAACTGATCTTTAGCAAGAAGAACATAAATTCGTAAATAAAAGTGCTTGTTAACAATATTCATAGCTGGATTGTAAACTTTGGAGTTGTTGAAATATGTGTTTTCTGTACTATATATTGCAACGTTAATATCATCCTTTGACCATTCCAATTGCCAATTATAAATTCGCCCAACAATAGAGTTTAATCGACCGCGGAAATGAAATTGCCAAATTGCAACAGCAACGAGACATTTCATTTTAATCTAAAAGTCTTTGGTTTCTACGTTAGTCGTCCATTCTTGTCTATGATCAAATGTGAAAGCATGATGAGGATAATTTTCAGAATAATGTGTTGATACGCATACTTCAAACCCAACTCGGTTATATGATGGTTTAAAAAGTGATGGAATATACCCAACATTCTCTTTTATTCATTTTGCACCACTAAGTAGACGATCAACATACGATTTATTTGTTAGATCATTAGGATTAACTATATGTTGTTGTTATTTTGTTCGTTTTCATATTTATGTTTCCTGATATTGGTCCAACAGATAGTTTTAAATTCCGGGGAAGTGCTCCTTTGAACTGAGCATAACTAATAGCACAAGTATCATCAACTGGTGGTGAATTTATTGACTGTCCAGTTACTTTTTATTTATTGCTCATTGTAAGGTTAGCAGTGATTGTGTCGTCGGCCGTATTAAGCTTATTATCGTTAACAGATTTTAATTGAGCGTAACTGAATCCTTGCGTATTATCAACGTTCGTCAGCGAAAATTAATCCTGTGAGTGCTGTTCCAAGATTTTACAAAATAATTCATATTATGTAAAATGCATAACAAAATTATAGAGCAACAGCAATGACGCAGTCATCGACGAAGTCACCGAAATTAAATTTTGATAGCGATCGATTAATCAAGAATTAAAACACAACAACAAACTTACAGATTGTCATTATCTTATTGTTGGTCGTAGAGGATCTGGTAAAGAAAATCTGTTGTTGAATCGTTTACTCAACAATATCTTTAACTACAATAGGGTATATATTTACGCAATTAATCCATAGCTGGAGAAATAAGAGTTATTGAGCAACTACAAAAACAAACTTCGTGATGATCTTGGCTTTGTCGAATATATATTTATGATCAAACAACCGGAAGATTTAGTTCCCGAGAATGAACTCGATTTGTCTGCTAGATCCAGCTATAAAACGTGAACTTGAAAATTTAGGTTCAGTATCACGTTATATTTTCTAAATTGCATGTAACAGAAGTGTCAACTGACGACAAAATTACTGATCCTTTTCTTAGCGCAGAATACAAGCATGTTTTGCTTGGAACTAATCTTTTATCACTAGCCGATAAAATACACCAGGAAGATGGAGCTAGAATTACTAACGGACGTTGACTTGTTTAACTTTATCGAGAAAGGTATCACATACGGTATCAGGAATTACTAACGGACGTTGACATGTTTAACTTTATCGAGAAAGGTATCACATACGGTATCAGGAATTACTAACGGACGTTGACAGGTTTAACTTTATCGAGAAAGATATCACATACGATATCAGGAATTACTAACGGACGTTGACAGGTTTAACTTTATCGAGAAAGGTATCACATACGGTATCAGGAATTACTAACGGATGTTGACAGGTTTAACTTTATCGAGAAAGGTATCACATACGGTATCGGGAATTACTAACGGACGTTGACAGGTTTAACTTTATCGAGAAAGGTATCACATACGGTATCAGGAATTACTAATGGACGTTGACAGGTTTAACTATATCGAGAAAGGTATCACATACGGTATCAGGAATTACTAACGGACGTTGACAGGTTTAACTTTATCGAGAAAGGTATCACATACGATATCAGAGCGTGAAAACAAAAAAATATCCATAATTAATATAATAAGTACATGAAAGAGTATAATCATGAGCTTTCATCAAAGTACATCATTTATCTCGATGCGACTAATTTGTATGAATATGCTGTGTCAACTAATGCAGTTTAGTGGATTTATTTGGATAACGCCTGACCAATTTCTGGCTAAGACAGAGAAAAGATACCTGACGATGCTTCATATTTTGTGGAAGTTGATCCTGACTATCCCACTATCCCACCTCATTACAAGATTACACAACGATTATCCTTTTTGTGCGGAATCAATGACAATCTGCTATTTGCTTGTTATCTCAAAAGCAATAAGCAATCGGATCGCCGAAACGAAATTCTAAAGTAAGTAAGCTCGTCCGCAATTGCATTAGAAGCAAAATTATGTTTTGCATAACGAAATTTTAAAGCAAGCAGTATATGCTGGTTTTGTGTTGAGGAAAGGAGTATTAAAATGCAATCAGTCATGGTGAATGAAAGATTATATTAGCCTAAATACTTCAAGAAAAACCGCAGCAGAAACTGATTTCGAGAAAAACTTCTTTATGCTTATGAACAACTCCGTCTTTGGGAAAACGATGTAAAATATTAGAAAGCGAGTAAACATCAAGCTAGTTAATGATATCAACCGACAAAACAAACTTGTGTCAGGCGATGATCTTTTCAGCCTGAAGCTATTTAATGAGTATCTTGTGATATAGCGATGAAAAATATTTTTTGAAACTGAATAAGCCGATTTCTTCTGGAGCTTCTGTGTTAGATTTATCAAAATGGCTCGTGTATGGTTTCATTATAATTTTATTAAGAAGCAGTGACCTTTATGTAAACTATTGTTTACGAAACGGACTTTTTTGTTTATGAAATAGAGAAAGAGGACGTCTATCATGGTAAGTTTGATAACCAATATTTATTTGATCTTATTGATTATCCTCGTGATAGTTAATTTAATGATGATACAAACAAAACGGTTCTCGGTAAATTTAAAGACGAAATGAATTCTCACATTATCAAATAATTTATTGGATTGCGCAGAAAATGTACGCCAAGATGCTAGACGATAATAAAATAACAAAAGCAAAAGGTATACCTCGAAATTTTATTACAAATTTTATTGGATTTGACGATTATAAATATGCACTTGGCGCTGATGGAGCTCGTGGATGTGTTAGCTTTATAAGAGCAATGGCTCTTCGAACAAATCATCACAAACTTGGAACATATTATTATCAAACGTGGATTAAGTAATTTTGATAGCAGTCGTAATTGCAGAAACGGAGCAGATACGTTTGCTCTCGGGTAATGTCGTTCCGACGATAAATCTATACTTGATATTATCTTTTCATCTGTCGATAAATCTAATGATAAGTTAATACTAGGAATGAAACTTTATCTAAACTTTAGAAATAATGTTCGAAAATATGACAGCGACAAGCAGCAACAATAGCAAGATCAAATATCTAATGACCGACGGTAAGCAGTTGACAATTGAAATTAACAATGAAACATGTTCAGCGGCCGTGACAGGCTAAAACTTTCAGTTATCATATGTGACAACAGCGAATATTTCAATTATCTTGAAAGCTTAAATTAGGAATATTCAGCAGGATTTAATACCTTTCATGATCCATTCAGTCAACAAAAATACATCAAACTTACCATCGATCTTGACCGATGAAAAATATATTTTGTTGATCAAAGATATCCTCTTCATAAAATACAAATAAACGAGTTGAGCCTGATCGCAGTGTGAGCGGTAGAATAAAATTTGGTCTTTATAGTCGTGATGATAAAATATTTTTAATATCCACAGTTGAAACACTGATAAATGGTGACGAGGTATAAAATTTTGTTTAAACTTTAGAAATAATTTGACAAATAAACATTTATATAAACGTTAAAAAATAAAGTAATCTCAAACAGCGGCTTTGCCGCCGATCTGATGGGTAAAGTTAGGAGTTGTCTGAAAAATGATCTTTTGTATTTGTTTGGAGAGGATGGTGTTCCTTCCGAACTGAGAAGATAGAGTTCCTGAGTAAGAAATTTCTTTTTATTTACTACTTCAGGCTACGTTTTCATTGTTTTCAAGATACGATCTGTTCTTTAAAATCATACGAAAAGTTTATTTTAAATTGTAGGCTCACTTCAGCATTTAATATTGCTGCAGATTTAAGTTGTGAATTAATAAAGAAGATCAAATTTTAATTAGACCAAACTCTTTACAATTGGTTAATTGTGTCCGATAACCAGCACACATTCTCAGATTATTGCACAGTGCTTTACGTATACTTTCCATTAGAATAATCACGTAAGACTTACAAAGAAAACCTTGCTCATGTGTATCTCAATTATAGTTCTGTGCTCTAAGTTGGCGTGTTTGTAAGATGAAATAAATCGAAGATAGGAAGAAGAACACAATCCTCTTTTCTAAAGATGATAATTTAGTTAATTTATTGTATCAGTCCCTTAATATGATTTCTACTTCTCTTTACTATTACAACGTAATGTTATTTATATGTTGTGTAATATATTGTTTATATGATATATACTATGATATTTATATGATGTGTAATATGTTGTGCATGATATGAAGGAGCTGTGTTTAAAGTGAACCAAGGACATATATGAATAAAAGATTGAGCCCAAAACGATGACTTATCATAAGGTATTCTCAGTATGGACTGTCGCTGACGTTGGTAAGGATTTTATATTTGTAACAATCATTTACGTTACATTTTCATAAATTTCATCTTGCTATGTTTTTAATTGTTTTACGTAAAACTGAATGTGTAAACGAGAAAGCATACATACATTTTCAAAGGACCAAACTATTTTCTCATGATACGTTTTGCTTCTAGCATTAAAGTGGATGATATCCACATTTGGGCGTAGAAGCACTAATGGATGTTCATATTATGTGCAATAACATCTCATCGTCTTTAAAAGCTTTGAAGAAAAAAATCTGACGTTGACAGAGAGTAGTGTGGCGTTGAGCAAAATAGTACGGTAAGCTAAAAGTCAGGCATTGAACTTTATGTTGCCTTTTACTGCTCTAGCTAGTCAGGCGAATAAGTCTTGGGGTCATATAAACCTACTTGTTGAATTATTGCAGTCGTGTTCTGCCATTCCAAGATGGCAAATGAGGTCGATAATTCCATTTAATATAATAATAATAATCAATCTTACACGTAGTACAGATATTCATATTATCTTAACTTGTCAGGTGCAGTGGCCCTTGCGACTAAGCTATCCTAATGGTTCAGCTTTAGCTTAATAAACAGTGTAGTCTCCTAACCACATCAATTTGACTGCCATGTTGTGGCTGAGCCTTTCACAAAGTATTACACATTACTTACATGTATCTTTCAGATTCCGAAATAGAGTAACTTCAGTATTTCCAAGTGATATACTCAATTTTGCATTTATACCGCATTAATTTATATTCATTTTTGGGAAACAATTCTTGTATGAAATATTTCTTTATTTACTTTAACATAATAATAAACAATGGGTGAGAATATGAGAAAGCGTTTAAATTTTATTGGGGACTTTTATTATAATAAATAAAATAAAATGAGTGACATATCAATTTAAATACCCACGCTCCAGCTCCACCTCAGTACATTGCTCCTAACCAGATATTTGACAATATTAGTATATATAATAGAACATGTTATATATTGCTATTGAAACCAGATATTTGACAATATTAGTATATATATAATAGAACATGTTATATACTGCTATTGAAACCAGATATTTGACAATATTAGTATATATAAGAGAACACGTTCTATATTGCTATTGAAACCAGATATTTGACAATATTAGAATATATAATAGAACACGTTATATATTTCTATTGAAACCAGATATTTGACAATATTAGTATATATAATAGAACACGTTCTATATTGCTATTGAAACCAGATATATTTGACAATATTAGTATATATAATAGAACACGTTCTATATTTCTATTGAAACCAGATATTTGACAATATTAGTATATATATATATATATATATATATATATATATATATATATATATATATATATATATATATATATATATATAATAGAACACGTTCTATATTGCTATTGAAACCATACTGCTGAAACAATTACAGTTAGTAACTTAAAATCATTAGCTCCCTACAACATTCATTTAAGATAAATAACAAAGAAAAACACTCATTTGGAGCAAACTCTTATCATCGTCTGTTATGCACCCTCTGTACAATCGAATTCGTACTACTAAAATACTGAAAAACTTTCAACAACATAAATGATGGAAGAAATCTTTATTGTGATAAACACAACAGTTTTAAAAAATGATATAAATATTTAATGAATTTAACATTAAGGCAGCAATCTTAGTAACAGGAGATAGCGTGTATCTGGCTGGGATATTTGCAAACCAAAATAAGCTTGTTAGAAAAATATTAAAGAGCATATATATTTTTATTTGACTATATCACGCATCATGAAAGACATCTTGCAATGTTTCAGTGTAGCGAGGCGGAGTTCATTAATAATCATATCACAAACAAAGCTAGCAAGAGGACACAAACATTGCATTATGTGCAAGGTTTGAATTTCGTATTTGATGACGACAAATGCACATCTTTAAAAAAAAAATTGTCTATAGACCACACCGAAGATCTCGTCAATTTCGTTTACTCAGTATACAATGAATTCAACAAAATATGAGATACAAGTTAAGAAAATCAACATTAGATTTAAACCAGCATAGTATAGCTAATTAAATAAAGTATTCTTTTAAATAATATATAAATATACAAAAAATTATATGTGTGAAATGATTGTAAACGTGCTGCAAATTGCTGGAAATAAAAATTCTAGTTGTTGATCCTTTCGCTCGCATGTTCTTAATGTCTGAAGACAATATATTAATCGTAAAGTATTTTCTTCTTCTTTACAATTTGAAAAGAGCAAACAAAACTCACTATTTAAGGCATATTTACTACGATTCTGGAAGCAGACTTGTTAGCACAAATTTCACTAACTTGTGGGAACAGATAAAGTGAGACTAAAGGAATGACAAAATGATGATTTGAATGAATTTATGATATATGAAGTAACCTCTTAATGAGCTACTAAATTCAATAGTGGTTAACACGTACCAACAAAAAGTAAAATCCGAAAATGCAGTTACTTTGAAAGAATGGGTAAGTGAAAAATCGACATATGTATTGGGTATGTATGTATGTATGTATGTATGTATGTATGTATGTATGTATGTATGTATGTATGTATGTATGTATGTATGTATGTATGTATGTATGTATGTATGTATGTATGTATGTATGTATGTATGTATGTATGTATGTATGTATGTATGTGTGTGTGTGTGTGATTTGTAGTTTTGACGTATTTTCCTGTGTTATTTTTATAACATCAAGTCTGCAGGCGTATTTTATATTGTATTGTGATATCATTTGAGAGGAGACATTTGTTTTTTTGGTATAAAGGATTGCTGTGATAGACAAAAGGTTGAAACGAATGAAAATGATTTTAGTGAATTTTAACAAACTTTACAGGTAAGGTATAAGATCCAACAATATATCACATTTTGTCGCAGAAAGTGCAAGCACGGGTGCGATTAAAATCGTTATAATTACATATATTCCCTTCAAAATAGTTACATGGTTAAAGAAAGAGTGATGCGTTATTAAATTTGACTGACTAGTATCGCAATCATAATATTGAAACTATACCTTTTTCTACAAAGCTCGATTATGTTGGTATTAGTGACAGTATTCCGTGAATGAATAATTCAAATATAAAGGTTACCTCCTTTAGGAAGCAGGCAAGTGGATGCGGCAAGAGAGAGAGAGAGAGAGAGAGAGAGAGAGAGAGAGAGAGAGAGAGAGAGAGAGAGAGAGAGAGAGAGAGAGAGAGAGAGAGAGAGAGAGAGAGAGAGCGTGGGGATTCAAAGACCAAGATTGTGAGAACTATTTATGGAAAACAATTTAATATTCCTGAAAGGGAAAGTTGACAGTACTGTAAAATGATTAAGGCTGGCACGGTCACCTAACAAGTGGATGTTCATGTGATATTAGACGATTGCCGTATCATTCGAGATGATGATTACGTATGACATAATTACCTGTATAGTGGACTGGGAGACCCAAAGTGAAATTAAACTGAACTTCCTGAGTAAAACTTGCCTATATTATTGTTGCATTAGGATCAAAATGGATTAGCTAAAAAATAAATCAATAAAAGCAAAAATGCGTTTGAAATAAGAACTAAACGTGTATTGCTAAGAATTTTTCCACAGTGCATATTGACGAGTATAGCGATGCTATTTTAATTTAATTATATACAAGAAAAGTACATACAAATTCATAAATAAAACCAATTTGACATGATATAGTGCTCAAGTATAGGTAGGAAAAGCTGAAATGATACCAAAAATAACAATGGATAGTATCGATAGGTTCTACTTATCATTCGGAACAATTTAAATAAACACTGTAGCAATATCAACGTTTGTTATTCATACAAGTGGTTAGTACATAAATGGCTATACTAACATTTTTGAGCAATATCCAACTGCGTAACATTTCATCATCATCATTAGTCACATAGTCTGGTAGACTGCTGGGGCACTGCACAGGACTGAACTACCAGCTTCCGTCATTTCTCTCGATTTTAAATCTTTCTCAGTGTCAAACATATCTACTCTCTAATGGTGTCTTCATACCTCTTTCTCTGACTGCCATATTTCTTCTTCCTTGAACAGTGCCTTGCAGGATTGTCTTGGCAAGTCCTGATGAGCGTGAAACATGCCCCTAACACTGCAGTTTACATTTTTCACTGTGCTCAGGTCTTCGTAAGGCTCAATGGCTTGTCTGATCCTTTACTGTATTTCTTCATTGGTGATACGGTCTTTGTATGAGACCCCGAGGTACTTTCAGAAGAATCTCATCTCGGTGGTCTGTATCCTTTTCTCGACGTCATCAGTTATGGCCCATGATTCACAGGCAGAGAGAAATATGTATATAACCAGTGAGTGCATCGGTCAGACCTTTGAACTGAGTACGATGTTCTTGTCGCTCCAGATGAGCTTCATTGTGTTAGCGCTGCTGATGTCTGCGTAATCCTGAAGAGTACGTCAGGCTTCGATCCTTCATCGGTTACAAGTCACCCCAAATACTTGAAGCTGTGGACTGTTTCTAGCTTTGTACCTTAGACACTGATATCAGTACTGATGCGCTTAGTGTTGTTGGTCATTAGTTTTGTCTTCTCTGCACTGATTTCCATGCAGTAGGCTGCGTAGGTTTTGTCAAAGCTCTCTACTATGCTAGCTCATTTCCTGTTAGTTCATCAATGTCGTCGGCAAAACATGTTGGTGACTGATCTGCCTCCAATGCTGACTGTCCCTTTATGCTTTTCAAGCGCGTCAGACACGATTCTCTCCAGAAAGATGTTAAATAGTGAGAGAGAGAGAGAGAGAGAGAGAGAGAGAGAGAGAGAGAGAGAGAGAGAGAGAGAGAGAGAGAGAGAGAGAGAGAGAGAGCAAACAGCCTCCTTCTCTGACCCCAATTGTTGTCCTGAACCAGTCCCTTATGCTGCCTTGGAGGTATATTGCACCGGTGGCCTTGTCATACAGGTGCTGTATAACTGTGATGATGCTGGCATTGATGTTGTACAGTCTCATGGTCGTCCACAAGTCTGCATGCCATACCTTGTCAAATGACGTCTTGAAATCCACGAAGACGTGGTACAGATCTTGCTTGTGTTGGAGGAACATCTCACACAACATCCTGACTATGCTTAGTTGTGCTGCACCCTGTTCTGAAATCTGCCCTATCCTCTGAAATGATCTTTTCAGCCTGTGGCTTTAGTATATTTAGCATTATAATCAACATAACTTTGCTTGGATGGCTTATAAGACTGATTGACACTGTTGTAAGTTGCCTTTTCTGGGGAGGGTGATGATCAGTGATTGTGTTCACGACGATGACAATTCTCCCGTTAACCAGATCATGTTGCAGATGTTTATGAGGGCGTTAATTATTGTTTGTCCTCCTGCTTGGACCAGTTCTGATGGGATGTTGTCCACTCCTGCTGACTTCCTCTTTTTCAGTGATCTAAGTGCTGTTTCTACTTCTTTCCGTTGGATAGGGTGGTTGTCGTTGATGGTTGCCTTTAATGGCGTTCATTATACTGGATCTATTTTGGATTCATTTACATGAAAGAATTATCTGTTACGGGTATTTGATACCGATGGTCTTGATAAATGAAGAAACTGCACAAATTAAACGAAAACAAAGTAAGAAGTCAAATACGAAAGACCTGGTCAGCAATATTTTCTTTATATGTGACGACGCTTAACAATTATAATGATGTACATGAATCAAAAGATGAGCAGGATCTTAAAAAATAAAGGAAGCCTCAGTTTGATTATTACTACCAACCGTCTCATGAACAACACAAAATAGTCATTACATTTGTGATGATGTCGATGTGTATATTGCTGACAGGTTTACTTGATCTTTTTTGTTATGTTTCACTATTGGTTACAAACATTGCACTCAATAAGCACCAAATTTGTGCAGACGATAATTCTTTTATCAGCCCATTAAATGTAAATATCGCTGCGAACAGTCCTAAGAAGATACTTCATTGAGTTAAATACCTTCGTCCAATTAAACACACGGCTCAGATATTAAGATTGGACCTTGTGATGTGACTTTTGAAAGAGAAACTGCAATTCAATGATAAACAATTTGGAGAAAACGATCACAAAATTCCACCACCATATTATACGGATACGGTAATCAACTGAAGACAAATGACTATAATTATTATCATGGCGTACGCGGGTTTATTTTTTACAGTATTAGTTAAAATACAAAAGATTGAACAAGGCATCTTGAGCTAGATATTCAGAAACGTTGGTGGAGCTGATAATGTGAGAAATAATGGTATTGAAGCTGCAAAGTTTTCCGTATATGGAAAAATGCTTAGAGTAATACTTTAATTCAGATGCAAAAGGATCATTACACATCGTATCCATGCGATCTTTCAGGGGATTCTAGATTCATCATTACGTTTTCTTTTTGTTTATAAAAAACAACAGATGAAGTGAAAGAATTCGGAAAACGTGACTATAAACTTGTCAACATTTGCCAGACTGCACAGATAATAATTGGCAAATACATAAAATGACTTTAATTACGACCAAAACACCAAGGTAAGAATAATTAACATAGCAGCCAATAACAAACAAACATTGCTCTTTATTATGTTCGAACGAGCTTGGTACTTTGGAATATGCGCATTTTGTTTTAGCGCCCCGTTTTAAGGAAGTCTTAGACTTATGTGATCTTGGCTATTAAAGCTCGAAATAATTAGCCAGTTCCTATTAGCAAACGTCACGGAGTCAAGTGTTAGTGAGTTACCATAATGCCATGCTTTTTTGTGTAGAATTCAGGTCAGAACCGCATGAGTGTCTCTGTTGTTCCATAGTCCCTATTAAAATCTAGTGGTGTACATTGGTTGTCTGACTGCAGATGCAGTATTTATTGTTGAAACGTAAATTTCACAATGGAATAAACAATAAGGGACTGTTTCGTCGTCGGCATATTCCGTTTATATGGCAATGGTAGCAAATGTCTTGCAGTTTTACAGCTGAAATGTTACTCGAAACCATGATTTGACTGGTCTAAGGTGGCGTAGTAAAAATGACTCCATGTGTTATGGGATAGTTGTATAGTTTTACGGGTTGAACTGCTGACAATACGGAAAGTTGGTGAAGTGAAACCGTGCAGATGTGCGATTGTTAGACAATTGGAAAGTTGTGAGATCTGTGGTCTTGTATTGATTTGAGTAAAATTATTTATAGAATGGATACGCTGGGCTTTTTAATTTACAACAGAAGTTGTAGAAAAGTCTTTGGAAATTTGGGGAAACCTATGACTTCTACCTGAATCGCGCCAGGGTTTTATACTGCTCCGTTAAGGAAAGACTCCTTTTTGTGATAGTACTATGCAAAATGACTTTTATTATATCAAAATAAAGGTTACGATTGAAGGTCTTTAACATGTGGTTTATTCGTGAGTTTTAAATATATACAGCAGTTTACAGAACAGATACGATTTGCTTCAATTAGCAACAAAAGCACATATAAATTAGCAATATGAGTATTGACGAAAGTTTACACTGACCTTAACTGTGTGTGGCATGATTTGAGAAGGACACACTGTAACAGGTTTCATCGCAGTGGTCTTAAATCAGCTAAGGTGTACCAGGTTATCCATTTTATATATAGAAAAAGAAATATCTTGTTGATCCCACAAAATCTGCTTTGTGTATGATGGTCTGGTTAACGTTTAAAACAATGTGATCAGTCATTTGACTTTTAGTCATATTTAAATCGGTGGTTTGGATTTTAAAAATCGGCTTACTTTGCGTATGTAAACCTCAAAACGTAATAACTTGTAGAAGGGCTACCAGTGGTAAAATGATGTTGTACGTAACACAGAATTACTTCAGATTATATCACAGCTATCTGTCGATGGAACATGCCATATGATGGGAAGTAGTTATTCAAGGTCATCGTCTCAGAGAATGCATTAGAGTTACTAGCTGACATTTATCAAAGAATCCAGACATTCTTACGAATAATGATGGCGAGAATTTTGAAGACTTGAAGAAAAAAAAAACAACTTTTGACAAAGGTATAGTTAAGTGGAGGCATTTTTAAATGCCAAACAGATGATTGTTAAGAAATACAACCCTTTTGTTAAAGATTTGAGAGAGAACACAGTTTGTAGTTTTCTACGGCAATGAGAAGTCACAAGAACTGGTGTTTGAATCACATAATAACAGATGTAAAAAAGGATAAAATGTAGATACTTTGAAATAACATAAACTTTTGCTGACAATTGAGTTTCCCTTTCAGTTTAAAGTACTTGGACCAGACACAAAGTATTATGGTGCCAGTGGTACTCCGCATGTGCACATTGCCTTTAGATTTCTTATAAAATTAATATATTTCCTATGTGAACAAAAATCTCAATGGTCTAGAAAAAAGCCATATTGTTTAAATATTCCAGTACTTGAAGCTAATAGTATGATTGACTGAGCAAAACATTATCAAGATATGACTACAAATATGTTAAATTGAGGTTAAAAATTCAACACACATCATGAAGAGGATAAATAATGTCACACTGTAACGACGTAGGGTCACAAACATAACATTAGCATGAAGTAAGGTCAATAATATCCTATTAATAATTTAAGAATACTTTTTTAAAATAGGAAATATTGTATTGTTGTGTATTCTTTTGTTTTCATACGCCCGTCTTAAATCTGGTACATACTGAAAAGATGTTGTCTGTCCGTCTGTTAACATTTGCTTCTTTTGGCTATAAATATTTAACGGTTGGAGAGATTTTATTAAAACTATGCTGAGGCATATATCGTGCCTAGAAATTGTTGTAGTCACAATAAGCAAACTCCTTCTTCAGAGTGACAAGGGAAAATATTATCTGCAACCGGTATTCGTGTCTGGAGCAGAAATATTTGAACCACCGAGAATATTATAATTAAATTGTGCCCATGTACATTACCAGACAGTAAGGTACCCACCTGTCTCAAACTCGGCTGTGGAAAACGCAATTCTCAGACTTGTATCCATGTCTTGATTATAACTTTTTAACCAATGAAGAAATCTAATTAAGCTTTAGCCAGTTATATATTTTCTACAGACTGTTATTACGTATCATAGAGACCCACACACTCACCCAATAACGATGTTTACAAAGGAAAATAATTTTGTGTTGTACCCTAGTCTGCGGTCCAACGTATGAACTACTAAAAATATTGTAATAAAACTTTGCCGGGACACATGCCATGAATAGGTTATTGTGTCTCAAACAAGAGTCACATCCCCGCCTCAAGGTTAAGATCACGAAATAAAAATATACATCAGTAATACCTATCAAGGTATATTTTTTGAACCGACCAAGATATTTTAATAAACTTTAATCTTTTGAATATCTTGATTTCACAGCGTTGTGAATATTCCGTCGCACCTGCTACAAATTCAAGGTCACAACAAGCGATGCTGAAAGTCAGTAGCAGGTTTTCTTATTCAGTTTGTTAATTTTTTTAACCCGGACATACAAAAGGATTAAAATTTGTCCATGCCCACACCTTATCATAAAAGCAAGTATATATCTCTAATGTAAAAGTTTATTAGTAGGAAAAAGCTCATAAGATTCTTATTAATGCTCACCATTTTCAAAATGTTTCAGTTTCATTGGACAATTGGAAATAAACACAAAAATGTCTATAACACTCGTTTTGAACCAAACTTTTGAATGGCAAAGTTATGACACTAATATCTGTTTGGTTTTGAACGTCCGGAAAAGGACAATGGATCTCAAAACTTCTTTTACACCTTAAAAGTACACATGCGAAATGCTTTCTCTTTATAAATCCATTTTTTGAGAATATACGTATCATTTTAAATGTTTTGGTGGCATCTTTCTTCAAATGCAATATCCTGATTTGAGATTTCGCTAAAGATCAAAAATTTTCTTTTATTGTCAAAATGTAAGGAATTAAGCATGCTAAAAAATTTTAAAACTGGCCTTTGAAAATAAAAAAACGACTCGTTTATAAAATGTATTCTTATAACTACCTCACACATATTAAGAAATATTACTATTTTGATGATTATGGCAAGCGAGTCCTTGTGTTCAGAATTCTTGCGTTAGGAGTCCTTGTGTTCAGAGTTCTTGCGTTAGGAGTCCTTGTGTTCAGAATTCTTGCGTTAGGAGTCCTTGTGTTCAGAATTCTTGCGTTAGGAGTCCTTGTGTTCAGAGTTCTTGCGTTAGGAGTCCTTGTGTTCAGAATTCTTGCGTTAGGAGTCCTTGTGTCTGAATCCTTGTGCCACCCATGGTATCACGTGACATTCTACTTGGACTGCTGTTTTGTAAGATAATAGATACTCTGAAGCAAACCACTGGAGAAAAATGAAACCAAAATTTTCCTGCTAAGTGTTGCTACAGGTTCAGACAACCGAATTTTACCTGCTATTTGTTGCTACAGGTACAGGCAACCGAAGTTCGCCTGCTAAGTGTTGCTACAGGTACAGGCAACCAAAGTTTGCCTGATAAGTGTTGTTACAGGTATAGCAACCAAATTTTGCATGCTAAGTGTTGCTACATGTAAAGGCAACCAAATTTTGCCTGCTAAGTGTTGCTACAGGTACAGGCAACCAAAGTTTGCCTGCTAAGTGTTGCTACAGGTACAGGCAACCAAAGTTTGCCTGCTAAGTGTTGCTACAGGTACAGGCAACCAAAGTTTGCCTGCTAAGTGTTGCTACAGGTACAGGCAACCAAAATTTGCCTGCTAAGTGTTGCTACAGGTAAAGGCAACCAAAGTTTGCCTGCTAAGTGTTGCTACATGTAAAGGCAACCAAATTTTGCCTGCTAAGTGTTGCTACAGGTAAAGTCAACCAAAGTTTGCCTGATAAGTGTTTCTACAGGTAAATGCAACCAAATTTTGCCTAAGTGTTTCTACAGGTAAAGGCAACCATATTTTGCCTAAGTGTTTCTACAAGTAAAGGCAACCAAATTTTGTCTAAGTTATTCTACAGGTAAATGCAACCAAATTTTGCCTAAGTGTTTCTACAGGTAAAGGCAACCAAATTTTGCCTAAGTGTTTCTACAGGTAAATGCAACCAAATTTTGCTTAAGTGTTTCTACAGGTAAATGCAACCAAATTTTGCCTAGGTGTTTCTACAGGTAAATGCAACCAAATTTTGCCTAAGTGTTTCTACAGGTAAATGCAACCAAATTTTGCCTAAGTGTTTCTACAAGTAAATGCAACCAAATTTTGCCTAAGTGTTTCTACAGGTAAATGCAACCAAATTTTGCCTAAGTGTTGCTACAGGTAAATATAACCAAATTTTGCATGCTAAGTGTTTCTACAGGTAAATGCAACCAAATTTTGCCTAAGTGTTTCTACAGGTAAATGATCAAAAGAAATTTGTTACATAAGTGCAGTTATTATCACCTCTTCAAATAAGTTCCATTGTTAAAAGCTGTGACACTAAACGGCAATTACTAGATCACCTGTCCATAAATCTAGAATCGTAGAAAACAAAAATCGTTTGGATGACACCGAACGTGATTTTGTTCTTATAAAAAGAAAGACGAGAAAAAATTACAAGGAAATGAATTTCTCGCTCATCAATTTGCAAACTTTAAATAAAGATGCATTAATTACATCAAGGATTAAATAACATATTCCATTGT
This sequence comes from Potamilus streckersoni, assembly GCA_016746295.1. NCBI lineage: Eukaryota > Metazoa > Mollusca > Bivalvia > Unionida > Unionidae > Potamilus > Potamilus streckersoni. The sequence goes on from JAEAOA010001977.1 coordinate 2,961,292, forward strand.
AGATTCAGTTACTGTTGTATTATAATTATGTTTTGTACCAGCCATTGTACAATTTAAATGGATTCTCTTGCAAGCTGGTGTGAGTAACCGTGGGTCCATTAATCAGGGTGATGTAAAGATGGTGTTTTCCACATTTGAAAAGGATATCATAATAATATTTTTGTGCAGCATGTATAATAATAATAATAATAATAATAATAATAATAATAATAATAATAATAATAATAATAATAATAATAATAATAATAATAATAATAATAATAATAATAACAATGATAATTAATGTTAAATATAATCACAATTATTATTATCATCGTCAGCAATATAATCAGCATAGTCATCATTATCGCCATCATTTGCCTGTTGTTATCCCTCTCATGCCGACTGTTGTAGAATTATAATTTGCCTAGGTACCGTTCTAGTTTTTGAAGATTTTATCGCTGTTCTTGTTGATAAGGACGATGACGAAAATAATAATAATAATAATAATAATAATAATAATAATAATAATAATAATAATAATAATAATAATAATAATAACAATAATATTGGGACTTGATTTTACTGTGGGTAATAATATTGGTTTTGCTACCAAGGAAAGTTTTAAATAAAATGTTTTCTGTACACAGAACGCGATATATGTGATTTATTTAACTATGACTATTAGTATTGTTTCATTGTCAATCATTCTGATTTCGCCCAGGATTATGGAATATTTAAAGATTGTAAATTAACCTATATTGTTATTGTTTGAGGTTTATTATAAATGGTCAATGGACTTAAGGACAGGACCTCCATTTTTTCAGGACCTTTTCTTGATGAATTCGCACACAGAAGGAATACAAAACACTTGAGGGAGACGATCTAAATCTCTAATACACTTTAGGATTATTTTTAAAATATTATTTAAATTGGCGTACTAAGGGTAACAGCAAACAACGTTACCACCTTCAACCTCCAAAATGATTTATTAACAGTGAATGTTCTGAATTGAGAAGCTCTGCATGGAAATCAGGCAATGGTAACATATGAACGACTTTTTGCAAAAAGAACTCAAATGCGATGGATAACGGATCATTGTGTTACTATTCTCTGTTGAATAATAATGAACACATTGACAAACAAAAAAACACTGTTTAGAAAATATAAATTTACTGCTTAGTGAAAGAAGTTTTCCGATGTAAAATATTGTTTCTATTTTTGTGAATCGGGCAGTTTTCCTCTGTGTGAGAGAAGAGACATAAGAGAGTGAACCGTGATGAAAATATAAATAAATAATCTGAATACATGTTGTGATGTTCCGTTTCTGAAGCATTTGATGACATTATCTGGCCTAATGCTATTACCACTGTTGCCATAACTATATTTATTGCTGCTCCTCAAATAAAAACAAACATTTTCTCATGGTAAAATCCTACAAAGATATAAGACATTTCTCTATTTTTAACCTAGAATAAAAATACCGGATTTTGCTAAAAATCCATTTGATGTATCCTCATATAGAACACATCTTAGCCTCACTGGTGTAATCCGCTCAAGCCAAAAATGTCATTTCCAGTAAAAATAAATCTATAACATGTTTTGTAGTCACAGCAAGATTTATGAAAATTTGATTATATTGCCATTGACCTACAGACAGGCTGTTTGTCCTTTAAGAATTTTCTTTCATAATGAAACGAAATTAATCAGTAGTAGACTTATATGTATTGGCAAGACACAGGACCAATAAAATACATCGCTGCCCAAACGTTTAATATTGGCTTTTATCTCAGTAATTATAGGTCGTTTATAGTAAATTCGCTGATTACATTGCAGGCTTTCCAAACTTATAGTATACCTAACAATACTGACTCATTTACGAACTCATTTCATTAAGAGAGAAGGCCGTGTGTGTGTGTGTGTGTGTGTGTGTGTGTGTGTGTGTGTGTGTGTGTGTGTGTGAATTTTGCTGTGACTGCAAATCTTTCATCATGAGTGCATTGATCTATTGGGCTTGTTATTATCCTGATTGCCTGTTTAAATAAACGGATATATGACTCCGAATACAACGCACATAGTACATACAATTTTTTGTGAACACAGGATATTAATTAACTGGGCGAATAAATGATTACATCAATTATTATATAATTTATATATCAATGCTTTTGTTTGACATTAACACAAGGTACTATTTTTTAGGTGAATCAATGGAAATATTTGTCCTTATACAATGTATATGTGATAACGCAGAGCAATAATTCACTGGGTAAATGGGTGTAGGAATGGATATATGAATCCATGTATTATTTATACGCCCCATTATATTGTTGTGTGTGTGAACACAGAATAATACTTTTATGGGATGAATGAACACATATGCAAATCATAGTTTATGTACCACATGCTACTTTTTTGTGTGAACAGGTGTAATAACTCTCTACTGCAAAGATTACGCCTGCAATCTTACACATTTTGCAGCAATCTTTGCAACTGTATATATAACTGGAAAACCCTTGACAATTATCAGATACACAGTGAGTTGGTCTTCCCTGTTTTATATGGAGATATTTATTTGGTATCAATTTAAACGAAGGCAGAATTACTTAGCTCTAATTCGTTTATGACATACGAACCTATGAAAACTATTCTTCGACCTAATTTATAACCTTTTGCCTCACCTTTGCAAAACGCAGCCATTATATGGTTGGGTGCCTCCTCAACGTATCAAAGATCTGAAATAGGTATGGTGGCATATTTCCTAGTGACAGACTGTTATCACACGGCCACGTCCCTGTTAAAGTGGTAAAGTTCATTTTCTTTTTACAACAATATTTCTTTGTTTCTCATATAGAAAACAAGCATCATTTTGCCATCACTTTCTAATTATATTTCTGATTACTCAAGGACCCTAGTCGGGTTCTAATACTAGTGAAAATCGTTGTTGCTCCAATCTATGGAGAGATGCGCTTCAGTATCAAATGCGGGACTGGATGCATCTTTGAATTTCGTCATATTTTTTGCTTATACATTACTGGTTACGTCTAATATCTTCTGCGGCACATCCACAACCCTAATTAGCTTCCTTTATCATATTTGTAATGAATGACTTCGATGAGTGGCTTCATTAATGATTTTACTGACCAGGTCTGGCATTGTCGATCTCGATGAAAAAATTAACCGTTTTCGGTGGTGCTCTTGTTATTAATCGTCGTGTCGATTTCGAATGGGCTGAATCGCTTGCAAACGTATTTGAATGCTATCAACAAAGCAGAGATGCGAGAACCTTTGGTGTGGCTGTGGACAATTCACAGACAACATCGCCAAGGTCAGTTGCATAATATGTTATGTAAACAGGTTTCCTCGAAGTAAGCACCAGCACGTGCATCACTAGTTTACGTACTACTGTCATTATAATTAAATATTAGATCAATCTCTCATTAACAGCTGAATTGTCCAAGTTTACAGAAATTTGACATTTCGGTCTTTTTCGGCCAGAGGTCTAAATTACTGCCGAATGATTATGTCGTCCTTGTAGGTCGACGGTTTACCTCTAGCCACCCCATTTTCTCATGGACGTTTGCCGATCTAACAATGACTTTGGATATGAATAAATTCGCTGAAATCTGCGGATCCGCGGAGAATTCAGAGCCATATTAATACTCCATATCCATCATATCATTTGATAAAACATTACACTGAGACAAAGAGAAAGCATATTCTAGCTGGAGAGAAAATACTTCCACCACTCCCAATAGGTGTTTCTAGGCAAACTACTGTAGGGACTCGAACAATTATCTGCATTTGTTATTCATGGCATGCTATTTTGTTTGTGTCATTAGATATTGATCTTCGGCTTAGAAAGGTACTGATCAATCATACCAATGTGATGTAAACATGGAGCTCTTTGTTTGACTGATTGTAGACAAAATAATTGTGGTAGTGACGCATAGAAGCAGTCTGAAATTGAAAACTGTTGTTATGAAATACTTGAAAGCATGAAAACAATAACAGTAAAACATTCTCAAACAGTTAGTGTGTGTGTGTTTGTGTGTGTGTGTGTGTGTGTGTGTGTGTGTGTGTGTGTGTGTGGACAGAATAAAACTATTTACTCAAATATGCGAATATGTTGTGTTTCAAATAGGTCTTTAAGAGCTGAAATTGCATTAAAGGCTAATGTACCAACTCGCAAATGGAGTGTATGTTACCTTAATTCATGCAAGGTTTTATGCTTGCTGGCAGGGTTTTATGCGTGCTGGTATTTGTTAGTACCTTTCTGTGACTTTAGCTTTGTAAATTAGGTTACATATGTCAGTTCTATATATCTAAGGTGACTATTTATTTCAGTCTGTAATGATTGGTATATATGTATGTATGTATGTATGTATGTATGTATGTATGTATGTATGTATGTATGTATGTATGTATGTATGTATGTATGTATGTATGTATGTATGTATGTATGTATGTATGTATGTATGTATGTATGTATGTATGTATGTATGCACACAGCCATCTGTCCATCTACTTTAAGCGCCTTAACCATCTCGATCATGCTCTTATGTTGGATGAAAGGATGGTTATTTGGTGTTTTGCAATACAGCAACACAATTGTTATTTTGTGTTATGTTATGGCAGTTGGAATAAATTGCGTCGGTAATTATTGTGCCAGACTCGTGATCAGAAGAAAGCGGGTTCGAATCCAATCATCAGAATAACTCGGTTTGACTGCCATGATATATCATTGCGCAAAGCACTTTAAACCATTAAACATTCATGGAAATATGATAAAAACACATAAAAGTAAAACAACTAAAATATTTAACTCTGGATATGTTGTTTACCTGTACAAGATAATGCTTTAGAACCATTGTATATGGACAACAAAATATTTAATGAAGAAAAAGGTCCCACCAACCCACAACAAACAAACAAATATACGAGAAAAGAATAATGGAATAAATTAGACTGCTATTTATTGCATTGACTTAAAAGATTTGAGACAGCAGGCATTTTTTAAAATTTCTTCAGCAAAATACATAACAAGTTATAATCGCGGAGTTAGATGGCAACAGTCAACATGTTTTAAAATAAACATATATTATATAAATATTTTATCGGATCCATACAGAGTATTACTGAACAACCTACAAATCTCCAAGAGATGAAACATTGGTTACCATACCAAATACTTGTAGACTGAATCATTGATTGTAATATCAGGTTGGAATGCATTTTTTAATTTTCCTACACTACATGCTCGTAAACAAATGTTATTTTTTCCAACAGGCTAACATTGTTATCGTTTTCTTCGTTACGAAACTGATGACCAAGATGGCTTTTATCTTTTATTCGCTTTAGGGACATTTATTTCAAGAAAATGGCACGAAGTACATAATTTTTACAGTTTAGGTTCTTTGTGCTTTGTGAAAGATTTGTTTTATGCTAGTGCACAAAATAGTTTTATTTTCTCAAACGGTTGCATTGATGTGTACCGAAAATGAATGAAGTGTCCGATTCATGTGTGAAAGACATGTTCTCTGGCAAAAAGGATCATATGTTCTATGTGTAACGAAGCTTTTATCAGACTGAAATCCAGAGATATGCTTGTTTAGGATTGAACAAAGGCATACAATTAAAACCTAGCACATTACGGACTTTTCTGGACGTGTTAATGTACAGAGTATCACGATTACATTAGGCGTGTGGAAAATTTACATATTCAGCACATATTCAGAAGTATTCAGTTGGATGGAGACTTTAAAACATTCAAGGACTCACTTTCAAAGTAAGTATTTTTTAATCAGTTACAAATTGCATATTACACATTCTTTCATGCCGAAATGTGGAGAAATATCTCCATTCATTGGCATGCTTGTTTGGGAATTAGAAAGGTCGGTGGAGATTTTAACAAATCAGTTACGACATTACTCTGATAGTAAGTTTTAAAAACAGACAAGCACTGCATGTTACACATAATGTCATGCCAAAAAATGGAAAATATCTGCATTTATTCATTGGTTCTATGGGAATCAGAACAGTCGGAATACATATAAACCCATAGCATACATTCGGTTATGACCTGTCTAATATTTTGACATGTCCATTAAGTAGGAAACAAAGTCGGAGCACTGAAATGTTCAGTCTTGTTTGGACAGTTAGCCCGAGTACATGCCCGAGTTAATTCAAAATTGTTTCATATAACTTCACAGTTAATTTTTTTAAAAATATTAATGAATAACTACAAGAGCCACATTGGCAACAAAATCAATGGGAAACTCGCCAACCATTCTAACCTTCTCAACGCAATCTTTTTAAACTGCATCAGTGTATCAATCATATTCAATTTTTCCCTTAATATTTATTCAGGTAAATATTTCGTAACTATTTAATATGCTACGCCATTATCTATCTTGACATTTTAATTAGTACCATGCACAACCTTATTGAGAGATAAACTATATTGTAAAATTTATATGAATTTATGAATTTTTGGGACCACATGATTTCCGTAATTATTTCCAAAATGGAATAAGTCGAAATGTTTTTTGTACTACTTGCAATGTGAACGATTATCCAACTTGCTTGAGCTAACGGAACCAAACAATAGATACGTACCTCAAACAAGTAAAGATCGTATTCTAATACTTTCTTCTTTCTTTCATCTATATGTTTTATTTTCTTGTTTGTAGATTTCCACCGGTTGTTCCGACATAAAGGAATCAAAAAGTTATATTGGCTTTTGTATCAGTGTTTGTTTTGTAGAAGTAAATTGTTTCTTCAGTTGACGAAGAGGTTGTTTAAATGTTGGAAACGTTTGGAAACTATTTTGTACTTGTCCCCCTTATCAACTGTATGTTTGTATCTTTGTGTGCAAATCTCTGGTTTGTTGATTTTTCATCTTCTTCTGATATACGGGAATCAAAACGTTCTCTTGACGTGTATATCAGTGTTTGCTTTGTGGAAGCAAATTGTTGTTTTTTTTAAGTTGACGAAGAGGTTGTTATATAAGCGCTGTATCGTTCACATACCACGAGAGAGAGAGAGAGAGAGAGAGAGAGAGAGAGAGAGAGAGAGAGAGAGAGAGAGAGAGAGAGAGAGAGAGAGAGAGTATAAAAATTAGCTTTTTTGAATCCTAATACAGGTACAAAATAAACGGTCATGTTCTATATACAGTACACTCGTCTTGCATGGCTATTACAGTTTGAATCACCGATATCGCGTACCACTTAAAAAATCTCATGTGAATGTGTGTTTGTGTGTGTTCTTTATTTTTACGTAGCTTTAGCAATTTGGCAGTTTACGGTGATATCAGGCACTGGGGCATCATACCGCAGACAGGTAGCGCCATGTCCCACCCATTTTCATTATCCTGACACCAGGCTGGCTACTGGTAACACTAATATCTCAAAGCTGAGTGACAAGCGAGGCAGCTGGTAGTACCATTTTGATAAGTCTTTGGAGTGACTCGGCAGGGGATCAAATCCCGGACGCTCAAGCCACTTAGACCACTGAAGCATTCGAAAAATTTCATGTAGTATGCCTGTACCGTGCATTAAAACGACTCTAATTCTTTTGGTTTACAGGATGTAAGTACAAAGGAAAGGTTTCTACCTAAGTCAATTTTATTTTCTATCTCAATAATTTCCATGTATTTTAGTCCCTTATGGTAAGAGAGAGAGAGAGAGAGAGAGAGAGAGAGAGAGAGAGAGAGAGAGAGAGAGAGAGAGAGAGAGAGAGAGAGAGAGAGAGAGAGAGAGGAGAGACGGTAGGTTGTGAAAGAGAGGGAGATAGAGGGAATGAAGGAGGGAGAAAGTGGGATGTCGTTGAAATTCTGTAACATTGTTGGTTCAGTTAGAAACCGGTGATTGTATCTTTTTCACGTTATTTACTGATCTTCTTAACGAATAAAATGTGCAAATTCATCAATAATCTAGATAGAATATAAGCAATAGTTTAAAACCATAATTATTTGCGTATTTTTCATATTCAAGAGATGAATCACACTTTGATGCACTAATAGTACTGGTGCACCAAATTGTTTTATTCCAACACGAAAAGGGCCATTCCATTTTTGATACATGAGATATGATGAACTCCATAGAAAGTTTCTAGAAAAAAAAACCTTTTTATTCTTAGTAAGCTATTCTTTGCAATCATGTATATACATGTATTCTGTGTCTGCATTAACAACTTTGCAATCATGTATATCCATGTATTCTATGTCTCCATTAACAACTTTGGGTTCAGTCATGAATTTGCTTAAGCAGCAATTATATATTTTAGGAAATTTATGTTTATTTATGTTTCCTATAGTGGCAGAAGATTGAGTGCATTAAGCGTGCAAATTGAGATAAAGCCAAAAAGAGAACAATTAGGATGGTTGCAAAGCATTTTTAAAGAGGCGGAATTAATTTTTAAAGCAAACACTATAACAATTGAAGTTCAAACTAATCTTTGGAATATGACGATACTAATAGTTTAAATTGCCTTAAAAATAAATTCTTGCTTGAGATGAATTCCTCATATATATATATATATATATATATATATATATATATATATATATATATATATATATATATATATATATATATATATATATATATGGCCTAGTCGTTAGAGTCCATCTCGGTTGTGGGAGGTCGTGGGTTCGATCCCCGGTCAACTTATACCAAAGACAAAAATGATACTAACAGTTGCCTCGCTTGGCGCTCAGCATTGAGAGGTTAGTGTTAGCACTAGTCCGCCTGGTGTCAGGCAGGATAATGTGACTAGGTGAGACATCATGCTACATGTCTGCGACATGATGCCCCAGTGCTAGACATCACTATAAACTGCTATACTGCAGACAACGTAGCAATATGACTGAAAAATTATTAAATCTACGTTAAATTTCATTATATGTATATATATATATATATATATATATATATATATATATATTTATATATATATATATATATATATATATATATATATATATATATATATATAAGCCAAGAAGACTAGAAAAAGAAAGCTATGTACTAGTAGAATTAGTCTTTGCAGCCGTCACAGTTTCCTTTAATTACTACTATAAAAATAAAATATCCGGTACATATTCAACTATCCGGGATATAATCTGTGTTACAAAATGTACACAAAGTAATAGATGTCGCTATGTCTTACAGATTTCTAATTAAGTAGAAACATATTTCAGTTTTCGCCACAAGACTATTCAGGCTGGTTGAGACATAATGTATCTATGGCTTTAATTTATGTAGAGACAGCCATGTATAATCTTAAAAACAGAACGTTGTTTATGATTATTTGGTTGTTTTGTATATGTCTTTGAAAAAGACTCATTAAGATTCAAAAGCGCTCATGCTAGTTAGTTACTTGTTTTGTACTATTCGTCGTCAGTTTATTGCATTTATCTCAATCATTCCCTGACACACGTAATCCCTTGCTGGGTCCAGTACGCTTGAAATAGTTGTTAGGTTGTTATTCTCCATATGATTTGTATTCTTTATGTGTGTGTGTTTGTGTGTGTGTGTGTGTGTGTGTGTGTGTGTGTGTGTGTGTGTGTGTGTGTGTTTAGGGAGACGGGAATACTACTACCTTTTAAGAAACAAAATTTCTCATACATGACGCCATATTGATTATACTCCTCAGATGCATCTGTCCGTTTAGTGCTGGTTTAAAAAAATCAAAGTTGGTGCTGTTCTATGATATTTGAATGAAAGCACGGATTATAAGCACAATGACATTTAAATCAGAATCCACGATTTATGACTTTTCAAAGTATAAAACAGACAAAAGTCTTGTGACTTCTACAAACGAACGAAACACATTAAACGGCTGGAATACAGTTGTGAACTAACTGCTTATGTCAGGTGTATACCACATTTTCCTAGATGTGTTTTGTTGAAGTGTAATGGATGTGAAAGCCATAAACTTCAAATTCAAGAAAACACTAATTGGCTGAATGCACAATTACAATCCCTGACGGCAATAGGCATATTTTATTCGGAATTACGTACTTTTTAGATATATACGTTTCTAATTCCTTATTTATACCTGTTAGTAAATCACGATAGAGTTACAAGAAAAGGTACAGGTAAGGATGCATAGTATTACGACTCTATAGTCTTAAACTAAGTAACACAAAGAAGCAAAATCAGCAAGTTTTGTAAAATCCAAAAATAATAGTTATTACCCTAGAATAGAAAGTGATAGTTGTCAATTAAATAATCATAAATGTCCTATCACAACTCCAAAACTATACAAAGTTCTTAAATGTATTCCAAGAATACTGAACATGCTGATGTACCAAAAGGATTAAATATGATGATGCACCTATAGTCTTGATGTATCACAATTATACAATCCAGAATGTTTCTGAATATGTACTCAATAATCCCGAAGTAGTGGTTTAGTCCAATGTGTAAATGAGCTCTTTGTATTTCCTTTAAAGATAGGACTGAAGACATTCTTTACTAAAACATCTTTATATACCTCTCTCTTCGATCAATTTCTCGGTAAGATTTTCTGAAGAAAAAAAAACTAATGGTTAATTCTAAAATATTTTGATCATGATCGCTTCCAGAATATACCAAACTGATATGCAAGGTCAAGTCTCGAACTAAATTTTAGTATATATCTTAAAAAACATGACAAAACTCAGATAGGCAAAACTCTATCCCCAATCAGTAACAAATGTGGAGAACACGATATACATTAAATATACATAACACTGTCTTGAAAAATGCTGTTTGATTTTGATCATCATACAACATAAAAGAAGACGTAATATTTAGCGACAATGCGAGGAGTCAATGGCAAGATCTGTGCAGCAATAATGCTTTTTGAAGCATAAAATAGTTACTTTCTATGTGAATTTTGGAGAGTTTTAACTCCGTTTACAAGTCGGCCTGTTGCTAGTTTTAAGCAATAACCAGTGGTCCAAGTGGACGATGGAAATATACATCATCAGCTGCACATATCAAGCTAATGGAGAAATTATTGAATGCTTCTTAATTCTAGATTGACAATGGGCGTCAATTTAAGGTAGAAATTCTATTCATTGAACAGTTTCAATTACAACACTTTTACTTAAACCAGATAATTCCAGCCATGACTGGTTTGCCGTGGTTTTCAGCTCTAAGATATGGAATTATCTCAGCCTCTGCATAAATTAAAATCTGAATTTTTAACTCCATGACTGCGAAATGTGACACCAAGAGAGACGCCATGAGGGAAATAAATTGAGAATATTTGGTAGGAAAATGAATATGCTGTTATCAATCAAGGTAAACATTTACAAAAGACTGACGCGAATATGTAACCAAATGAAATATGAATCCATCGTTCCATACGTAATGATCTCAAATATTTGTGAAGGTTCATAGAAAACTATCAATAATAAATTTGACATGTAAGTGGAAACTGACGTTAATTGCAATCAATTTCATTTTGATGGTTTATCTTTATGACAAGTCGTATCTTCTTCAATTCGGAGTTGATGGAAAAGAAACCAAGCAATTGGTAGGAATATTTTTTCAACGTTGTGACCACGAGTCCATCTTTTTGTCTCATGAAAAAAAGAGAACTAAATCATATAAACATGCCAGCAATGCGTGGGTTACAGGAGAAATGCATGCTGTTATATAATGTAATATGAAGTTATAAAGTACTTATTTGTCAACGTATCTTTTAAAACCCGTATCACTGACATGATCTGGATGCTGATGTTAGATAATTTTGTGTGTAGTAAAAAAACAGACTAATTTATGTGTTTTTTGTAAAATTTTGCGTTGGCAACGTTTCTGTTGAAGGGGCTATCCAGAACATACATATGGACGATATTACAGATCAAGGTTTGATTGTGAAAAGGATGATATACAGGTGTTCAAAGGCAATGTGAAATATATCCTTTTTTACTTATATACCCAGATTCCGTTTATGATACAGCCAAAGAGCATGCGTTGTTCAGTTGTTTACTTTCTGTTGTTTGTGAGAACCTTTTTTATAACTGAACGAAAATAGTCAGGTAACTATGTCGTTACTACAACTTAAGTTCTCGTGATTAGTTATCTCCTGTTTGAGATATAGTTATATTACAATTACGATTCAGTATTTTTATTTATTACGACAATGCAATTTCTCTTTGTCTCTCTCTCTCTCTATCTCTCTCTCTCTCTTTCTCTGTCTTGATTGATTGATTGATTGAGATATTTGCAATAATAATAATAATAATAATAATAATAATAATAATAATAATAATAATAATCTGCATTTGTAACATAGGCCATCAGCCCAAATTACATGCATGCATTAAAAATATAGAACAACCACAAAATCACAGAACAAAACGAGTAGGATTAACACATCGATTCTGTCACATTTAATGATTTTGCTATATAAACAGCAAACTTATAAATGATAGTATTATTGATTCTCTGGACAAAGTTCTAAAACTTGATGCAATGTGCATTTTAATGAAGGTATGCAGATCTCAAATTATCATGTACAAGACATTTAGTATCATAGTGAAACCCATCTTCAATTTCTGTACAATACACAGTCTGCATCATGCCATGGTTCTTTGTTGGCCGAAAATCGAACACTTCTTTTATTGACGTCATTTTGATCTTTTTTACTGTCTGTGCTGATTCACAAATGCTCTCCATGAACGAATTTAGAGCAATGCTCTGAGCTGACATTTTGGACAAATATATTTCTTTCTGTTTCATTCCATATGTATATCTAACTTTTGGAGCTAGACCTAATTGAAATATCATTGATTGATGAATAAATTCAATTAATTACCAATCCTGAAGATAATTATATATGTAAATAATGATTGATCTAAAAGTAAGTAGTCTATGGCTTTAGCATAGGTATCTTGTATACATGTGATGTTTCCAATACCTTGATCATTCCCACATCTACCATCCACGTTCCAGATAGATGTTAACATTTAATTAAAGTCTTGCCATTTTGATTTTATCTCCTTTCTGTAGTTATTTGCTCTTCCCTATAAATCTAAATCCTCGACAAATGCACTGATTTTATCAATGATCTTATCACTTCAATTTTTAATAGAATCAGATTCTGTTCAGGTATTGGCATCGAAATATCCTCCAAGAACAAATGGGTGATTTGGATACATACCTATATAATATGCTGATTCGTTTATATAATGGTAGACAAGTCTTCTTCTATATGTATTGACGACTATGATTTATACACTATAACAAAATTAAGCAATTCTAACTAGTTCTTATACAAGGGTAGAATTTCAACCAATCAAACTATTTTGTCTGATATTAACATTATGCCTAATATGTTCTTTAACATATACAGTAATACCACCAGAATAACATATACAGCAATACCTCCAGGAAGAACGGTTTGAATTAAAATCTTTATCTCTTTCACTTATGGGACATGTGAACCCCACTTATGTCGATTTTATCATGAGCCGAAATCTGTACTAAAGCAAAACTATCAAAATCAACCACAAAATTAATCAATAACTGCAACCCAATTTAAGCTGTTCGCTAGATAGTTTTCTTGCTAAACCTGAAATGTTCCTGATACAGAACTTATTTTTACATTAATGGTCTACAATTACGTATCACATGCGTGAAACTACCTCGGCCAGTTCCCTATATATCACTTATGCTTGCTGTATCATGCAGTGCAGCATTTTTAAAACCAATTCTATTTGCCCTTTGAACAGAGTAAAGATTTATAAGAGGCAGCTGTGTGTCGACTTAGTGAATGAACTCCTTACATCCCCAAGTGTGTCAGCTACAAAATGTAGTTTATATTCTTTTTGTGGCTATTTACAATCACCTTAGCATGTTGATAAAGTGATTGTTTTTCTTCTTTAGTTTCTATATTTTTGTCACATTGTTTAAATCAATATAATACACTCTTATGATTTAAACATGAAAGATTGTTTTATTAATAAAAGTAAAGCACTACAAACGCTTGGTTAGCTACGCCATTCACATGAACGCTACGCCATTCACGTTCAAGCTCATGGAAATTAATGTGGAATTAAAACAAAGCGAAATTATATTTACAGTTTATCTATGTCATTATTCTCTCTCTCTCTCACTCTCTCTCTCTCTCTCTCTCTCTCTCTCTCTCTCTCTCTCTCTCTCTCTCTCTCTCTCTCTCTCTCTCTCTCTCTCTCTCTCTCTCTCTCTCTCTCTCTCTCGTCATTTCGTAGATTTTAGCCTGTATCTTCTTTCTACTATGGTCGAGAGAGAGAGAGAGAGAGAGAGAGAGAGAGAGTGTTTCGGACAGCTTAATATATAAAAATGAGCTGTTTTACAAACACAGTACCAGTTTAATAGCAAATTATACATAAAGAGTACTGGTAAATCGAATTGCTCTATACCAACATTGAAAAGGCCATGACATTTTTAACAAAGGACCTGCATAGAAAGTTTTTCGGAAAAAGAACTTTCTATTTTATGTTAAATATGACATAATTTGCAGTAATGTAATGGAATTTATGTCTGTAATAACCACTTTGGGTCTAGTCATGCAATTTGTTAAACCAAGTATGGTATATTTTAGGAAATGTATGTGTATTTATTTTTTAAGTGACAACTATTGAGTGGACTTAGAGGATTACGTGTGTGTAAATTGAGATCAGGCAAAATTGACCCTTATGAGGACACGTAGAAAAAACATTTGGAAAAACAGCCATTAGTTATCAATGTAAGCACTATAATAATTGAAGTTCACATGTATGTCTGAAAATATGATTCACAATTAATCGGATAGTATGTCCAAAGTTCAATTGTTCTGAATAATTTTACAATAGCATTACCAAAATAGTTTCTTGCTTGAAGCTATTGTCCGATAAAGTAGTTTGCCGTTTTAATTCAGAAACTATAAACTTATTAGTATATATAAATAAACAATATATATATATATATATATATATATATATATATATATATATATATACATATATATATATATATATATATATATATATATATATATATATATATATTTATATATATATATATATATATATATATATATATATATATATATTTGTCTAACAAGTATTAATAGAATTGAAATAATATTTGTTGAGAACAATTTACTTAGATATGTTACATTGGCGCCATGTTGATATTCCTCAGCTGTATCTATTCATTTTTTGTGGTCTGAAATAAATCTGGTGTTATCAAATTCCATCATATTTGAATAAAAGCATTGACTGCAAACACAAAGTAATTCAAATTAGAATCTATTATTTCGGATTACTTAAAATATCAATTTCGCAAGTCATTACTTCTACAAGCAGAGGTAACATTTAAAATGGTTAGAATATAGCTGTGATCTACTTATAGCAGGTATGTACCACGATTTGTTTGATGTACTTTATTAAAGTGAAATAGATGTCTTGCATATTTTCGCTGGATACATTGCAGGAAAGCCTTTCTATCAGAAAAAAAATGAGTTTAGTAGTTTATTTCGTAATGTTTATTGCATAGCATATCACCCGATTTTTGGTAAGTGTGAGATAAGACAATGTCCATTAAATCATCTTTTAATGTACAATTTCACCTGCAAATCCTAAAGGAAATCATAAATAAATAGCTGAATAAACGATTCCTAAATGGATATGTTCACTTGCAAATACTAAATATATTGTCTGTAATAACTTAGTAAGCGTTGTCGGTATAATTTACCGTGAGTCCGGCCGGTATTAAACAAATAAACGTTTTAAATCAAAAGTATAATCGATTGGATGTAAAGTAATTTATATCAATCACAATGGCCAAAAATGATTTTATTCGGAGTTGCTTACATTTTATACATGCATGTTTCTAATTCCTTATTTATACCTGATAGTAAGTCAATCATTATATAGTTAACGAAGTCACCGATAAGAATTCATAGTGAAAATACAGCATAAGGCAGATCAATTATCACCTCTTAACCTGTTTTTCTGTTTGTACCTGGACAGAAGAAATTTTACAAATAAAATTATTAATCTTTTACAGATAAAATGCTATCAATTATTAGCTGCATAATTTCAACAGATAATTGAAAGAGATTAAAGGGCAGCAATCAAGAAAGCAATAAGAGATATGACTCTGTTACAGTTTTATACAAATAGTGCGCTCCCGAGACAGATGCTAAGTTGCTGTACATGTCTTTCCAATCTAATATTTAAGCACATAATTTTCAGACATATATATATATATATATATATATATATATATATATATATATATATATATATATATATATATATATATAGAGAGAGAGAGAGAGAGAGAGAGAGAGAGAGAGAGAGAGAGATTAAACGCACAATAACAAAAACTGTGTGTGCCTCCTAATCCGAAAAATGTTGGAGAATGCTGGTTAAATTGACCATATTCAAAAGTAAAAACGTTTTTTAACATCCATAGGTTAGCAGAGAGAGAGAGAGAGAGAGAGAGAGAGAGAGAGAGAGAGAGAGAGAGAGAGAGAGAGAGAGAGAGAGAGAGAGAGAGAGAGAGAGAGAGAGAGAGAGAGAGATTAAATGCAGTCAGTCGCTCCGTACGTTTAAAACTACTGTATAATCTTAAAGGTACATATTGCACTATCTGTGCATCAATTGCATTTTGTCTTCACTCATGTAAGTGAAAGTGAAATCTCATTGTTTAAGAAATGAAATGAAATATCATTCACAAAACAGTGACAACAACCTCTCTAATATGGATATTGTATAAGAATTAGCGCCAGTCTTGGTAACGGGAGACAACTTCCTTGGTCTGAAAACGTATGCTATCTCGCAGTGTCCACGGAGACCAATCTCAGTTCCCAAAAGTTACAGTAGTATCAACGGTTAAAGGTTAAAACAACTGATTAACTGTTAGTTCAAAATAATTGAAAATTTGTACTAAAAAACCACTCCGATGTTGATAATATTTATCTAATATGTAAAAATACAGTTCCCACTAATGAAACTCTTTAATACTATATTCATCTTTAGCCACTGAATCTGATCTGCGTTCACAATACGAGAGTACGTACATTTTCTACAAACGAACTTTCTCCATTGAATGGCAATAATCATATTAAGTATGTCAGAATTGTTTTGAAGCTAGTCTTTGGCAGATTTCTCGAGTCGATAACAATTCTAAAAATCGATATTAGGAAAATTGCTGATTAAAACAGGTTCAGATATTTCCAGTAACCAAACGACTCAATTACAACTATCCGAGACACAAATTTCCAAGCAAGACTTAGCTAACCCAGTTTTTAATGCTCAGTTATAAGTTCTCATTTCTTGAAGTTCATGTTTGCTCAGCTGTCAATTACGTATTTTTCAATTAAATCAAGTGGCATGCTGGAGAGTGCATTTCATGGACTAAGTTGAAAGCAAACACGTATCCATTTTATTATCCTGTCCATCGTGCGTCATACAACCCTTCAATTAAAAATATAGATTTAATTATTTTGAATCGTCTATGCTACTTTTTGTACTTCCGCGATTATCATGTCAAATCTTGATCAAAGAATAATGCAGAACAGATACAATCAATACATTAGATCTGGATGCAAGACATAAAGATATTTCTACCGAAAGTCTACAGAATCGCAGAGAAATGGAAACTTGGTTAATTGTTAGCAGACATGAAGCAAAAGTGTTTTCTAAATAACTTGGTCTTGAGTAATGAACAGTTTCGAAAAAAAGATTAATCTATATCATTGAGTAATCTGGTAAAATATTTTATCGATGGTTGTCGAGGAACGTACGTGTAAATGAATTGGTGGTTACCATATAAAAGTGATATCCGATTGTGGACTGAAAGGCCAAGAAAGAACTGGTTAATGTTCATCTACTGACATCTAGACTGCCATATCATCAAAGAAATATCTGGTCTGGCTCCATTTTGTACCTCCTTTCGTTAAGATTATATTAAATAAGAATAAAATTAGTCCGACTTAGTTGCCATTGACATGTAAAATCCCCAGAGCCATTTAAAAACTTGTTTTATCCATTGTTGAATTAATTATAAAAAATGAAAATATTTTGGCATTAAGTACAAACAGCTTTCCATTGTCGATGATAAAATTACAAACAGCGTTGCCTCAAAGATGGAGAACTGAGTCCCGATTCATTGATGTCACGTGAAAGGAGTTATAAATTTCATGCATTAATCATATTTGTCGATAAATCCATACATTGATCTTATTACTGATCTTATTTATTGATAAATCCATTCATAATCTTATTTGTTGATAAATCTATATATTAATCTTATTTATTGATCAATCCATACATTAATCTTATTTATTGAATAATCCATACATTAATCTTATTTATTGATCAATCCATACATTAATCTTATTTATTGATCAATCCATACATTAATCTTATTTATTGATCAATCCATATATTAATCTTATTTATTGATCAATCCATACATTAATCTTATTTATTGATCAATCCATGCATTAATCTTATTTATTGATCAATCCATATATTATTGTTATTTATTGATCAATCCATGCATTAATCTTTGTTATTGATCAATCCATACAAAAATCTTATTTATTGATCAATCCATACATTATTGTTATTTATTGATCAATCCATACATTATTGTTATTTATTGATCAATCCATGCATTAATCTTTGTTATTGATCAATCCATACATTAATCTTATTTAT
Source organism: Potamilus streckersoni (assembly GCA_016746295.1). Lineage (NCBI taxonomy): Eukaryota > Metazoa > Mollusca > Bivalvia > Unionida > Unionidae > Potamilus > Potamilus streckersoni. The sequence continues at coordinate 2,979,962 of JAEAOA010001977.1, forward strand.
TGATCAATCCATACATTATTGTTATTTATTGATCAATCCATACATTATTGTTATTTATTGATCAATCCCTACAAAAATCTTATTTATTGATCAATCCATGCAATAATCTTATTTATTGATCAATCCATATATTAATCTTATCTATTGATCAATCCCTACAAAAATCTTATTTATTGATCAATCCATAGATTAATCTTATTTATTGATCAATCCATACATTATTGTTATTTATTGATCAATCCATGCATTAATCTTTGTTATTGATCAATCCATACAAAAATCTTATTTATTGATCAATCCATATATTAATCGTATTTATTGATCAATCCATACATTATTGTTATTTATTGATCAATCCATGCATTAATCTTTGTTATTGATCAATCCATACATTATTGTTATTTATTGATCAATCCATGCATTAATCTTTTTTATTGATCAATCCATGCATTAATCTTTTTATTGATCAATCCATACATTAATCTTATTTATTGATCGATCCAGAAATTAGTCTTATTTGTTGATAAATCCATTCATAATTTTATTTGTTGATAAATCAATACATAATCGTATTTGTTGATAAATCCATATAAAGATCTTATTTCTTGAGAAATCCGTGAAAAATCGTAAACCTTATTTCTTCAATGCAATACAACAATCATTTTTATTAATAAATCCATACAATATTATTTTTTATTGATAAATCCATACATTTATCATATATGTTGATTAATCTATTCCTTAATCTTATTTGTTGATATATCCATACAATAAACTTATTATCCATCGTATTGGTTTATAAATCCATACATTGATCTGATTTAATGATAAATGCATATAATAATCCTATATGTTCATAATTTTATACATTATTCTTATTTGTTGATAAATACATCCAATAATGTTATTTATTCATTTATTCATACATTAACATTATTTGTTTATAAATCCATACATTAATCTTATTTATTAATCTTATTTGTTCATAAACCCATCCAATAATTTAGCGATGTGACATGACGATCACTTCTTCATTACCGATGATTTGTGAAAGCGGTAATCCAGAATCGAAATCTAGGTGGATATCGTTTCCAACACACTTTCATTTGTTGAAGTCGACGTTTGCCCACTATACATGTTCTCCTATCGAAAATACTTTCGATTTCTCACATGTCGTCTTCTTGTTTGGTCAAGTACAGAACTTTGTCTAAAGCGAACCCAATCTCTAACATTTAACACTACTTCTTTCTTTGTGGGTGGTAGTAGACATTGCAAGCACTTTGTTTTCAGGGGTAATGTCTTTGGGGACACATCTGATGCTTATATGGTATGGGGTTTTTTGTAAGGTTAAACAAGGCGAGGTAACATATGGATGTACTTGCGAGTGTGTTGATGTGTAAAAACACACAGTTACTTCAGAGCGTTTGGAAAACGTTATATGACACTGGTTTTAGATTTCATGAGTTTCATATTTGGAAAAATGAATGTGGCGATCACTTTGTTTTAAAACAATGTTACAATTAGTACTAACTTTGAATTTTTAGGAAGTCAATACTTGCTATTCGATGATGTCTTTTCGTGTAAAAGTTATATTTCTTTTTTGTCTTCTCGTTAAATGCCATAAGTGCTGACACGATGTGTATAACTAAATTCATATACGATATTGTCGTCTTCGTAAGGAATTCCTTTTACAAATATTATGGGGTCTTCTTGACTTTTTGGTGGGTAAGGTGTAACCTAATTGCCTTTCGTTTTAATACCACACGATATATTGTGATCGATACTCAAACAAGCATCATTTGCGTTCGAACAAACGTTTGACAATCAGCACTTTAAGGGATGTTGAAAATGACTTTCCTCCCAGTTTTATTCACCTAACCTTTTTCAATCACTTTCAGAATAGAGAATGCATCCATAACAATTATGTTTAGAATTCTGAGATTACATCAATGACACAATACCTTTTATACATTATATTTACACGTTTAACTTACATTTCAAAATTATTGTACAAAATAAAAACACGAAATAGGCATACACATAAATGACTTCGTACATCAATGAGGCTCAACTTAAAATCATCAAAGCTGTATATAAACAAGATAGTGAACAATATTCTCGATCTATACGTGTCCCCACAAAATCCGTGTAGACGTTCTGGTGTTCGTCAAGTCTTTGCAACATTCAGTGTATTTGATATATCCGGCACCGTCGTTTATTCCTCATTCGCTTGGACAATTCTGCCACTTTCATGGACTTGTAGTATTTGTGTTGGGTTGTTCTTCGATGGTTTCTAAACTTTTCCTTAAGTTCATGTTTACTACTTGAATTTGTTCTAAGTGAACTTCTTTGTTTAGATTTGTGACACAATATCTTTGGCATAGTCAGTCACTTGTAAAAGTCCATCGAAGCCAAGATTTTGCCAGTCACGTACATATTTCATGTCGTAAAATTTATTGTATAAGCAACTACCTCAATGAATTTACACACTGATAAGTATAAAAGCGTGGATAATGTACGACAAATGTTATCTTCACATGTAGGTACGCAATTAGTCTTCATTACTATTTTCAACACTTCTGAGGCAATATTTAAACTTTCTACACAGTATATCTAGTGATACAAAGTGGAACAGAAACTGCTCGGTCAAACACACACGCGGGCGCGCGCATTGAAGAAGCCTTGTCTTTAGGTGACACTTCTCGTAAATGCTTTATGTAATCCTGTAAGTCTTCATCCTCTGCAAGAAAATTCTTTGAAGCATTCAAACCTTATAAGTGGAAGACGTGGCATCAAATCTCGCTTGAGTCCTTGGTAGATTATCTGTATCTGATAATCTAAACACTTTCAAATTAATAAACCTTCTTACATCATTCATGTACCACTGATTTGAATGTAGGATAAAAATTGTCATTTACGTTTCACTTGAATCTGTATAAGTTAGTTGTAAATTTGTTGTCATAGCACATGGGGCAAGCTGCGAATGTCTTCTTCTAAAGAAAATTGAGGGTAATAAGCATACCCTATCAAAGGAGGTTCGCAATAGCACGGAGTGCATCTGACACATTACATGTAGCTGTATCTTTATACTCTCATTCGTGGATTTTCACACCGCAACTCAAACACTGTACTTGGTTTTCTCCTCGTCTTGAGAAAATATATACAGCTCTGGCTGACAATTTGATGCTGAGCATTCCATTCAAATCTTTAAGTCGTTGCTTGAACAAATTAAGTCCACATTCAACGTTACAATGGAGAGGCCTTGCGACTGGGAACGTGTAGTCTTCTCTGAATTGTACATAACCATGCAAAGCCACTGCAAACGTGTAGTCTTCTCTGAATTGTACATAGCCATGGAAAGCCACTGCAAACGCGTAGATTTCTTTGAATTGTATATAGCCATGGAAAGCTACAGTAAACATATAGTCTTCTCTGAATTTTACATAGCCATGCAAAGCCACAGGAAAAATGTAGTCTTATGAATTGCACATAGCGAGGCAATCACATAAAACAAGTATTCTTCTCTAAATTGTAAATAGGCATGCAAAACCTTGGATGAGATCGATAGGTAGGTGCACACATGGCATCACTTTGACCAATAAAGCAGAAAGAACATGTTGCATCGCTTTTGCCAGTTGAGTGGTAAAGTATCCGAACTGCATCGCTTCTGATTGTAGTAGAGACGCGGCAATGTCATGATGCATCGTTGGTCACAGGTCAAAACGCCATACTCAAATTCATTATTGAACTTGAAGCCTGTAGTAGGCCACTCACTGCGCTGCTGCATCGAATTAGTCATTAGTGGTGAAAGTATTTTGGCCTCAAAACTGAACATGGAGATTATAGTGGGTCCCTCACTCGGTTACTGCGTCGACTTAGTCATCATCTTTCTCGGCTGAAGTTTGTATTTGCAATGAAGTGCTAAACTTGGAACTTTTACCTTTTATATTGGATCTCGGCATGTCTAGACTAAAGTTTTATGGTCTGGAAGTCGCATTAATTTCTGGTTCACAATTTGATGGACTTTTCTAACGGTCAACTGATGATAAGGCGTTATTGCAATAAGACGATATTTTCCTGGATGCAGTATTTTCACGCGAAAGAATAGATTTTGCCAGGAATATAAAGCTTCTTTTGAAACATTGAAAGTTGACTACATGACTTGCATTTCGTAAGAATTTTTGCCTGTTGGTCTCTGTATTGTTGTCCGTAATTGTTTGCGGCAACCACTAACAAAACTAAGAATGTTGTGTTTTGGGGTTTCCTTCATGGTCTCCTTAGAATTTTGGGTGATGTCTATGACAATGGATGTTCTATCTATCTGGATGGATACAGATAGAAGTTGTCTATCGCATCCTTAGAAATTGTGAGTCAAGAAAATAGCATATCGATGATAGTCTCCGTAACGTTCAATTTCTTACTTTCACCGACCGTATTGGTAGGGTCTAAAATCCACTCAGCAAAATGCAAAGTCAGAAAGAGCTCGAGAGCCCCGAAATACATTTTCTTGTCCTCTTGGATCTTACTACAATTGTGACAGTGAAACAATAAACTTTTTGTATACACTTCTCACATGTACGATGACCTACGCACAAATGTGGGATGTGAATGCCATTGTCTTGTGTACATTCGAGGTCAAAACAGGTAATCTAAATTTGTTTCTTTCTGCTCTTGTTCTGATCTTTCTTTATGTCTTCTACAGTTTATTGTCATATTTATAATACATTATTCTATGTTCAAAGTCCACAATTTGGTGACAAAAATATTACCTTTTCGTAACATGGTGGACTAACACGGGTTGACTTGCAGGTAGGCCATTGAATTGGTTTTTTCTTATTTCAAGAATTCGTGGATTTGGCACAAGTGAATGTGATGGTCGCGAGTTGGAAAGCCTTAGTCACGTTTCTCATCCAAGAAATACTGTGATGGTAGTAATGGATTTAAAATGTTCTTAATGATGATACACATGAACGTATTTCTTGTCTGGAAAATCTGGTCATCGAAAACAAGATTTCCATAAGAGCTGCGCGAAAAAAAATGAGGATATACTTTTAAAGTGAAACGAGAAGCCAACACTTCTTGAAGCTTTTGCACTTCTTGAATTCCACACATGGTCTTTTAGAAATGCCAAGCACACCTAATCTTTTGAATTGTTAGTTTGCAAGATAATGCGTTTGGTACTGTGAATGTCATCGATCAATAATGTAAAAGTGTGATATTAAATGGATGGGGGGTGTTTGGATAGTAAACAAAAGCATGAGCTGGATTGTAGTAATGCTCGATGGAGTGTAATAAAACTAATTAACATTACATTTTCCGTATGGTTTTGTAAACATTGGCGTAAAATGTAAACCTACAGTAATGTTAAATTCCCGTTTGATTTTATATACAATAAGTACCATAATTCTATACTCCATATCAAACCCATGGTCCATTTTGACACGGGATTTTCAGTTTGGCTCCTCGGTTTCCCAGCCATATAAGCCTGTGGACTCTGGGGTGTCCCACAAAACTACTTTAGTAATCAACTTTCAAGTTTAAAATTTAATTTCTTATAGCCCAGGTTCAACGATCTTTCCACGTGGCTATTTGATAGATTTCAGTACCTAGCTGCTACTTTCAGGTTTTTCTTTGTTAGTAAGTTAATATCTATTGATAGTTTTAAAACTTTAATGGCTGTATGGGTTGTGTTTAAATGCTTAAGTCTCAAATTAGGATAAAAATCATCTTAGCGAGGAGTTAAATATTAATTGATGACTTTGGATTCATGGTTTTCAATTTATGTTTGTCTTAATGAGTTGGATATGTAATTTTTTTTAAAAAGATACGGTAAAGCTACTATTTGATACTTACGACGGAGAATGAGATATGGATGCAAGAACCCTACCAAAGTGTTTCTGCAAATTTATTTTTCATTACATATTAAACTCAATATACGCCTAATAAACAAAAGATTTCAACAAATAATTGTTTTTTTGAAAAGAGAAATATACCAAATCACGGTGTAGTTAACGATTCTTCACTTTATTTGAATATACGGTCCAGGACATTTTCTAGAAAATTAAAACAATATTTTTCCAAAAATAAAATAGCCGGAAAATATTTTTGACTATTTCTCATTAGATAAAAAAGATAATGAAAGATTGACACACTATAAATTTAGCTGAATGTTCCCGCTAAAACTACACATTGAAACAAACTTTCAAAAGGTTTATATTCAGGCATCCTGAAATATTTCGCACTACATTAAAAAGTTACTTCCTTTTCCGTTAGTTATATATACTCTGAAATAAGATCATTCTTTTTCTTGTTATTTTCTAATTAAATCTTCTAATTATTTGTATGATTCAATTGACTTCCACAATTAAAATATTAAAGATAAACATGTTAATTTTATCATCTTCTATTCCTTTTAAAATTTCAGTTTTTCTTAACATACAATTTATGCTAAGGAATAAGGACAAATAGTGGCGATGAAATCAATATATATATATATATATATATATATATATATATATATATATATATATATATATATATATATATGTATATATATGTATATATACATGTATATATATATATGTATATATATATATATGTATATATACATATATATACATATATATATACATATATATACATATATATATATATATATATATATATATATATATATATATATATATATATATATATATATCATCACATACAAATACATATATTTGCCCTTGAACGGAGTTAGATTTACTAACCGTGTATTGACCTAGTGAATTAACTTTTCAAATAGCAGATTGTGTCCGCTACAAAATGTAGTTCACTGCCGTTGGGGCTATTTACAATCACCTCTGCATATTGATAAGTTGAATTTTTTCTGATCTTAATTTATATTTATTCCGCATTCATTAAATCAAAATAATACAGACTTATGATTTAACATGAAAGATGGTTTAAATAATAAAAGTAGAGCAGTAGCAACACTTGGATATCTACACCATTCAAATGAACGCAATGCCATTCACCTTCAGGCGCATGCATATTATTGTGGTATAGAAACTAAACTAACTGACGAACCAGCAAGATTTACTTAAAATATTTTAATATATTTACAGTTGATCTAAGACATTATTCTTCTTTAACAACATAACAGCCGATCTCTCTCTCTCTCTCTCTCTCTCTCTCTCTCTCTCTCTCTCTCTCTCTCTCTCTCTCTCTCTCTCTCTCTCTCTCTCTCTCTCTCTCTCTCTCTCTCTCTCTCTCACACACACACACACATTTGGTCTTTGACTGTACTTCTATCATCATTCATAAATTTAGCAATATTGTCGAAAAATCCTCTACATTCGCCATTTCATAGCTTTCAGCCCGTATCCTACTACGATGGCAGAGAGAGAGAGAGAGAGAGAGAGAGAGAGAGAGAGAGAGAGAGAGAGAGAGAGAGAGAGAGACAGAGCTTTGGACATTTTCATATTTTAATAATAATAATAATAATAATAATAATAATAATAATAATAATAATAATAATAATAATAATAATAATAATAATCACCGATGTTTTAGAATATTATGGTATGTTTAAGAAAAAAAAGAATAACATGACATTAAATATATCACAGTATGTGTTCCATGTAACCGTGGAATCTACTGGTTTGAAACATTATATCCTTGATAGACACTTTAGATAAAGCCCAAGGAAAGTGCACAATTATCGTTACAACGAACTATATTCTTGTAGGTTACTTGGTGTAATTTCTATTTCAAGGTTTTAATCCAGCCCAAATTCCTTTTCTATCTCATTCCACATTTCTGCGCAGTTTGTCCGTTATGATTGAGAAGGAAGGGGAGAACAGAAAGCAGAAAGGATGGTGATGAAAATTTGTATCATTAAACTAATTTAGAAAACGTGGATTATTAATACTTTTTCATCATTATTTTTCATTCGTCATTTCATCTGAAGAATGCAAATTATTAATGCGATATGTCAATGTATCCCCATGGGGATAGAGACTGAGAGTAAAGAATTCAATTGGTGTCAAAACTGGGGGACAGGCTGAGTAAAAAAAAAAACTTTGGTATCAAAACAGGGGGCCAAATTAAACTTTTGGCTGTTGTCCCTGCAGCACAATTGAGGGTAAAATTGAACACTGTGATATAAGTTTACCACAATCAACTGCATGAAGTACTATCACAGTTTTACGTGCATATCGTAAAAATAAACATAAATGCATTAAATGAATGCTATTTCAGTTTAATAATTAGAGTTATTTACCATTATTTAACAGAATAAGAAGGAAGTACAAATACTTATTATATGCTCGCATATTGTCTGAGAAATATAATACACACGATTTTGAATAATTTCACATGAAATTTTAAATCCAGTCAATGTTGTGCAATTCGGGCTGCATCTTCAATGAAATTTCATAGAAAACCATTGGGTAAACTGGCTTCCAGGAAACCTAATGAGGCGTCAGTATAGGAGAAAAGGCAAGGATAATCTATAACTTACAATTTGATCTTTTTCAAGTGAGTAGAAGGATCCATATTGGAAGCTTCTGTAATTATATGCAGGTTAAAAGTGAGTCTTATTCGTTTCATCTAAAATACTCCTTCAACTCCTTGAAATATGTCAGCAGTTTATTGAGTTTCTGTAATCTGATTACGTTATCTCTGCTATTATTAATAATTTTGCACTTATTCCAACGTGCTACGTAATTATTTTCACAGATGAGGCTATCATTATATGAAAAGATAATGTGCTCTTGAAATTGAAAACACTTGGTTGGCTATAAAACTATTTTGAATATAGTTTTTTAGATAATGGCCCGGAGACACATGGTGTTAAAAATATAACCAGACACGTTGTTTAAAGAAAAGAAACCAACAATAATATATCTGATAGAGGTACAATCAGATCAACATTCATAAATTTACAATTAAACTTATGAACTTGTACAGTACACCAAGACACTAAGAAAACCAGACTTTATTTGAAGCATTTTAAGCCTCCACACAGTGCCAATTGCAACTGACTCATCTATTAAGAATGTTACGTGACAAGGGCTCGTACTCAGTAACAAACAAAAGAGTGAAAGCCAACAAGCTTTGTAAATTTTAACAAGACAATTTATTTCCCTAGGCATCAATGTAAAAATTGGTAAATAGGACTTACAGTTTGTGAATATAATCCAAATAGTATTCTAAGAATAAAGGCACTAGTCCTATCACTAAATAGTTCTATAAGAATCCATGTCCGAGTCCCGACGACGTACAAATATGGAAGGCGATGACGTCAGATGCAGTACAGTCTATAAATAACAATAATTCCTCATTTGAATCACAGTCTTTGTTTCCGAATAATTCCAGAAGTAATTTCTTTGAATATCTTTCTGAACGTTTTTTATAAGAAAGTCAACTTGTTGAGTGTCCAGGAGCATAAATTATTGAATCGAAAAATCAGAAGAAGAAAAAAATATTCTAGCAACAAATTAAAAATAACACCTTGTTTCTTCAAGGTTTTGAATGACTCTGCCTAATCCAATTTCAAGAATGCGTATTTAAACTCAAAACATCACTTCAAATCTCGCGAGATTGGTCATGTGGTCTCTTAGTACGATAGTTTTGTCACATCGTCCAGAAAAGACCGACTTAAAAACCAATCATAAAAAGGATGTCTACAAACAGAGATCACGTGAAGAAAGTATGTACGTGATGCTGACTAATCATTTTAACTTCCTGTTGATCTTGTTACGAAGGGAAGACGAAATCAATGTTAATTCGCACGTATTACTATTTCGTCGTAAGTAAACAGCTTTGTGCTAAAAATATCTCACTACTAAAAATAGAATCCCGAATCCGAGAAAAATATTCATTGCAATTAATTGCAATGAAACAAAATTAAAATAAAAATAATTTTAAACATTTCACACAAGCAATTCAATCACATACGTAACAAGAGGGACATAAAATTTTAATTGTTTGGCATTTTAATTCAATTTTGAAAGTTAATATCAAGTGCACACCTTTCATGTCATCAAAAATATTACAGTTTCGGTTTCGTTGTGGAGAAACATGTGCCGTTTCAGACGCAGCAAGTCGCTTTCCTGACGGGCAGCATAAATATGACCGGCGGTATAAGTTCCTATTATGTTTTATTCAAAGTAAACTGGTTTGGTTTTAATCTTCGTTTCTACAAGAATAATCATACCTAATCAGGTAAGTGAGAATAGGGCTATAGATACAAAACCAGTCCATCTTTTATATTCCAGCTGACTTGACACTTCAACCTACACATGATTCCGTTACGGAGCAGATTGTCATGTCGTAAAGAATTACTCTACATCGAAGATAAGACTATTTCCGCCATGCGTAATTAGAATGAAAATATATACATTAGGGAAAATTATGACTATTGTCTGATGCAATCAGTTTACATTGATCTTTGAAGGGCATAATTGCACGGTACATACACAGGCTGGAATCAAAGTTAGCACTTAAAATGCGTTGCTATCTTTTCTACGTGCAACCTTTTATCTACTTGCGCGTTTAAGTTTGTGTGAAAGCATCCATATTCAATTTCCAGACATTTTCACTATTGATTTTCTCGATAAATGATAACAATAATTTTGTAAATGTATTCGGCCACAATGTGAAAATGATGAAAATATATCTCTGCAGATTCCTGATGAAAAACGTCTTATAACCTACTACTTGCTCTCTTAAACAAATACTGTGAAACGTTTCTGTAAAATCTTAAACTAGGATTTACTAAAAGTAATATTTGTTCAGGAATATCATTAAAGTACTACTCCTCACAGTTCTGTCTCGTAAGTTAACAAGGTTCACTTTAAATCAATAATCACCTACTTCAGTCATTATTAAATACCGTTGACAACTTTATTTTATAATCAACCAACAGACTGTTCCACAGTAAAGGAAACAAAACAATTAACCACAAAATCAAATGATTTGTCCACATGCAAGGACGCACAACATCAATGATCTGCCTTAATTGCAAATTTACACGAAAACGTGCATTAAAAAAAAAAACGTTTAAAAATTCGTTATGTGGCAATAAACGCTATTAACATTTACCGTGTTCCAGGTTGAAGACGATGTGACATAATAAATATTTCATTGTAGATGCTGATAAATATCAGCCAGATAGGAAACTGATTTATGATAGGATACGAAAACCGATAATATGGTACTTTCATCAATAAAATTATAACGCCATTTAAAACAAAACATTACAAACATCACGACCATATCACATATCAACCAGAAGATTAATAATAATAATAATAATAATAATAATAATAATAATAATAATAATAATAATAATAATAATAATAATAATAATAATAATAATAATAATAATAACAAGAACAAGAAGAACAAGAAGAAGAAGAACATGAAGAAGAACAAGAAGAAAATAAAATATGTTACATACAATCCAGATTGTATTGAGAACTGAGAATGTTAGATGAAACATATTAATCATGTATTCAACATCCACTGAAATAAAATGAGTAATAAGGTCAGTCACTTGGGGTATGTTGTGAACTAAAGTAGTAAGAGAAGGTGTATATAAGCAGAGAACTAAGCAATCAGATTCAGTCCATTTTTTCAATGATTATCATTTTTGTGTTCCTGTTGTGAGTATGCAGACATGTTTCATGACCTAGCTATTACTGGACAATTCAGTGGGAACTGAAGGTGCTCATTAACTGGTCATTAATATTATTCTGGAACTATTTTGATTTATTTAAAGGCGTTCTGGACAGCGTCGTCTTGACAACGTCACGATCGGTACGTTTCCAGTCCTAAAATGTATACGGAACTTTTAATTCCTTTGTAGTTTCATATACTTTTGTCAGGATTATTTTGGCTTCACATCATACTGTAAGTTCCTCTCACGTTTCCTTTATAATTTTGATACTTGAATTATGTATTACAAAACTTATTGGTTTCGATTTTTTTCTGTTAATTAGTTTGTTACTATAGAGTTGCAACACTTCACAGGGCATTTAATTAATTTGGAAAAGAAAATACATGTCCTGGGAAAGTTTTGTAAATCGTAACAAAAAGTAAAATCCAAAATTTCTTTGAATGCTTTCATAATGATTCTAAAATAATGATTTTTTCTGGAAATATTACTGAGCAGTGTGTAATTCCAGTGAATAATAATTTGAATAAATAAATCTACCCAAAGTGAAAACTAAACAGTACAATACGACTGATTCTGCTTCGGATGTTAAGGTATGAAGGAATAATTTTGAAGCTAAAACACAATAATATGATGTACGACAATTTACTTTATAAAACATTTTAAGAAGTCAACAAGTTCAATGAAAAAAATAATATCCTAGACTCAAATTTAATTTCATCTCCATTAATAATGATCTGATTATTTAATCTATAATTATAGAGAAATATTAGCTATGTATTATGGTTTTACAAAATAAATGTCACTAGTCGTAGACCCTTAACGTGATATTTCACAAGGTCAACTACAAAATACAGATATACACAACAGATAATCATTGGAAAATGTCATCAAAGAAAACAAATTAAATATACGTAGCAAACATTAGACAAGAGTCTTAATTCTTTGCCTTTTCCTCTTGAGAGATTTCAGCAGAATGCTTAAAGCACCTAATGGTATAAAATGTAAGACAAGTAACTATTTTTTTAAAATTTTATTTCTGACCATGACAAGAGAAACCAAAAGACGTTAAATTCGTCTTTGGAAGACTGCACTTAAATCGTAACAACTTCAATGAAATTTAATATCTGAAAATGGTTTGTGAACTACATAAATAAAGATGTGTTTATTTCTTTTTCCTTGTAGATATTAAGATAGTTACGGACAATGCTAAAAACTGAAATTAAAATATGAAAACAATGTTTCTATCATCGTTTGCCCTTGTACACTCTCCCAGAGAGTCCACTTATCCTAAAAGGTGGTGAGTACTTTATGTACAGCTAAGGAGCTGCACAGACTATGTTTTGCTACATTAGCACCATAATATCTAAAACCGAAATCTCTCTCCATTTGGGGAAAATAATCATACAGAGATGTTTTGCCGATATAAAAACTCTATAATATTAATTCGCTAAGAGAAAATGATGATATAATAATATTTCTTGGGGAAAGTCTGTTTTGCCTATTTTCCGGAGATGTTAAGGTGAGGTGAATCGGTCTGTATAAGAACAAACAGAGGGTAAAATGTTTTATGTTTTCCCTTGCAAAAAAATGTGTTTAAGACAAGGGAATGTTGACTCTCGGAGGAATTTCTGCACTGGGGAAAATGGATCTGGAGCATTTGCCGGTGAATGGCAGCTCCATCGGCGGGAATTTTGCCTCGGTGACAGCATTACATCAATTATCAAAACATGCAGTCAAAGCAACATGATTCAAGACAATTACATTTAAAGGAAAACTTTTGCAGGTGTCTTTACCTTGAAACAAGGGTACAATAAATTTACCTGAGAAAATAATTAAAGCAGATGAATTATTAATCTACTGAAAATACTCAGATACCTGAAAAGATTCATGTCTGATAGTATTAGATAAATTCAATGAACAAAAACAGAATATAGCCTATACATACAATATCTCGGGGGAAAATGTTGTATTTTTTGGGGGGGACAAACAATTTGAAGAGACGGATTTGATAATACCCAAATAAAAGAAATTGTTTAAATTTCTTTTCTATGTGACGGCAAACAGAGAATCTTATGCATTAAATAAAACGCCAAAAACACCACAAAAATTTTTTAAACACATCTTGGCATTTCAACGTGTTCATAGGACTGTGGATATAAATTATATCATTAAGAAATGTTAAAAAATGAATCTAATCAGGACTCGAAATAATATAATAAATAATAGATAATAAAATAATAAATAATAGATAATAAAATAATAATAATAGATAATAAAATCAATTAAATACTGACTGTATTATTTTCTTTCTTAAATTAACAAAAAAAAACATAAAGTAAATAAGATATTAGTAACTAGATTTAAAAAAAAACTTCACTCTAGATTATCCATATGTAGAAAATTTGGACGACAAAATTGTAACAATTTTAGTTCTGTTGATTTGTCACGGGTGTCTGAAACTTTTAAGCGCCCTTGGTAATCTGTCCTAGGTAATCTATCCTAGGAAAGAAGACGAAGTTTAGCTATTAGGTTTTATCCAAGGCTGGCTTTGCGTTGAATATTGTCAGGTTTTGTTTATAAATTTTATGGTTACCGTGGAATGAGTGGGTGCATATAAAAATATTGTCGGTCTTCATAATTTCTACATTTAGATTATGCAAGCAATGTCTGCAGATTTCATTTGAATTTTTAAGCTTATTTTAAATGCTAGCGGTGACACGGAAATCAAGCTATTACCACTAAGAGAATGATAAGGGAGCTAAGTACAATGACATAGTCAACAGCACATACAGGAAGAAATGAGAAAACAGGGATTTTGTTTTAATTGGTTCCATCATGTGCTTTACAGTTCAAGCTTTAAACTATCGGCTACTGATACATCCTCGAAGGGGGGGATAGGGAAATGGAATCCATTACTGGTAAGTGTGAATACTAAGTACATCCCTGTGGATGGAATAACGCAGTCAATTTAGAAAGCATTTAGCTCAAGTTTTAACATTAATAACTTTGATAGAATAGAATGTGTCGTAACTCTCAGACTTCTCATGTTAGTGTAATTTTCATGACGCTATCTATAGATATACGATGATTTATTTATTTCTTAAATTAATCATTCATATGAATTACAAAACACTTTGCAAGGTAAATACCTAGGACAAATATCACACTTCAAGTATGGAACAGCTATGTAACGATAACGTGATTATCAATGACATTATCGTATAGGTTAAGTCATCCAACAAGATAATTATTGATTTTTTTGTCATTGCTATATTTTATTTTGCCCTTTTTGAGATCTGAATTTTTATTACAACACAAACTAAAATTAGAGATCACCCTGAAAACAAAACCTAAGAAAAGAAAAAGGACAAGAAAAACGTAATTATACCGATTTCGCGTTTCGTGATTCTTAAATTCATTTGAAGCTTTTGCAGCAATATTTCATCCAACTTCGTATAATAACTAGACTTCGGGGTCAGTCAGTTTACTTGTGTAATAAATTCCGTGCCAAGAGGGGGATGAATAAATTCCTTGTCAGATACATGATGCAGAGAGTGTTATCAAAGTCATGGATAATATATTATGTATAAAGATTCCCCATGTGTGTTCTTGATCACTAGATTAGTACTGATACAATAACATCATTCCAATGTTGATCATTATACTGTACGGAGTGACTTGCCTAAAATTGTTGTTTTGTATTTGCCACAGAATGGCAGGTCTAATAGAGTGAAGTGCATGATGTAGAGTTCTAAACCTTTTCATGGATAGATCGTAAAAACGTACGTGTTTCAAAACATTTTTTCATATTAAGTGGATGATGTTTCACATTATGCGACTCCATTCTCACTTAGCATGAGATCTCGTTATACTTGTAACAAATTATGATTCCTTGTTCATTTTTCATGCGATCAAGTCAGACGGGTAAAAAATTCTCTCGCCAATGCTACAGAAAAATTTATCTATTATGCTAACCTTACCTTTCCTATCTCAGTCTGGTTATCACAGACTGTCGTTTCAGTCATTTTTGTCCACGCGATCTGAACTACTTTTAAAAAGAAACATATCTTCTGCTGAACCTGACAAAAGTCTAACTATTTTTCAGACAAAGGCAATAAACATCACTAGCAATACAAATCCTAACTCTTTCAATTGCCACTGCAAAGCACACAAAAACAAGAAATGTGTTAGGTCAAACTTTTTTCGTCTTCTAATTTTGACGAGCATCCACATTCCGCCCCAGCTGAATCAAATAAAATAATGCGATTGCCAATGAAACCTCTGGCACTTACCAACCGTAGTGGTTAATTCCTGAGTCTCGATGCTGCGCTACACATGATTTCAATGTAGCGTATCATTGCACTAGTGACAGCAACACTTGCCACATTCCAGGACAGAAAACATAAATTTCCATGAAGGTCACGAATTAAACAATTTCCTGAATGCATTACACACTTAATTAGAACTGTACACAGAAGGCATAGCGTACTGCACCTTATCGCACAGTTGACTTCCATAGAACCTTTTTCAAATTTGAACTGATGAAAGTTAAAACTGAATATATAATTGATGGTACTTATTTATTGTCAATTTCGTATGGCATCCTTCAATTATATGTGATAATATAGTAATAATATCATACGATTTATGTTTCTATTTTCTCATGCGTAGAACTTGTGTACTTGTGATTGACTGGTCACCCTATTGCCCTCATTAACATACCCGTCTTAATGCACATTATTTCTATAAAGAAAAGCTCGAATCGCTCTTTGCACATCTCCAACACATAGAAATTATAACTTTTTTCTTGATTTTTCCCCTTTTATATTTTAGATAATTATTAAGATTATCATGAAAAGTACTAAACCTGATGACCTTTATGTAAAGTGAGGGCAATAATAGTACCTGATGAATACTGTTTTGAACCTGGTAACTAAATGCAAGGGTACGGGGTTATTTTAGTTTAGTTGGAAAAAATTGGATCAGAAAATAATTTATGTCGGTGTTTGTACAAAGAATAGGAAATTCCAGTCGCCGGGTAACATTAATTATCTCCACGATGCTATAAAAATAAAACTCTTTGTCTGGTATTTCCTTGTCTCGTCTCAAACCCCATCATAATTTCTATTATTATAGTCTTTTATATTTAATGACAAATTTCTGCAAAGAAAGGTATACTATCTCATGTAAAATACTTCGTAAAACGAATTCTCATTAAGAGACTTAAGTCCAGTTGTAACAATTCTATGCACAATTGTGTTCAGTACAAGTATGCTTTTACTTATACTTCACCTGGTCTTGCGTGAAAATTCGAATGTATTTGCCAAATTAATGCTGAAATACATCCGAAGTTTTATGTCTTTTATACCATATATTACTTCTTTTCAACTATAATGCACCTTTTTAACTGTAAACCGCACTATATGAACCTGCGGTAGTTAAGGCGTTTTTCCCCGTCTTGTCTAGCGAATGTAGTAATTTTTGTTCTTTTGTACCTGCCTATTTCAATTTTTTTCTATGCAGTTCGTGTTAGAGATTATATGAACTCCTATGTGTTCTTTTGATTGGGAAACCAGGATATTGAGATGATTAATTTTTGATATGGATTTTCAATTGATTTGAGTTTCCTGTGGAAACAACGACACCGCTCTTATTCTCAATTAATCTAAACCTATTGGTCGCCGACTATAAATTAATGCTATTATGCATGGCTTGTAAATGAGTCTCGCTTTAAAATGATATAATCGAATTCAGGATTTCAAGAAGGAAATTACTCTCCAAGTTTGCATAATTTTGAGTCTTCCAAGAAATTTAAAATATCACCGATATGTACTAATATGCAAGGTAGAGAAATGCATACTACTTGTTGAACTCCTTGGTTGATTGATATTGGCTCAAATATATATATATATATATATATATATATATATATATATATATATATATATATATATATATATATATATATATATATATATATATATATACACCCACATCAGTTATCTGCGTTTTGCGTATTGTATGACGTCATTTCTTCAGACACCTTGTCGATCATCGGCTGAATTGTTTTGAAGTTATCAGCAGCGTTTGAAACAAATATGTAGCAGCAATAATACGCTGAGAACATGATAAATATGCTCATCTATGTATTTTTTGTGAAAATCCTATAAAATACGTATGCATTAAATAAATTTTACTCGAATTGACAATTCGGTCAAATATAACGGCTCATATATCAGAAAATGCATCACTTCCCGTAACGTAGCTTATTGGCTTTGGAGTACACTTACCAACAATAAGTCAGTAAACTGACGCGTAACTTTCTTGTAGGAAATGTGTTCCTTTTTGTACATACATTGGTCAAACTAAAGCTTAACATACTATTAAAAAAGGTTAACAAACTGGGGTAATGGTCGCCGGAGTTGTATATACATCAAACCTCTATATAGATTTCAAATTGTACAACTGTATCTGTTCCATGTTGTATTTATCCCCTCACAGCTTCGTAACTTAGGCAAAACTCAAACATTCATGTAATATTAAGAAACTATCATTACAAATCTAATTGCCAGCATAACATTCAAGTGTACGGAATACGTGATCCACTAGTCAGAGTGTAAATTTGCCGAAAATTACTTACTGGCGTATAACATTTTTTTTGCTCTCCAGAAAATTCATTTCTTTGTGGAAATACAACGGTCGAATTTCAACTCATAATAGTGTTTAAAGTGCCAACTAAAGTAAGATAATGATAACAAATGTTGTAGATAATTCAATTCTCTGACCCAGATAGCAAGTCATTTAAAAGAAAGCATTCGATTCCTTCCAAACATATCCGCTCTCTCACTCAGAGCCTGGCGATTGATTTAGTAGCAAGTTCATTATTAACGGGATTAATTTCCTTGAATAGTAAGGTGTGAATAATCAATTGTTATGATCCCCTGTCTAAAAATAAAATGTGACACAAAGAAAGGAAAACAAAAATTTAGGTGAAATCAACAAGTTTCTTTTATTTCTCAAATATAGAAAGTGAAAATTCAAGAGACTCTTACAGTACTTTGAGTTAAATTCTAAATAATCCTATTAAAGTCTAAAAGTAAAGAATGTTCCAAATTAATTCCAAAAGCTGTTGTTTGTTTAACATTTTAACATATTGAATAAAAACCAAAACTATTAATTAAAATTTCCCTTGTTCCTTTGTTCTCACGGAAAATTCCTTTGTTCATTTGTCCTCACGGGAAAAGCACGTGGGCAGCCAAAAATATATACTGAACAGTGGTACTACTACATAACAATAACCTCAAATACTTAATCATACAACCTCTACATGAATTTACATTAAAATATTTATTGAAAAATAAAAATTTACATTTAATCTCTAGCCAACAGTTAAATTCCCCTCTCAACATACCGGGTTAATATTATACCAGCTTACAAATCAGATAATACGAAATACATAAACCCTATACTAAGGCTGCATCTGATTGTCCGATAATAGCCGCGCTTAATCACAAAAGAAAACATACAATCTTAAGCTAAAAAGAAGGATTGAAAACTAAAATCTATACCAACCAATCAAAATTTAGCACTCGAATGACGTACACAAGAACGCAACTTTAGTACAAACGCTCCCACATAACTACTAATAAATGTACACTATTTTCCAAAATTAACGAGGAATAATTAAAATCTGAAGAATCCAATATTATAAAATATAAAACTAAAAAGAATAATTTAGATCCCTTGTAACAAGAACCCTATGAATTATTACTCCTTACCTTTAGTCAATGTAGCCTTAGTTATAAGCATAATTAAATCATAACAATAATCATAACTATTTATAACATACATATACTGTATTTGTACTTTAATTTTCCTTATAATAACTATATATACTCTGAAAAAAGAATATCACACAAACAAGGAAAATGATTGAAAATAAAGATCATCTCTACCACGTCCGCCTAAGTACACTCACAAATTGAAGCATGAGCACAAACAGAAAAAGGAAGGCTGGCGGGTTGTTGAACAGAGCGGACGTGTTATCTGAACTCCCGGACTTTCTCACAAATTCAATAATTCTGAGAATTATGCTCACTTATTAAACTTATTATAAAATATAAAACAAAAAAGAATAATTTATATCCATTGTAATAAGAACCGTAGCAATTACTACTCCTTATCTTTAGTCAATTTAGCCTTAGTTATAAGCATAAATAGTTAAATCATAACAATAATCATAACTATTTATAACATACATTTACTGTATGTGAATTTTAATTTTCCTTATAGTAAATATATATACCCTAATTAGTATTGATAACCATCTATAATACTACAACTAAGCACATAATGAGAATAAAATACCATAAAACATTTTCCTAAAAACCTAAATAGAAAACAAAATTGAACTAGATTAGAATTACAATTTCGGCTTTTAACATCAAATCAAAACCGACGAGACAACAACCTTATAGTTTTGAATCATCCAATATTACTAAATAAAAAATGCAAGAAGAAAGAAGAAAGGATTCAGGACCTCATAGGAGGGAGGAGGGGAACCAACATCAAAAGAGACGCCTACAACAAACCATCAACAAGAACAAATCATCAATATCAAATTAAGGGATTCAATAAGCCTGTATCGGAACCCTAATAACCCATCCCCGCATACAAACATATGCATAACTGTAAGCACCATACCTAGTCCATACCATAAAACAGGCGCTAAAACTCATACTAGCACAAGAATGGGTGGATCCTGACTAAGATTTCCCAACATAACAAGGACAAAAAGATCATGGCCAATAAGGGAAAATCAGGAACCTCCCACCTGATAGCCCTAACTCCCAGGAGCGGAGTAGACCGATTAGCCCGACGCACTCAAAGACCGAAAAGTAACCTGGTAAAGGCTACAATCACAAAAGTGAACGGAACGGACAAACAATTAGCGATGGACAGTCCGGGCCGCGCGGCCAACTGTTCGAAAATAAGTCTACAACCTATGTATTCACTTTGGCCTGGAAGACCCAACATTAAAATCCATTGGAAAGGCAGTCAAAATTAAAAACCAAACATTGTCAAAGCGGTGATAAATGTCAAAATAAGGTGACATACACCTAGAGATTGAGTTAATTTTTTAGAACTATATAAGTACGCTAAGTGCGCAAAATTCAACCTCATCAAAATATATTCAAAATTCACAACTCAGGAACATTTGGATAATTGAATAAGTGGCTAACACATCATTGGTACAGGGACACCCGTAGGAAAAACTGATTAAATTTGACAATAATCCACCGGAGATAAAGTTAGGTGAACTTAGACATTGGGGACTTTAGTAAGCGGGAGTTGAGGCGGAAGGCCGGTACACTCTGTTACAATAAGCAGCCAACCAAAGGATCTTAAGGTCAGCCAATAAAGGTCAGCACCACGACCAAAAGCCCAGTCATAGGGCTTAGCGCCTCCCTGGATAGCAATGTTATCGAAAGATAACATCCGGCTAAGGCGGTGAGCCACCAGGGGGGTTAATAGGCCCACGCGCCGGGGTAAAAGTGTCAGCACTGGACACTGGTGAGCCCGACCCCGGTAGGAGGAGAGGCCACTAGCCCTTTTCAGGGCTTAAAGTCATAAAACACTCGAATGTATACATGACTGTAAACACATATGAAACATATATATATATATATATATATATATATATATATATATATATATATATATATATATATATATATATATATATATATATATATATATATATATATATATATATATAAACGCATACGAACAAACAATTAACGATGGACAGTCCGGGCCGCGCGGCCAACTGTTCGAAAATAAGTCTACAACCTATGTCTTCACTTTGGCCTGGAAGACCCAAGATTAAAACGAGATCCTTGGGAAAGGCGGTCAAAATTAAAAACCAAACATTGTCAAAGCGGTGATAAATGTCAAAATTAGGTGACATGCACCTAGAAATTGATTTATTTTTTTAGAACCATACTAGTACGCTAACTACGCAAAATTCAACCTCATCAAAATATATTCAAAATTCACAACTCAGGAACTTTTGGATAATTGCCTAACACATCATTGCTATAGGGACACCCGTAGGAAAAACTGGTTAAATTTTAGACAATAATCCACAAAACTGAGATAAAGTTAGGTGGACTTACACATTAGGGACTTTGGTAGACGGGAGTTGAGGCGGAAAGCCGGTACGCTCTGTTTCAATAAGCTTCATAAGGTCTTTTGGGGGGTCTCTAGGGGTCAGCTAAAAGGCCTAGCACCAAAGCCAAGTGCCCTCTTAAAGGGACTACAGTCCACGCCCGGGACTGTAAGCAGTCGTATTAGCCTCACGGCAGCAAGCGACTTAAAATGTCTATACAATACAATATATAAACGCATAGTGTTCGCCATTCGCACCATTCTACACAGAATACAAAATGACTGGTAGCCTAGAGTTATTTAATCAATTAAGATATACTTGGTATTGGATCGTGGATTGAGACTACGAGCTGGACAAACTTGAACAAGAATGGAAGTTAACAAGCAGTCAGGACTAAGAGTAACCAGTTATCATTTGCAATTGATAACCATAAAAAAGCAGACAAAATAAGAGGAATCATCAATCCAAAATACTTCAAAGTGGGAACCTTGAAGCAGATTCTGGATGATGTTATCCTGGCGAGATGCTATTTGGAAGATGTCTTCAATTTAACAGAGTGGTCTTTTGTGAAAACAGGTGCAGATAATATGAAGAAAGGCGAAGACATCATCAAAATTATAATGGAAGAAGTCAAGAATATAAATGAGATATGGAGAAAAAAACCGAAAAGATTAAGAAAAAAAAAGAAATAATACTTGGAAAAATTAAATCAGAACTGGATAAAAGGTCAAGAGAAATTTAGAGCTCTGGGTCATCCTGACTGTTTGCCCGAAGAAGAAAAGAAGATGAAGAAAGGAATTTTAGAGAAAGTCAGGAGCTGGTGGAAGAAATGCAAAATTTAAAAGAAGAAGAAAACAAATGCCCTTTTCAGGGCCACTTTCCATGCCTCGAAAAGATTATAATTTTTAAATATATGCCTGTATAAGTTATAAAACATAGATCCCACTACATTCACCAACACGACGAACGCTTGATGACACAGTACTTGACGAACGCTTGACGTCACAGTACTGGTACATTGCTACAGTGTTGACAAGTGTTCAGTACCGTGATGTCATGCCACCTGTGCCATTCATTTTGTCCGTATACAGGCCCAGTGTGTGCTAATACAAAATTCCCATTGTCCGTATAGTACCCCAGTGTGTGCCATTTGTCCATATAAATCGTGTCCGTATAGTACCCCATGGGTCTTTTTAATGATAACTCGAACACTGTTCCTACAAGATTGAAACAAATGGAGCACACAAATGGAATGGACTCATAAATAAGCAATTTTCCACTGCCGCTCCGTGTTTGTGCAAATGCATCTTTCCATCACATGTAATGGCTTCTTTCTAGAATCCAGTCATATTTGCGCTGTTAAATTTGCAAATTATCTTTTGATATACTTTGCCTCCATCATTTTCAGCCGAAGTACGACGCATATACGTTACACGCTTGGTTAGTTGGCGTTACATACTAAGGGAGACAACTCATCAAATCCAATAGATGTCACAGTGACAGAGCTCTGTAATATCTGAACGATCTGCCAAAGTGTGAATAAGGTTTAACATATCGGAACTTTGGACAGCGAAGGCGTCTAACACACGTAGTATTTACTTCCATTTCGCGTTACAGGTATTCTGCCAATTTTAACTGATGCTTTCTGTGTTAATTGCAATGTGTTTGCCTGCTCTTGTTATCTCTATGCATTTTACAGGTAAAAAGTGAAAGCGGAATGCAGATAAGGTAACATGTATATTTTCTTCGCTGAATTTTGGTAAATTGAACTCAGTGCATTCTACAATCTCAAAGAAATGGTAATTTGTGTTAAACGTCCACAGTTAATTATTGCCCTGTTAGTATTTAAGAGTTGTTGTGCATTAAAACAGAAGTTGACTGTGCCTTCCAATCTGATTGAGTGTCCACCTCTAATGCATAGGTCGCATGTTAAATCCCCGGCCAAATCATACTTAAGACTTATTTAAAAAAAGGTTCTTGCAGCTGTTTCGCTTGTCGCTAATCGTTAAGAAGTTAGTATTAAGACTGTTGGCCTGGTGGCAAATAATGTGATTGGGTGGGACATGATACTACATGGCTGCGGCATAAGGATCCAGTGCTGGTCATCATTATAAAATGTCATTCTTTAGACATCGAAGCAAAGTGACTAAAATTGTTAAGTTAAAAATCCAAGAACCTGCAAGCTACTTTTTAAGTATATAATAAAAAGAAGAAATCAGAAAAAAATAGGTATAATATTTATAATTCTCTTTATAATAATATGTAAATATGGATATTAAAAATCTAGTCAACATGTTGGAAAGAGACTGAATCTTGGATATTAAAATAACTATATGCCTAAATTTTCACTTTAGGTTCAATGCATCAACAATTTTTTGTATTAAATGAAACCATAAAAATAGAAAGTTTGAATGTACTGTAAATTTAGCTTTCTGTATAAATTTAAATGTATTTAATTGTTGCTAGTCTGTAAATTTTGCCTGAAATTTACTTGGATGTAGAGTGTCTATTTAATAATCAGAGTATAAAAAGGGGCCTTTACTGGTCTGAAACCTATCAAAAGTGGCCCTTACTGCTCAGACATCTATATTCCATTTTAGAACGAAGAAAAAAAAAACTCACATGCCATAACGGTAGAATAAATCTAATCATATGGCCCAAACAGTATTTGTAAAATGTCAAAGCTATTGACCCTATATTCAATGCAGACAGACCGATGACTTAACTCCACTGTATTTGGGACTGGTTGTACAATATCCTTCATAAATCACCAAATGCCTTATTATGTTTTTTTTAAAAAAGTATGCATTAGAACATTTGTACAGAAAATGTGACCATAAAAAGGACATATGAAATATACAAAATCACATAAGTGTTTTGTTCTGAGTCGAGGGAAAGAACTCATTTGATACTGCGTAGAAATATAATCTCGGTCTCACGACCTCATCCTTCGTATACCGTATCAAACATTAAATCTGTCCGTTCAGATCAAGGCCATATGAAGTTTTGTTTGTACATAGTCTTCAGTTGAGACTCTTTATACGATGCATATTTTATCAATATGAATAAAATCAGATCTTACAGCGATCGCTCCGAAATATTGTTCTGGTCACGTTTGAATTAGCCAATTTAAAAAGTTAATCAAATCGTTCGGGAGGCATTGATCCAATTCAGCCATACTGCTCAGACTCCCAAACGTGAAGGTATAAAACTTCATGTGAGTGTCTGATAAAATTAGCGATTACAGTATTAACATCGGTCACCAGATCGTGACATATAAGCGTCTTTACGTATGACAGTGGATTTTAATCAGATTGCAATTCTCATATGTGCACCCATCTTAGTCGGCCATATTAAACAATATGATACATCACAATACATTTCATCCTATATGCTAGATAATGGATTTGTACTTTTGTTTGAATAATCGATTTCTAACAGCATCCGTTCTCGGCGGAATAGATAGAAGGTATTTTATCAGTAGTTGCCTCTCTATCAAAAGTATCTAAAATGATACCATGGATATACCTGTACAATATATCGTAAGCTTTCAACAGTTTGACGTTACATTGCAGATTTATTAACACTGATAAATAAGCGGACACATCCATGTACTGACAACTAGGTAAACACAGCCCTGTACTGACGCACAGGCAAACACAGCACAGTACGGACACAACACATATTTACTGACATAAAGGCAGACACAACCATGTATTGGCACATAAGCGGATATGGCTATGTACTTACACATAAGTAAACAGTCCTGCACTAACACATAGTAGATACATACACGTACGGACAAAAAAGCAGACACAGCCAGATACCGACACATAGTAGACACAGCCATGTACTGATACATAATAAAACACATCCCCGCACTGACACATAGCAGACACAGTCAATTACTGGCACATAGGCAGAAACGACTTTGTACTGAGACACAAATACAAGCAAACACAGCCATTTACAGACGCATAGCAGACAGAGACACGTTCTGACAAATAAGAAGATACAGACATTACTTACAATTAAGCTGACACAGCCATGTACTGACAAATAACACAAACATGTACTGGCACAAAAGTAGACTTAGCAATAGTTACGCACATTTATAAACACAGAAATTGTTTCTCAATTAAATTTTTCTACGTTTCTGCGTCTTATCTTAGTACTGACGGGACTACATCTTTGTACTGACCGGATTACATGTTAGTACTAACAGGCCCACATCTTAGTACTGACGGGACAATACCTGACTACACTTTTGTAGTCACAGGACTACATCTTGATACTGACCGGCCGGCACACACACACACACACACACACACACACACACACACACACACACACACACACACACACACACACACACCACAAGCATTACCTACATTAGGAGGACCTTGTAAATCCACACACATTAGGATTTCCACCTCAGGAAAAGCATTTATACACTTCCTTAAACAGTGGATTTTATTTGATTTTACATAATAACATATCCTCGGGGAATAGAGTTTTTGAAAGACAACACTTTTTTACCTGACATGGTGTGTTTTCCACATACATTGAAGGGGATGACACACGTGTCGTAAATTGCGTACACTACGGGGACACAGGTTTACACACCTGTAGTACACTGCACTTGAGAGGATATTGCAGGCTTATCTCCTCCTTGTCCAATGAAAAATTTCAGGGTTAAATGTGCTTCGTAAGTTTAAATTAGTTTATTGATCTATTTTTCCAATTATATTTGGTGTAGCGTAAATAAAACCAGATGCAACAAATATATAATTATAAACGCCTTTTTGCTGTATTTGTTTTACTTTTTTACACACCTATTGACGACTATAAATAACCCAGTAGTTCCTAAGTATGACTTCTTCTTTTATTAATTTTGGGAGACAATTAATCATTTTAAATATTTTATGAAAACAAGTAAGAAAGCAAAATTATGCAATTTCACAAAAATGTATTGCTTTGGCAGAAGCGTATTTTCAAAATTGTCGAACTCTGTCAATCTACTTTACATTACTGAGTGAGGTGAGGCAGCCAGAATCGTGGCCAATACAATAAATTCAGTAACTACTGAAGCTTTACGATTAGAAAACCAAGACTGGAAAGTCATGGACACAGAATAAACAAGCACCAACTTAATTTCTTTGGAAAATGACAACTGGTTCTAGCCATCTGATTGCACCAGTCACAAAGCTTAAGACATTTAAATAGCTTCCAATCTATACAAGCTGGAATAAATCTTTACAACTTTCTTCCTCCAGTCATACGAGAACAAAAAAACATTATCTATCAAAAAGCGACTCCAGTAATAAAAGGTACAATCACGTTCCAAGACGCTGTTATTGGGTAGATAGAAATAGAATTTTTTTCTTTCTCTTTTCAACAGAGGACAAACTGCATCACGATTTATCAACAATCATTTGAGCAAAAAATAATTAGATCGCATCTATATTGAAGTGGACTTGAAGAAAAAAAAAGAAAAGTTTTCTTCTTGGGAGTATTACTAAAAAAAATTCAATATAAACCATATGGTAATTAAACTTTAAATACTATTAATTTGATGACATAAAGCTCGTTATGAATTAGCACTAGTGTTTCAGAACTGAATTCTTACTATAAAATAACGCAAAAAAGTGTCTATATATATATATATATATATATATATATATATATATATATATATATATATATATATATATATATATATATCTCATACAGGTCAGAGAAATTAAATTCATACTCTACGGAGTTTCGAACCCAGGTTCCCGAGTAAATGGCACCCATCGCCTTGCCTGCACGCACCAGCCCATATACCGTCACGACTAAGCACGCATCACCAACAAAAAAAAATTATGGCACTGAATCGGTGTCATATAAGCTCGTGCGTAGCAGACACACTCGCATGACGACCTAGTAAATAATTCTCATATATATATATATATATATATATATATATATATATATATATATATATATATATATATATATATATATATATATATATATATATATATATATATATATATATATATATATATATATATACAGTCTTTCCAGATTCCTATGAAAGAAATCAAGGTATATAGAATTTTTGTATTACAAAGAATTATAATGTATGATAGTATTGTTTGTATTAAAACTATTATTTCTGCCCACTATTATCAAGATTCTACTACAGAATGCAGGTATAGCACTGTATGTTCTGTCTGGTATATATGTATGTATATGTATTAGTTCGATCTGTTATTTTTATTTATATCTTTTTGAATAAATGATTATAAATTAGTGTTTTGCATGAACCTGGTATACTTTTAATTTGCTGGTTTATCAATGATAGCCTTTTAGAAATTTTTTATCCATCCAACTGAGGACACATGTTAACGCGGCGTAAAAGAAAGTGAAACATCCCTTCAACCATTCAGGGAACGTTATATAAAATATTGTTTTATTTAATGTAATTGCAATGTTTCTAAATTATAATTAACTGATTAAATTTAGATAAAATAGTACTAGTTTGATTATTACATGACATTTATTTAAGCAAGGTAAAAAATTAACAGGTGCAAATACATAATGAAAGATTCGACATTTTTTTTAAAATAATGAAGCCATAAGTAGTAATATGTGCCGCTTGGCGACAGATGTGTCACAGATGTGTCACTGGTAGGCAGTAGTTAGAAAGCACTTGATGATGAATATGGTTAACAGAGCAATGTGTTTGTGGGCAAAAGAAAGGGGGTTTATGGGGCAGAATGGTACGTGGGATTAGGATTCGGAGAAGGGGGCCTCTGGAGTGTCAAAAATAGCACTGGGGGAGTCATACGAAAAAATCCTTGTTAAATTTGGCATAGGGTTAAGAAAGAGATATTTGGGGATCAGCCTCAGAACGACAACAGTGTTACAACTTGGGGATTAAAAGTGTTCATACCCTGAAAACGACAAGATTGTTACAAGTGGCTGACCTCAGTCGCCGTGACTTAGTAACAATATTCAAACTGGTCTAATACGTGCTACAATTGGTAATTATGGGCAGAGGAGTCTGAGGTTTTATCAAATAAAGTACGATAAAATTATCTGATAACACGAAATCACTTTATCGGTTTTATTAATTAACCCAGACAAAGACCGGAACATTAACATTCAAATCACCAATACTTTAAGTAGCACTATAATTCCAAAAAATACCGGATATTAATGAGGACTGAAAATTATCCGAAATTTTCGACAAAAACTTAGTAAAGACTAAAAATAGAACTACAATTCCAAAACTATGCCGGATTTTTTTGTCGACTGAAAAATATTTAATATTTAAAATAGGTACAACCAAAATTGTAGTAAAAGTACTACAGATATGTCCCGGACTCTGCTGGAATCAAAGAAAATCGGGAACATTAATATTCAAATAGCTTAGACTAAAAGTAGCACAAATATTGCGAATTTTACAGGACTTTAGCTGAGACTGAAAATTATTTGGAATATTTATGAAAATAATTGGCCAAGACTAAAAGTAGTACTGACATTCCGAAACGCATGCTCACTTTGGCGGACAATGACAAAAAACCGGGATGAATTTAAGTATGGTAGATTATTACTACAATTTCAAATTTATATAGATATTAGTATTGACTAAAGATGAATGGTTCAAGAAATATAAAAGATTTAAATTGTCTTTTACAAAGTGTAAAAAATGTTACAAGACAGTTGTCTCTTCTAACAAAAAACGTCTCCTCACATATTGCTACTGACATGCAGGATGAAAACATGCCTGTTAGAATATCGTCTGGCGTTTTAACTGCTGTAAAATGCAAATATAAACTTGAGAGAGAGAGAGAGAGAGAGAGAGAGAGAGAGAGAGAGAGAGAGAGAGAGAGAGAGAGAGAGAGAGAGAGAGAGAGAGAGAGAGAGAGAGCTTTTGCGGAATTAGTGTCTCATGTTGAGTATTCAGTAGAAAAGGGAACCCACTTATTTGATCTCCATCAGTAATATATAAGTAGACTGAAAGAGATCTGACAAAATATTTGCTTCTAAATTATGGGTTTGCAGGAGCTGTAGATTTCATGAATAATATTCTTGTTTTACAAATGATATGCAACAGATTCTTAACGATGCCTTCATTGTACATAATAAAAATTAAAAGCTCTCATGTTGCAAAAGTTGCAAAGATTTGCAGAGAATGGATGTTATGACAAGTGAACGTCATATTTCCTGGAATCTTTCCCAATAACTTTCAACAAAGCAATTTGCCCAGTGCCACGTTTGCTAAGCCCACCTATAAAGTTATGAACGAGTTACAACTACC
This sequence comes from Potamilus streckersoni, assembly GCA_016746295.1. Taxonomy (NCBI): domain Eukaryota; kingdom Metazoa; phylum Mollusca; class Bivalvia; order Unionida; family Unionidae; genus Potamilus; species Potamilus streckersoni. The sequence continues at coordinate 3,010,115 of JAEAOA010001977.1, forward strand.
TGTCTTGAAAATATGATCGCAGCCATGTATTTGATTTCTAAAGATTGCCATTGGGTTATTGTTGAACTCTTACGCAAGGTTACAATGAATAGCCGACAGGTTGCACGACTTATGTGTTAAAGGTTAGTTCAAGGATCAAAAGGAAGTCCAAGGTGTGAACGAGGCTTGTTCCTATCCGTCCTCACATTGACAGACAGCGAGAGGTACCTTGACCACTAAGTTCGATTGGATCGGTTCGCAGCGATATCCAATCAAAATTGAGATAAAGTACGTGATTACAATTCAGACCCGAATGATTACCTTCCGAGCTCGTAAGAGAAAATTTATTATTTGCCTGGAACGAATGCAGATAAAAAGCATTTACTCCGAGAGAGAAACCGCTCGTAATCTGGCAGCAAAACACAGACGTAGACTGTATGGAAAGGCAAAAATTCGAAAAGGTAGCTTTTAAGTGGACATAGAATTTCCGATTCCATTTGATCCCACGTCTTCAAGAGTTTGAGACGGAATTGAGACTGTTGTCGAGACGGTCGAATTCTACAGAAGAGTAGTCGTAGGAGAGAAAGTGTATGAAGAGGAGAAGGAGTCTGTATAAAGTCGAGCAGGAGGAGGAAAAAGAATTTTGATAAATGTCGAGGAGGAAGAGGACAAGTGATTGGGATAAATAGGAGAGATAAAGAATACACCAGATAAGTAGAAATACAATGACAGGTGGAAATCAATCTCACACTGCTAATCAAGTTATGCATTGGGCTTATTAAATTTGAGTCATTTGATTATTGAATTGTTATTCATTGAATTTCAACCTTTCTTACATATTTAACCATCTAACCGTCGGCATTGCTGACTGGGGGCTCGGAACATTAAATCCATCTTTTCTACAATAATTTTTAACACCCCACCCCAACCATATACTTTGTCATATCCAGTACCATACTCCTGACATAAACGATTCTTTGAGGGCAAATCCTTGGACAGAGCTGTGGATGATTCTTAAACCTGTCTCACCATCTCGAAATGTTGCTTCGAAACTCAAAGAAGGTCAAAGCAGAGGCTTCCAACAGATAACATTCTTTAGAGTGAAAACCTCCTCTTTCCAGTCTGATTATATAACCATTCATGTTGTAACGAGAAGAAAAACATCTGAACAACTAGTCAGAGTAGGTTTGAAAACCTCATACATACGTGTACTCCACGTAGAAAACCAGTTAGCCATCTCCAATTCAAGACAGTTGGCTTGATTTGTTATTCTAGTCTTCGGAAGGGACTCTTTATCATTATCACCTTAAGTAATGGTAATCACAGACCCTCTTCTACAACAAATACGGTATAATTATACGGGAGTGACATCAGTGTAATCCAATTCCCTAGTCAGGGAGAGATTTAGACTACAAGTATAGATTCTCAGCCCAATATTCCCACACGAGAAGGATGGTGGTCGACAAGGGAATATAATCACTAGCGGACTTTCTGGATGACTCTTGCTGAAGCGGCGAAAGCTTTGAGGCAAATATCCATGCATTTCCTCTTTATACCCCAGGATGAAAAAGTCCGAAATAAGTGATTCTGATGGAAATTTTAACTCACCTTTGATTCAGAGTACCTTTATTGGGAGCCAGCAAAAATATCATTAGTGTTGTAAACCGAGGTTCATAACACTCCACTACTATTATTTAACTTACAAATTTGCTCCACGGTCTAATGAACCGTTGGATTCTAACTACAATTAATATAGTTTCATCATGTTCATCTTACAATAATCGCATTCGTGTTATATACCCAAGTGGTTGATATGACTATTTCAATCAAGAGCTCTAATGCTTGCTCCTAAGATTATTTATTTATTTATTTATTTATTTATTTATTTATTTATTTATTTATTTATTTATTTATTGTCATGGTTTTATTAAATAAAAATAGAGTTTTTATTAACATAATGAAATCAATCATTGAAGCATTTAATTTTGTTCAACTTTGAATTAATTGTATGTATTACACACATGTATCGAGCGATAGCTTGGGTCATACAGACATGCATACTTACATACATGATAAATACACTCGTTTTTGTCTAGTATGTAGGTATGTACGCGTGCCTTTTTACATAATAAGAGCGATTATTCATAATTTTGAGGCCCAATCTTCTGCATGCACAGAAAAAAACATGGAACCCCAATTATTTAACGTCTTCATTATTAAACCTCTTTAATCATGTTCATTCAAATTTGTGAACTCCGAGAATTGATTATGATTCCTGAAAAAAATACCTAGCAGTGAACATAATGATTATGTATGCTATCTTACAAAATCGTATTTCTTTGTAATTCATTTTAACAACCGTATTTAAATACCTAAGTAACGAATCTAATTCAACATATTCTGTTTTGCTTAGTAAAATTTTGTAAGAACCAAATTCATGTATTTAGAGTTATTATATGCTCGTTTGTTTTCTCCGTTAACTTTACATCGTGCAGTATTTTGCGATATTGCACCCACGCGCACAATTCATATTACATCACGCGAATAAAGGAACAACTTTCAATTGTAAACAAACAATTTGTTTCTGAATGAACTAAAGCAGATGTTTATTGGAATACCAGCTGCTTTGTCAAATTTAGCGCTAACTTTTTTGATACAATGTTTTAGATTCAGGCTAGCTATAGACGCCTGACAGGGTCCTTACAAATAACATGCAAGTTACAAGACATAAACTGTCTTCTTTAGCTTTTATTAAAATGGTAAAAATATACTTACAGTTTTACATCCTGAATTACCTCAAAATGTACTGTCTTAGTTCTGCAAATCACATGGGCCATGCCAATTGTTCTAATGCGTAATTAAACTGTTTGAAATTTTATTGTAATTTCTACTATATTCCAAGTGCAATTTCATCCTCCTTGCTGCAATTAATATGAAATAAACATTAAATTCCACAGCGTCTTTTCGATAATTGCAATTGAAAGACTTCATATTTTTCCAACATTATGACAAAACAGAAATACATACACCAATGTTAACATATTTCTGCCTCGCTGCTTCAATATGGCGGATATCATATAGAATTTGCACAGAAGCTTAAATATACGTAATTCGTGTAACAAATCTAGTCAATAATCACGAAATTTTGTCGAATTTTGGCGGAGTTACGTGCGTATTAATAATGTTGTTGTGTAATGATGAATATGTGCTTCTGTACTTAGTCTAAAATACGGCATACATTCAGGTACTTTGTTTCCTGTAGAATATTTTCGTTTATAAATTTAAGTCGTGGGTACAATGAGTAAATGAGCTCATAATAAAAAGGTTAATGCATTTGTATGGTAAAAATATGAACTTGCTTTGTTGGATGCCTATACTTCAAGCGTTGTGCAGTAACCACATCCAAAAAAATCACTCATATTTTACCATACAAATGTTATAACCTATAGCATGGGCGCCGGCTGGATATTTTGCAGGGGAGGATCAGGATATTTTGGCAAGGGGAGGGGGAATCAGTCAGTCATGGCTGGGAGAGTTAGTATATTAAACAGTCTGAAGGTAAAGCTAATATTCACTAAGCGTTTTAAACAGAATCTTGTGTCATATTTTCAGCTTCATTTACATGATTAAACTGGTCGATATATATATATATATATATATATATATATATATATATATATATATATATATATATATATATATATATATATATATATGTATATATATATATATATATATATATATATATATATATATATATATATATATATATATATATATATATATATATATATACCGACCAGTGTGTATATATATATATATATATATATATATATATATATATATATATATATATATATATATATATATATATGAGTGGTGTGCGTGTGTGCTGTATGATTTGGGGTGATCATGTGACCTCCTTAGACCTATGCTGCTGGAGACCAACAGCATTTCTCTAGAATATCTCATCGAGTACTATAGAAACACTATGTTTACTTACTGAGAACAAACCATACCCTTGTATATTACCTCATATTATTTGCCACGGAAATTTCACATATTACGAATTATATACATGAAATATGATTGGATGCTGTCATAACAGGAAATCCGACGTACAAATTTATCCCATGCCATTCGCAAACACACATTTTAGTTATATATCAAGAGTGAAAATAACTTGAAAGCATTGTTCAGCCAGTTATATTTTTGTGCACAAATGCATTTCAGATAATATAATTTCCTTTAATAGCATATTTACAATCACATATACCTTTAGAAACTCCATTTATTGAGTCATGTTCATTAAAGTGTAGAGATGTATTTATTGTTTTCAACCCAGTCATCGGCACTTTACATGAAATATATTTTTTATGTTCATATTGTGCGTATATGTCTTTTTTATTTATTTTATAATTTTCTGAGGGTTAAAGATGACGGTCAAACATTTATTTTAATGCTCTTGAGGCTTTTTATGATGTTTGACATGGAAGTCAATGGCTCTTTATTATTTTTAATTTACTTTGTAAAATCACCCCATTTTATATGTTTGTGGTTTTATCCCCCTTACACAGTTGCAATGAAAATGAATAAAAGACGTCAGTGAATCAAATTATTGTCAATATATTATATAAAATAATGAATCATTTAATCAGCATCATCATTTGTAAATGTCTGAATTATAAATGTATTTAAATACTCTTGGAGCACAGTGGCCATTTGAACTATAGCAGTTAGAAAATGACCTAATTTTATAGTTCTCATATATATATATATATATATATATATATATATATATATATATATATATATATATATATATATATATATATATATAGAATTTATACATGCCTTTGTACCTTATAGATGCAATATTTCTCAGGTGATAAGGTCAAATGTGTGTTACTAATTTGCATATGATTTATCTCAATTATAAGAACAGAGTTGCTTTTAGGTTCAAATGTTTATCAGATTGTTCCCTTGATATGAAATTTAAGCACATGTCATGCCATTTTGTTTTCAACTGTTTAACAAGTTAAATTTTAAGAATATTAGTTATTTGTATATTTGAGTTTTATGATTAAGTAAATATTTAATGATTGATAAGATTCGCAAAACTCTGTATTCCTTAAACATCACGTATAAATGTCATGTAAGAGCTTGTATTTTGTTGGTTAAAAGACTTATAATGGTTTACTAAATATTAAATTTTGTACTCACTCAAGTAGTAAGTATTGAGTTTAATAAAATATTATTTTGAGCGTAAATTGTAAAATCTCTTGTTTCTCTTCACATCAAAATATATGTGCATATATAGCTAGTTATTTTTCACGCACGGCTAAAAAAAAACAAGAAAGATAGTAATTTTGTGATCTTTTCAGTAGGCAAAGTTCTGCCCATGTTCTCAATATGTTAAGAAGGTGTGTATTCCTTTTGGAATGTATCTGCAATAATAATATTTTGTATGCTAGCGTTGAGATGAATATATTAATTGCTTGGTTGATCATTCTATGAATTTTGTTTGTTCCATAATCTCTATCAGAATCTTTTTTTTTTAAATAAGTTTCGTGCACCACAGGGAATTTGTCTTCAATTTAAATTGCATCGCTAAATTCGAAACAGTATTATAACAGATTATGACTCCAGCAAGATTTTGTTCAGGGGGGGTAGGACTTTGTGCAGGAAGTGGGGTCAGGATTTTCCGGGGGATGGGATCAGTCAGTCACGGCCCGGAAAGTCAGTGTAAGAAGAAGTCTGAAACTAAAGCTAATATTTATCAAGTGTTTTGAACAGAATCTTGTGACATATTTTCAGCTTCATTTTCATGATTAAACTTATCGGAATTTATATATAGCGCCTAATCTTTAGAAGATCTAAGCGCTTTACAACATTTGACAATGCTTAAGAAGAATAAAAAACATATAATGAAATTATTATAAAAATAAAACACAAACACAACAAAATTAGAAACAGAAAAACATGCTGTAAATTTGTAAGGTAAGGATACGTTAGAAAGAATACATTTTTATGTCATTATGACTGTTCTTGCAGTTGAAATAGATGGGTTTTAAGGGCGTTCTTGAATGAAATAACTGTGTCTTTGTGTCCAAGTGTAGTTGGCAATTCATTCCACGTTTCTGGGCCCTTCATCGTGGGAATATTGAGAATGCGAGTGTCAGAAGAGGAGCGTAAGCATCTTGCTGGTGTATACACATGGGTTTAATTCTGGATCGTATGGATAGTCAGAGTAGGGTACAGAGCAGCGGAGAGTCATGCTCTGGTCGTGGTACTCAAGGATGATTCGAGCAGCAGTGTTTTGAACTTTTTGAAGTTTCTGAAGTAGATATTGAGATGAACCGACATAATTGAATTACAATAGTCTAGTCTTGAAAGTACTAAGGAACACACAAGTGTTTCAGTGGCATAACCTATAGCTTTGCGTAACACAACGGTTTCTACTACTGCAGATGGCTGTGTTGCCATGGTGATGTGAGTTCAAAAGACTGTACATGATTAATTTGATAGGAAGTTTGTAAACCAGTTTCAGAAAAGAAAGTACAAAGATCGTGTATATCTTTTGAAGAATTTATATTCAATTTAATATACATTTGTGTTAAAATACTATATTATGTAAAATTCACTTAAATTAAACCATTCCTTACAAAATATAATATTTCGTATTTATAACATTTATCTCATAAAGATGTAAAAATAATTCTATAGATTTTCACTTAAATGTTTGCACGATATGGATTCAGGCAATAAGTATTACGTTCAAACTATAATGTTCGCGAACACTTCAGTTTTTCTGCCGCCATCATTTCGGTTAAAAATATACCCAATTTGCTGAAATTCTGTACTAGTACCTTATATTTAAATAGGTGTTCCGAGTGGCAGAGTGGTCTAAAGTGCTTGCCTTTACCGATCTTAGCCATCTAATCTCTGTCTGTATGGGTTCGACTCTTGGGCTTGGCTAATATGGGTATGTGAAAAAGCTGCAAGTAGTTCCCGATGGGCCCATGTTTCTTACTAGGATTTTTACCTGGTTCATCCTCCACCGTTTATACTGCCCGCCATACATAATCAATCTTGCGCTGATAAATGGTGTTAAACTTCAAAACAGCAGCAGCAGCAACAACTACAACAACAACAATTCTTCGGCTTTGAGAAAAATGAGCCAGGCACAGTGGTGTAAAGTAGCAATAGTTGCAGTAAAAGAGATAGCAATAGTGGCAGCAGTAATATTAGTAATTGATATCGAGGTTGTGTAATCGTTAATGTCTTTTAATAATAATGCAACAACAGCAAATAATAATAATAATAATAATAATAATAATAATAATAATAATAATAATAATAATAAAAATAATAATAAAAATAATAAAAATAAAAATAATAAAAGTGATAATAATGATTATTTTTATTAATATTATTATTATTATTATTATTATTATTATTATTATTATTATTATTATTATTATTATTATTATTATTATTATTATTATTATTGTTGTTTTTGTTGTTGTCATTATAGGTATAGGCAGCCGTACTGGCTCAGTGGTAAGTGTGCCTGAGATGTCCATTTAATTGATTCAACACTAAATATCCTACTTGTGTTGCTGTACCGTAAAGCACCAAACCAAACCAAAATAACTATTATTATGATATTTATTATACAGAAGTATCAATCTGTCGATGATTGATGCTTTAATGATGCAATAAAGTCATAAAGATTTATTTACCCAGTCATCTCTGCGTCTGAGAATCAGTTAGTTCATTTTGTGAGTTACGTTTAGTCAAAGTGTTTAGTTCAGTTTAGGAGAGTTATGACCATGATTGAAGTTTTCGCGTTTATTAAATGAATAAAAGGTATTTGTAATCAGTTACAAAATGCAAACACGGTTAAATGCTATTGAACAGTATGCTCTTCCTATGCGAGAATATACATTAATTTGAAATGGCGCGCACTAACGCTCTTCACATAACATCACACATAACCTAACATCCATCTAATAGGTGGGGAGTTAGTTTTTCGATGAAAAGTGAAAATTGTGTACTAAATTCATTCACATTTCATAATCTTTAGTTACGATGGATTTATAGAAGAACAAGTTTTAGCCAGTCACTGTCTTTAATTTAAAAAAGTAGTTTCTCATTGTTGCATTTATTTTGTTCTCATTGATGTGCTTCAAAATATGACAATTATATTGTTTTTATAGCAAATACCTGACACTTATTTTAGGCTTACTTGCGTTTTGTTCTATTTATTGTGCTTTAAAATGCCTGATCTAATGAATTTTTAGTGGTCATATAGTTGGAAAATGTTTAATTGATTTTCAGACGACAGTTAAATTAATAAGCAAAAGATGAGTAGGTATCCGATTAAAATAGTTTTGGACTTAGAGACTTGAGACATTGGGTTGCGTGAAACTAAAGATTACTTGCTCATGGCCGAATTGCAATGGGCATATTTGTTCCATATAAAATGCCACTAAAGGACACTATAAAGAGAGAACAAACATTTATCACGAACTTAATGTATATGCATTATGGTATAAAAAAAACCACCCAACAATGAAAGAAAAAACATATACCGAGATGACTAATTTCCTTGCGAAGTAGGTTAATAAAGAACAACAGGATATTGCATAAAATAGAAATGGTCAAAAGGTAAAATATACACTAAAACTGTGAATAAGGATATATGACTCACTTTTTAAAAAAAAAACCCATCTGGATTTTATATTTTGATCGACGAAAGCAAGCATATTACTAATCTGAGATCTAAACTGTCAGAGCACCTAAGTGCATTGAATCACTAATTAGTATCCTCATCTGACGTCTTGAATGTCGTATTAGTCAACATTATCACTTATACTCTCGAGCTAAAAATAGTATTAGTCAAGATTATCACTTATACTCTCGAGTTAAAAATAGTATTAGTCAAGATTATCACTTATACTACTCGAGTTAAAAATAGTATTAGTCAAAATTATCACTTATACTCTCAAGTTAAAAATAGTATTAGTCAAGATTATTACTTATACTCTAGAGTTAAAAATAGTATTAGTCAAAATTATCACTTATACTCTCGAGTTAAAAATAGTATTAGTCAAGATTATCAATTATCCTCTCGAGTTAAAAATAGTATTAGTCAACATTATCACTTATACTCTCGAGTTAAAAATAGTATTAGTCAAGATTATTACTTATACTCTGGAGTTAAAAAAAAGTATTAGTCAAGATTATCAATTATCCTCTCGAGTTAAAAATAATATTAGTCAACATTATCACTTATACTCTCGAGTTAAAAATAATATTAGTCAACATTATCACTTATACTCTCGAGTTAAAAATAATATTAGTCAACATTATCACTTATACTCTCGAGTTAAAAATAATATTAGTCAACATTATCACTTATACTCTCGAGTTAAAAATAGTATTAGTCAACCTTATCACTTATACTCTCGAGTTAAAATATGTTGACAAGCTATATGCACAGTAAGATATTTTAATATCCGGTTAGCGTACTCAGAACAACTGCCATTGAACATGAAAGTAGGCTGCACCATGAATCATTGGTCAGAGAAATGAATTATTGTTACGTATATGTGATAATATTGTTTGTATTTATGGTTTAAAATTCTTTTTATTTCATTTTTTCTTTGTATTTAATTGCAATAAATATTTTTCTCGGATTCGGGGTTCTATTTTTAGTAGTGAGATATAATTTTAGCACAAAGTTGTTTACTTAAGACGAAATAGTAATATGTGAGAATTGACATTGAGTCCGTCTTACCTTGGTAATAAAATCAACAGAAAGTTAAAATGATTGGCCAGCATCACGGACATACTTTCTTCGCGTGATCAATGTTTGTAAACAGCTTTTTCATGATTGTTTTTGTTTAGGTGGAGTGACATTTGTCAAGCAATATTTGAGAAAACTATCTGCTTTTCATCATCACCTTTTATCTCCATCCTAAAATCCAAACCAAGTTAAAGATTATTTAGCTATTAATATTTGTACACTTTGCACATGCTGGTAAGAGATTGCCCTTAATAAGCTATAACAGCTTTCCTGTCCGTTCACTTGCAGTTGTTTCTTACATCTGGATTTTTCTTACAAGATAACCTAGTCATAACGGCGGCCAAAGTTTCATTTATGCACAGAACATAAATTCGCCGAGTAGTTTGGAACAAATCGGTACGTGCAAGAAGTCTTTGAAAACCAATTCTGACATTCCCTGTTAAGTGTATGATTGCATAGCGAAATTTGTTTTAACCTGAATAAGTAAATACAATTAAAACGTACTACCTATTTAAAACTTGATGACTAAATTTTTAATATACTTTCGAAAGACTATTTTAATTAGAATGTAATTACTGTTTCGTGTATATCTCATTTTTCTGTCATACTAACCATCATTTTTTTTTAAAAATGCACTTAAATTGATTGCACAATACAGTTTAAATAAACTTATTAAATACTATTTCGAGGCACACTTTTTGGGGCATGATGTGGCCCTGCAATGGACACTAGTAAACAACGCGTCTTTATCTATGGTTCACGGGGTATGATTAACTCTATAATTGATCAACTCTGCTTCATTAATTCGAAGTTAATAAGCATGCAATTAAGATTAGAGCCTTGATAATTACAAATATGGCTTGACCTGGATGTGTTTAAAGTAATCAGAATAAATTATATGCATCGAGCTAGTTTCCTCCAGCTTTATCTATATTTCGCAGATCTATATATATGAACTAATAATTGCAGATATACATAATTGGTATTGCTGGTGAAACCGTGAGCTGCAAGGCACATCCATATCCACATTACTGTTAATTTGCCTGCAATCCAAACATCGGAACTTTCCAAGCTAATATAAATTGTTGTGGTTCCTTTTAATAGTACTTTGGTTCACAAAAATAGTTAGCTGTTGTAAATCTTTTAAGAAACACATTTGTATGGCGTTTCACGAAGAACGTTCTGCATACACTGATCAGTTCGGTTAAATGTGTGTATGATGTGTGCATAAAGTTGTTTCTATGTGATGTTTTCTTCTCAGATTCTCATCAGGGTTTGTATGGAGAAAAAAAAATCAATTAATAATGATGGTGATCGTCGGTTTGTTGTTGTTGCTTTTGCATTCGTTATTAACACTGAAATAAAAGGTACACGTTTTTCTCACATTTCGTATTTTGTACTCTGCTATCTCTTATAAATTTCTTCAATTTTAAGTTTTTACCCGCTATAAACAAAACAAGCTAAATTTTCAAAACTGCAAATATCATAGACTAAACGAAATATTAGAGAAATTAAAAACATTTGCTTGAATTTCATACCAACGGAAGAGATCTATTGCTCTAGTGTTGTTCAGATAATCTTGAAATTCGCTCTTGAGGAAAGAATAACTTTAGAACAAAGCTAAATTAATCAATTCACCACTGAAAACAACATCAAAAGAAAATGAAGTTATTTGTCGTTTTATAGGAATATACGTTATTTTTTAGTTTTGCTCATTTGATGCAAAAATTGACATTTTGCATCACCTGCATTTCATCTTTTTATATCGTCTGCTGAATCAGTGTAAAATTACCTCTAAATTATTACAATAAAAAACGGCATGTGTCTTCTTACATTTCTCCTAAGATTTATTTCTAAATATACGATTATATTTAAGTCTACACTTTGCATAACGTAATAAATTTTGTGCCAATGTATAGCTCAGATATTCGACGGTAAATGACTACATCAAATTTCATTTCCTATTCCTTATTTAAGGAATGCCAGATGTTTTGCAATGTCATCGCCACTCTGTGCCATAACCACTAAATAAGTGTTTTACCTCAAGGGCAATTTAATATTCGGTTTTGTTTATTATCCCTACGTCAATCTGCTCGGCGGATACGTACGTTAAAGGTTTAACAAAGTAATTCAAAACCATTTGTCTCATTATGAAGTTTCTGGTAATGACTTGCTAAAGTCAGCGTACTACATGTATAGATAGTAATTTAAAGTAAACAAAACGTGATAACATTTTTCTGTATAACGCAAAATTGTCCATGCTCATAGAAACACTTCCGTTATTAAATCATCAGCTTCGGAGGTACCGATTTGTTGAACGTTGGCAAACTCCTTAATTTCACGTAGTAGTAAAATTGCCATGCAGTTCAAAATCAAATAATGTCTTGGTAGAAGTGATCGCTTTTGAAAACCACATAAACTTAGGACGTTCCCGTTACAAGCTAGACATGGCCATGATGGCAGCCGATTAATATAAAAGTGCAATGGAATGATAGACTCTCCGTAAGGTTATCACTTTACGTCATTTCGATTAACCATATATAGGGCATTATTCTATTCAGCGTGTTGAATTTGCATGTGCAGTGGGCGCTTCAAATCCATGTCCAGCGTTAATGCTAGAAATAATCTGGCATTTGTCAGCTATGACAAAATTATTAGGCAATAATTGCGTAATATTATTTATTTGTAAATTTGAAGCGACGATAAGAGACCCTGTGCTCGGAAAGTGTATAGTTTTGTATTCTCTTGGCTTAATTGGCACTTTCAACTCATTATTGACTATAGGATGCTTGGGTAAATGGAGGTAAGTGTCCATGTACACACCGAGGTAGTCAATCACGTCTGGCCTCCGCGAGTATCGAACTCGTGACCTTTGGATTACAAGTCTGACTCACAACCAGCTGAGCTTAGAGAAAAGCGAATGGCAGTAATCGGAAAACCTGGTTATCGGAGACAAACTCAGTTTTACACATTTAAAAGTCACGTTTTTCTTTAAAAATACAGAATTTTCTTTAAAAATTCAGAACGTAATTTAACAGAATAAAAACCAAGATTTAGTATTTCCATGCGTTTTCTCGTTAACCCTAATAGTCAAATCGATTTGGGGTATTTTTTTAGTTAGTGATTCTATACGGAAGTTTGAAGGATGATTTGTAAATGTTTTGGTTTACTTGTATATCCTTTTTCGTTTGGAAATTCCATCATGTCTTATTCTAAAGCTATCACACATATTTCATATACACCGATATAAATGTTCACATTTATGGAAATGAGAAATAATACATACATGTCTGACTTTATGTTGCTAAGTATATTTAAGATCTTGTTTTTTATCAATAAACCCGTTTTCTTGTCTCATTACTCTAATAATAATAATAATAATAATAATAATAATAATAATAATAATAATAATAATAATAATAATAATAATAATAACGATCGCGATGTCCTTGATTATACAATACATACGATTCATATATTTGATCATTACTCACGACACTATCTACATCAAAGTTAATATGTGGGTAAAATTTATTTCTGTCCCAAGCGCTGCAAGTTTTTAACGCTGAACCATTTAGTATGTTTACTTTAATGTTAATGCTGAGAACTGAGACGATTATTTAACAAAAAATGATCTATTTGCTTCTCGCGCCCTGGTTTCCTTCACTTGAATCTTTTCCCAATATTTTTTCTTGAAGAATAATTATCTGAAATCTGGCATCACAGTTGACTATCTGCCATCTATCATCTCTTATAATTAACTTGTATAATTTCTAACATATTACACACAAAACTGCCATTATCTCAGAAAACAACTGACGTATTTGAAATCTTAAAATCTAATGGCACTCATAACGACAGCCGTGGTCAGTTTAGTTACACATACGTGGACTTATCTATTCTCTCTAAAATAATTTAGTCGCTAATTTTCTGATTTATGTTCATATTTTCGGACCTGGGGGCAAACCGAAATGGGAGGGGGTTAGCTTACCTATTTCAATCTTTTCATGATTTCGTTCATTTTGCAACATAATATAAAAATGACTTGAATTTATCTTAAATAGGAAAAAACGTCAATGACTGTTTTAACTGGATTCCTCTTACATCTCCATTACTTGCATGCATAAAAATATATTGTGAAGCGTTTTAAATTGTAACATATTTGAAGCATAGCTGATCCCCAATTAAATTTTTTCGATCAAAGAAAACATGCATGTACGTTTTCCACTTAGTTTCTCCTTTCCACTAATTTCGTCATGTAGCCAGGGTTTCTTTGCAAGGTCAAAAAGCATTAGAAATTTAAAATTTTAAAACTAGACATAAGTTATGAGGACAGTTGAACATTAAATTATATACCGGATCATTTAAATTATTGATACTCACTTTTCATTGCTAATAAGTTTTCAGATTATGCTAATGTTAAGTAATGTTCAATTATAAACAGTGTAATGACGTTAGCAGAAACACTCTCTCAATAAGCTGCCTGGAAAAGGCTATTTTTTATAATTATATATGGGCCCAGTGGGGGAGCCGCTACATTATCTGGAGATCATTGGCACACTAATCAACGAATCTGCTTGTAATTCCTCCTTTCTCAGCCGTTGCGGCTCAAATTGTGAGCGTTTGCCATTTATCTAATACTTGGTAATAGTAATTATTGAAAATTTCGTTTTCTTAGAGATACTTTAAATTATCATCTCTGCAGGAAAAAAATTTCCAATTAATATCTTTAAACATAATACTTGTGAAATTCTCCAAATAAACCAAAGTGGGGTGAAGAGGTAATGTCTGTGAAAAGTAATGTGTGCTCAGCAGGCGACTTGTTTGCGCTGAGAGCTTTATCTGACCTGTCATACAGAAAATGTCCAGCTAGATTTTCTATCTTTCACCTCAGTTAAAAATAGGCTGGCAGATGCTTAGTATTGCATGTATAAATACAGACAAGTACACACAGAGTGGCAGATGTTTAGTATTACATGTATAAATACCGACAGGTACACACAGAGTGGCAGATGCTTAATATTCCATGTATAAATACAGACATGTACACACAGTGGCAGATGCTTAGTATTGCATGTATAAATACCGACATGTACACACAGAGTGGCAGATGTTTAGTATTACATGCATAAATACAGACATGTATACACAGAGTGGCAGATGCTTAGTATTGCATGTATAAATACAGACATGTACACACAGAGTGGCAGATGTTTAGTATTGCATGTATAAATACCGACAGGTACACACAGAGTGGCAGATGTTTAGTATTGCATGTATAAATACAGACATGCACACAGAGTGGCAGATGTTTAGTATTGCATGTATAAATACAGACATGTACACACAGAGTGGCAGATGCTTAGTATTGCATGTATAAATACAGACATGTACACACAGAGTGGCAGATGTTTAGTATTGCATGTATAAATACAGACATGTACACACAGAGTGGCAGATGTTTAGTATTGCATGTATAAATACAGACATGTACACAGAGTGGCAGATGTTTAGTATTGCATGTATAAATACAGACATGTACACAGAGTGGCAGATGTTTAGTATTGCATGTATAAATACAGACATGTACACATAGAGTGGCAGATGTTTAGTATTGCATGTATAAATACAGACATGTACACACAGAGTGGCAGATGCTTAGTATTGCATGTATAAATACAGACATGTACACACAGAGTGGCAGATGTTTAGTATTGCATGTATAAATACAGACATGTACACACAGAGTGGCAGATGCTTAGTATTGCATGTATAAATACCGACATGTACACACAGAGTGGCAGATGTTTAGCATTGCATGTATAAATACAGACATGTACAAACTGATATCCTTACACAACTGTTTTATGCTGTTTCTAAACTCCATTCGTACAATACTGGCCAAACATACCATATGCTACATTTTAACAAAGAGTCTGAAAATGATACATGAGCACGAGCTAGATACTCGATGCAAAATCATACAGATTTTTCGAAAGAATTTTTTTTTTTAAAAAGCTTAAGGAAAGTTTCAAGAGACGCAACACAGACATGGTGAGTAGAATAGAAGAAATTTGTTTTTTTTTTAAACTAATTTAATTGAGTGCCAATACGCTGGTGGATAAAACATGATGAATTTACAAGAGCTGTAATTAATAATGATCAAATCATTTACAAATAAATTAAATATTATGATTGTGTCATTCAGTTTATTTCGGTATAAATTAAACAAGTAGGACACAAAGTTTACTGAACAGTGTCAACAGATGACAATAATTTTCTCTGTAGAGTCCACATTATTTCATTGAGAATCTGTCCGACATTGATGCATACTAATGACCAGTCACATGATCATATTCCAGATTTAGTATACTGCATTGTATACTGTGTATGCATTTAGGTATCAGTGAACTTAGTATAATTGCTATACGTTCCCTTCCCGTTTGTATAAATTTCATGAAATCACCATGAAAAATTAGAGCAAATTTATCAAGTGAAACCTTCAACTTATAGATCTACTGGACACGCAAGTTAAAAATACTTGGTTGAATATTGATTTTAAAACTATTTTTGACTTCATTAAAATTATGTCAAGACTAACTAGTGTTTACCAGAAAGTATGACACTTCATTTTCAAGCAGACAGATCATTCATGAGAATATCTCCACAAGAGCTAGCCAAATTTCTTATTAGATAGCGATATAAATTCAAAGGTTTCTAAATAATAATGACGAAATCGGTGAGTAGTACTTTCATTATAACAGTTAAGAGAGAATTGAAATAAAGGAAGGGATGCTATAGGTAGCACGCCACACCCACTGTATAATTATTTAAACGTAGTGTATTGTTAGGTGCAGGCAATCCATATTACAACTGCAGCTAAGATAATTCGAACGTTTAAAAACAATTATTCCCGTATTTTATAAACTCTGACAAACAAGGTTAAAGATAAAGAATAATTACTTGGAACTAAAGGCAACAAATAATGTCCTTTTTAAAGGTTTCTATTTGTATATCTAGAAGAAGAAAAAAAACATCAATCACATTTCAGGCAACACATATTTGTTTCTTAAGAACCTAAACAATTTTTTTACCTCCTTTAACATAAATCCAAAGTGTTTTTTTTTTCTTTTCACAAAACATTCAAAACAATAATTCAGAAAAGGTATGATATCATTACCTAACTCCTTATTAGCCTATTATAACATTAGAAATAGCATTAACATGGTTGCAAACCATTTAAGCCAGAAATTAAGAAAACTAAAATATTCTAAAATCACGTTATTGTTTATAATTTCATATTTAAATTTTGCATATAAATAAAAATAACATTTACCAATGTATTATAAGATATTAAAATCCCACTCTGAATTGGTGTTATGCACATACAGTACTATCACTAGAAATAAAAGTAACACCTCTTTTAAATTAAATGCGACAGCTGTGATCTGTATTTACAACGAGAAAACATCCGCACGTAACTAAATTATTAATATACAATTTAAACGTTTGCGGTTTATCAATAGCATTTGGTCTCGATTTGATTAATAACATTTCTAATGTAGTTGACTGACTGACTAGGTATTATTGTCGCGTATTGCACTCTGTGGCATTCTGCGACTGTTTGCGTCCCCAGGCTGGGCGGCAATCCTTTTTAAGAGGGTACTTGGCCCCGAACTGGGCCTTCACGTGGAAGAACACATACATACATACATACATACATACATACATACATACATACATACATACATACATACATACATACATACATACATACATACATACATACATACATACATACATACATACATACATACATACATACATACATTACCCTTGCATTTATCAAGCACATTACCCTTGACTTCATCATACACATTTACCTTGACTTTATCATACACATTACCCATGACTTTATCAAAGACATTGCTTCTTACTTTTTCATATACATTTTCCTTAACTTTATCATACATATTATCATTATTTCCTCTTGATCATGCCCATTATCTTTGACATTATCAGAAACATTATCATTGCTCGGACTTTATCATACACATTATCTTTGATTTTTAACATACACATTATTCTTGATTTTATCATAAACTACCCTTGATTTTATCATACGCATAACGCCTGACTTTATCGTGTGCATTGCCCTTGAGTTCATCGTACACATTATCATTACTCCGATTTTATCGTACACAATATCCTTGACATTATCATACACATTGTCAATACTCCTACTTTATTATACATATTATCCTTGACTTATTGCAAAATATTAATCTTTAATTTATCCTACACATTATCCTTCACGTAATCATTACACAAGTCTCCTAATGTTGTTAAGTAAACATGGGGCTGTTCTTCTAATGTTAGACCACATACATTAGGAGGAAACATTACGATGTAAGTATGCTTTATTTTTATCAGGCTCAAAAATGAATACGTGTTACTGCCTTCATAGCATTCAGTGCAGACCTGACACCTGTCAAAAGTGATGTGTAGAAAGACATAAAGGTCATAAAGAAAGGTATGAACTCTGTCGCTATTTATGTTTCTGTATACTTATCTATCTATCTATCTATCTATCTATCTATCTATCTATCTATCTATCTATCTATCTATCTATCTATCTATCTATCTATCTATCTGTCTGTCTGTCTGTCTATCTATCTATCTATCTATCTATCTATCTATCTATCTATCTATCTATCTATCTATCTATCTATCTATCTATCTATCTCTATATATATATATATATATGTATATATATATATATATATATATATGTATATATATATATATATATATATATATATATATATATATATATATATATATATATATATATATATATATATATATATATATATATATATATATGTATATATATATATATATATATATATATATTGTGTGTGTAATTTAATTGCTAGTTTTATATTCTCTTTTCATACTTTTTATTTCATTATATGTTACTGTAATGATAACTTTATTTACTTCATTTGACTTTTCCCCCAGTAAATTAAGTCCAACGTTTGTTTCAGTGAGGCTGAATGAAACTGTTTCGAAATCGTGCAAATGATGCTGAATTGCCATTCAATATGAATTATACTACTAAACTCAGAGAAAACTTTCAAGGTCAGAATGCATCTTTCTAACCGGAATTGTTGGGCGAATTACTCTAGAGTTTGAGGTAATTTTAAGTCAGGCAAGAGATCTCAGACCACTTGGGACCCTTGTTAAATTGCAGACTTTATACAATTTGTTATGGAATTTAATACAATTCATACGCATTGCCTTTTACTGATTTTACAGATATATCAATGAAAATTTTAGTTTTAAGGATATGTAAAAGCATGTTGAAAATAAACACATATTCTTTCAAGTTTAATTAATTAAAGGTTATACAAGCAGTTGCCATTCAAATAAATTATTTGTTTGACGAAACAACGTGTTATTTGTACGTGTTACTGCACTATTATTTCATTCACTAAATGCACATTTCTAGCAAAGGACACACCAAGTTCGACGTG
Organism: Potamilus streckersoni; assembly: GCA_016746295.1. Lineage (NCBI taxonomy): Eukaryota > Metazoa > Mollusca > Bivalvia > Unionida > Unionidae > Potamilus > Potamilus streckersoni. The sequence continues at coordinate 3,029,447 of JAEAOA010001977.1, forward strand.
CAACACAAGAGCGAGTAAAGACAAAAGACCAGGCTCCTACCGCAGGTCGAAATTTGTTTCAGTGAGGTTGAAAGAATCAAGTGTAATATTACTTTTATAACAATAGATTCCCGTTAAATTATTATTAAATTATTTTATTATGTGAATGTTTAAACCAAGATATGTCAGCATACTGATCAGATTAAATTAAATATTCAATTTCTACAAATCTGTTTTGCTACCACTATGTGTACACATGTAACTGATATAAATATATACACGAATTTGTGAAGGTACTGGTGCGGGTTCGAATCTTGCTACTAGATCAGCACGTGATGCCTTCTCGGGCAATGCATTTGATTGCAATTAGCTTGGTATAAAATAATCTACCTGTGTTGCTGTGCTTCAAACGATCAAACCGAACCAAACATTAAATATAGGAAGCGAGTCTATCAAGTGGTTATTAAGGAATCCAAGCCCTTAACAATGATCAAGCACCATCGCGATTCTTACAATAATAATAATAATAATAATAATAATAATAATAATAATAATAATAATAATAATAATAATAATAATAATAATAATAATAATAATAAACTAGGTTGTACTGTAAGAACTATAAGGAAAATAAAATGCCCTGCTATAAAGTTTTCAAAGTAAATTAATAAATTAATATCAACGAGATGGAATATGAGAAAGGGAAGAAAACAATACTGAGGTCAAATACGCTATGACGTTAAGACAAAACCGGTAGATAGATGGGCTTGGCGAATACGGTACCTGTATAATCGAGTAGCCCTTCACTTGATAATGAGATTAACAGTTGCGTATATATAGTAGTAAGAGAATATGGATTTCTAGATCAAAGACCCTATCCAACCTCCAAAAAAATACAAATTCCCTCTCCGGAGACCTTCAAAACTGTACCCCGACCTGTTTTATCAAAAACGATGACGGGGTTTCTAGCACAAATACAATTCCATAATTTGTTTTCATAGATTAGCTAAAGACCCTATCCCACCATCACTTTAAATAATCTCAAGTTTGTTTATAAAATGTAAAAGGTTTCTAGCTCAGAGACCGTATCACTTTAGAAAATCACAAGTTTATTTAAGATTTCTGGCTCAGATACCCGAGGCGGTTTCAAATCATCGATTTTGGATCAGTAGACCATCGGGGGTTTATACCTTGGAGTTTATACGCAATTTCATAACCGCTCATTCACCGTATTATTTTCTTGTAACTGTTTTCCTACCTGCTAACTCTCATCGGTAAAATATCTGTTAGCATACTGTCAATAATACGAAATTCGCGGGGCCCCGAGTGACCGAGTGGTCTACAGTGCTATCCGTTACGGATGACTGCCATCTCACCTCTGTCTGCGTGAGTTGGAGTCTATGATTCGGCGAATGTGGTTATGTGCGAAAGCTTGCCAGTAGCTACTCGTGGGTCGGTGGCTCTTTCCGGTGATTTCCAGGTTTCTGCCTCGTCCATTAATACTGGCCGCCACGTAAAGCCTAATGTGTGCTGAAAAATGCCGTTAAGCCCAACAACAACAACGAAACTCGCGTATTAAGTTGTCCATATCATATGTTACTCCTCGCAAATAAGACCGTATTTAATCCAGTAATTTTTTTAAAAGTAATAATTGCTTTTTTACTAGAATCTTTTTGTCTCAAGTCTTGGTTCAGTTTTTTTAACAAGCTGTTAGATACACCGACACAAGACATAATTAACAGAAACAAATTTAATGATGCCACGTTTGAGATTTGTGCCATAACTAGTCATTAATAGTGGTAAATATGATATTAATCTAAGTATGTTACTGTAATACTTATAATATTGTTGTGCACAGCAAAGGTTTTTATCTTGCATTAGTGCGTCAATATCTTGTTTGGAATATCTTTTTGAACACGATTGAAATCTTCGAACTTTTTTTCATTATATATATATATATATATATATATATATATATATATATATATATATATATATATATATATATATATATAAAGAAAGAAAGTTCTGATACCAACAATTGAATCAATAAACATATGAACATATGAAATTTATTATTGTCAGCAAAAACTTTCTGCACTTATCATAAACATCTGATGAAGTATCATCGTATCGTTTATCTGTTAGTACCTCATATTCTTTAACCAAGTGCATGAATTAAACGTGTCTAATACTTCACGCTGTTACAAATCTGTTCTTTTTCTCACCAAATTACTTTAATCCCTTCCTGTTTCATCAATATACCCTAATACTAAACTCAACTGATATAACGTAATTTTTGAAAACAAGATGTTGCATGATAATTTTATATGCGATACGAAATTGCAAGCTTTAATTTTTTAACTTATCTAGTTCAATTGTAAGAAGACCAATAACAGAATCTACTTTAGACATTATTTTTTTTTCACATGGTATTGTGAATATTTTCTCGATTTCATTGTAATAATTTCGTAATGACAATTGTCTAGAGCGCTGGACCGATGGAATTGAAATATCGTCTGCTTCACCTGTGTCCTAAAAAGAATGAAACCTTTCTATCAACATTATTTGTCTGACTTTATAAAAACATCTTTATCGCTCAATATTATTAAGATCACTGATTTCATCATCAAACTTTTCGACTATCTTCAGAAACCTGTCAGCAATAATCGGATTGTATTCTGGGTCTTTTTTTTCCGTATCATTGGCAAAATTGCATTCAAGTACGCTTTGATAATTAACTCAATGTCTGGTGCCATAGTAACGATTTTAATTAAGGTTACTTTGCCTTGGTAAAAATGCGCAATTTATAACTTCTTATTTCTTTTTATTCCCATTATCCTTGGTTCTACTAGTTTGTCGAGACTATCATGCATATTGTTTACTTGTGTTGTCTTTTTTTACCTCTACATTTTCACCGTAAGCTCGTTCTTTTATTAACTTCGATTTTATTATCAAATCTAAATTTCTAAAATCAAACTCGAACAATATTTAAGCAGGATTTCAACTTGTATATGTTTTTTTCTAGACAGTCGTCAGGATAACAGTATCTATTTATCGCTTCACATTTTTATATTGCTTCTTTTAGTTGTGGTCCTTGCATGTGCATAAAACGAACAAAATCTTTTTCTTCTTCTGACAATGGAGAGTTTATCATTTGAATTGAAAATTTTTCTGTTATTTATTATACGTGCCGCTAGAAAATTATCCAGAACATCTATTTTTAGGATTAAAATGATTATCATAAATTATTTCGCAATGTCTTTGAACCATTTTGTTATCATCATTTTATAGCATCAGATTAAATTTGATTACAACGATCATATCTGATCATCGAGTGTGTATATTTGAAAATGCTGTCAGTCCTGCAAACGAATGTTATGCAGCGACCAGATAATTTAGAAACTACAAATACCTGCTAACATTTCTTTTTGTTGGGATTGTAAAATACTGTGTGGTTGTAATATTAGTATTTGCTGTGTTATATAATGGCATCCATTTGATATCATTTGATCCTTCAAACCGCCAGTTATAAATTCGACAAACACTAGGATTTAGTCGACCGCGCAAATGAATTTGCCAAATAGCAACTGCAGTTGGATATATAATTTTGATGCAAAAATGTTCGACTTCTCCATTGGTCGTCCACTCGTGTCTATCAGAGAAAGCGTAATAAGGATATTTTTCAGGATACTATGATGATGCTTTTATCTCAAACCCATCTCGGTTGTCAATTGCTTTAAAAAGTGTTGGAATATACCCAACATTGTTTTTGGTTTGTTTTACACTACTAAACACACTATCAACATTCGCTTTGTCTGTTAGATAATTAGGATTAACTGTAACATATGTTGTCATTATTTTGTTCCTTCTCATATTTATATTGTATAAAATTACTAAGCCGGATTGTTAAAATATGGGGCAAGTTCTTCTTTTAAATGAGCATAACTAATCGCATCAGTATCATTAGCTGGTTGCGAGGTTATTGGTAATCCAGTTACTTTTGAATTTGGCATATCTGAGTTACATGTCATTGTGTCGCCAGCTTTATTAAGTTTATTATCGCCAACGGATTTTAGTTGTGCATAACTTACGGCTTGCGTTAAATCTGTTGGTGGGTATGAAGTTTCTAAACATAACTTTCGTCGAACTCACATATTAATATTACCCATAATGTACCAGAAGGTGGTTCGCCTGTAGTCAATATTCAAGACTTCAATGATGGGTTTGGGATGCAATAGGTGGCTATTTACGATAACAATCATTTTGATTCGTTCAGACTTTCTCCAAGTGATCTATAAAAAAAATATATTTTACGAAATTTGAAAATATATGTTATTCGTCGAATTATTATTCAATAATGTTTGTCCGGCAAATGTCGCAATCCTCATTGTTTTTAGTTTATTTTGCAATTTGATTGATCTCCGAGTAAAAATAATGATGACAGCAATAACTTTTGTGTGATAATCGAATATAAAAATGTCGCAAACGTATTGCTTAAAACGCAAAACTAAAACAGAATAAGGACGAAAAGATAGAAAAAAATAATAGAACAAGGTTAAAAGTGTTTTGCTGTTTGTGGTAAAAAAAAATGTATGTTTCTGAAATCAGTAGCACGATGACCTGACAAGGTTATTTTAGTAGACGACTGAAAATATTGATAAATCTGAAGAAAAATATTTTTGTTCTCTGTCTAATTTTGTTGGGGTTTGTTTTGAAGAAAATGGTTTTTAAATGTCCGTTTTATTATTGTTTGAGGGTCAAAACACAGGGTTTTAATAGGAATTTAACATAGGAAAATTGAAAAAGCAACCTCTTTCTAGTTTTTGTCCAATATTTGTTCACATTTATCGCAATTTTTTCCAATTCTTAGTGAATTTTTAAGCAAAATACCGGTAAAAATCAAGAATAAGTCGATTTTTCAATTTTCCAATGTTAACTTCCTAAGGCTTGACCCTAATAAAAAAAGAAATTTGACCGCAAGAAAAAGATTAAAAAATTCATGCAAAATGGTCATAAAATGTCTAAACTTGAACAAAAAAGTAAATATTTTCCTAGTTAAATATATTTTCTGAAAAAAATATTTTGCCAGTTATAAAATAAATAATGAAATGTAATTATGATTTTGATAGAGATCTTTGCATATAGCAACGTTTGCAACGTTGCCATTACCGTGAAGAAGTTTACAGCGAAATTGATATTCATAAAATTATTGGAAAACTGAGGAAACTGAAAAGAGGTTGGGCATTGCCATTTCACAAATAAACATTGCCATACAATCCTCTCGACAAACAACGATAATCCATTGCTTGGACATGAACCTTACAATCACATTGATGCAGTAGCAATGCGTCATGATATCTGTTATCGCATTCATGCACAAGGTAAGGCCGGCTGCAATAAAGTAATTCTAAACGAACTTTGTGATATGAAACCAGTAAATATGCGATAATAACTTGATAGAAAATTAGTGCAGGGTTTTATTGGAGCACAATATAAACTAAGTCTCGGTATTTATGATAATCTTGCATCAGAGTAACACAAACCTAAAATAAGCTTTGCACTGCGCAAGGTTGTCGAAAATTCCGTTGATGATATCTGGGCCATAGATTTTGTAGATGTTTCACATTATCCTCAGTTTAAAGATAACACAAAATTTCTTTTAACGTTATTGCCGTTTTTAGTCAGTACACCTTTAGTATACCAGTTTCGAATAAAACAGGGACATCGATGAATGTGCGCTAGCGCAAATAATAACCAGCACAGAAAGAAAACCAAATAAAATTTGGACGGATCACGGAGCAGAGTTTTCGAAAAAATACCTTGAGCAATGTTTGGAGAAAAAAAACATTAAAAGTATGTTACAGGACACGAAGAAAAAAGTGGTATCGATGAAAGATTTAATCGTACACTGATCGACCTTATACATAAGCATTTAACAGTCAAAACACAAACGGATATATTCATGATCTTCCACATATAGTTGACACACATAATAAGGATTTACTCCAAACTATAGCGAAGATGGTTTTGCTATTGATAAAGGTTTACTAACAATAACAGTGACTTATGCTTTAGGTAATTGGTAGTTTTTACGAGCAGGAAATTCAGAAAACTGAACAAGATGTATTTCTTATCCAAAAAGTAATCAGGAAGCACGACAACAACAGTCCTGACAAGTTGAGAGGATACAGCGACAAATTTAGTAGTTGCGTACTATCTAAACAAATAATTAACACCGAGAAATAATGCTGTTTTTAATTTCCTCGTACTTACGTTTGACATTTACATTTTACAGGATTACATAACGATATTAGATATTGTCTGCGATCATCAGATATCATCATTAGTTTAAATATCTGAGAAAATATGAAATCGTATTTGATATATTTGTCGGTCTGAAAATCTAATATTTTAAGAAAGGTTTTATCAGCTGCCAAAACAATTGATCCTCGTCTATTCTTTTTCTTTGTGATACGATATTTTTCATTATATCGACCTGTAGTCGGTCTGCTGTAATTTTTCTTGCTAATTACCATCTCATCTTGTTCGCTGTCGTTGTCAAATAAAATAGCATCTTCCTTATAACCCATAAATTTATCCGAGATTACGTTAGGAATAAAATTGTTGTCGACGACTTTGTCGTTCGCGATTGTATCAACACCTTTGTCGTTGGTTTGTGCATCAGCATGTCTTTTTTTTATTAAATCCATATTATAATATATTTTTATATCTAATTTAGAATAATAAGATAGCAACAGAAATGAAATCTCCTGACGTAAATTATCATCAAATGGGTACTATATTAAATTACAATGAACTAGCTGAGGCAATTAGAAAATATTTGTTGGGCTATAGTGCTTATTCTACTGACGTTAATGTCATTTAAGGCGACTCTGATAAAATACTTCTAAGAGAAGCAAAAAAAAATAATCGTTATAATAGTTAGTGTATAAACACTAAAATTTGATAATGATGCGATTATGATGTTTGGAGATAGTTGCCTTACTAAAAGAGTTAAGCAAAATATTTCAAAAATAAACCCGTCAAATGTTGATGTTAAAGTTGCTGTGTTAATTTTATGCAAGTGTCTGGCAGCTGTCATTGACTTAAATTTCACTTTTTCTTCAGTTTCAAGATTTATTGAAATAATGTTTGGGTTTTTTTTGTTTTTTTTTCTTTTGTTGTTTTTTTAAAATTAATAGCATGACCAACTCCACATCTGGTCTTTTCTTTTGGTGTAACTAAATCTAAATTTTCAATTCTATTATCAGTTTTAAGTTTGTTATTATGATCAATAACTAAATCATCTGGAATTGTGTTATTGAATATTTAATAAACAGACCATTGTCATTTATAATTAATAGAATCTGTTTTAGTTCCTCTTTTATAAGTAAATATCCATCTCTATCCAAATTTTTTAATTACATTTTTGTTCTTATATTTCGTATAATTACTCGATCATTAGATACATACAGATCAAATATTGTATGACGTTGATACTCATCTTGTAATGATAAATTTTTAAACTCTTTGTCCAATTTTAATGTCTCTACAAAATAAATTATAAATACAATCTTTTCTGAACATTTCAGCTCTCTCCGTGTCATTTTCATTTACACGTATCATTTTTCCAGCTTGTGGTGCTTACCAAAAGATTGTCTGTATTTGACACAAATCACTGTACCAAGTAGATTTCCTGCATACAATTGCACTTAGGATTTAGGGTGAACGTGATATTCTTTTGTCATTATGCTATGTGCTAGTTATATTTCTAATTGATTGTTCGACTGGCGTACGTAGTGAAGTATGTTATCAGTTGAACAACCAATTATGAATATAATATTACAGTATTTAATAATGTTGAAGTTTGTGGTATGGCTAAAACAAATGTTTTATGGTGAAACTAATACAAATAGCGGCCGATTTTGCTGGTTTTGACAACAGCAATCGGTTTGATAGAAAGAATCTTACTTGTAAATTATACTGCAACTGATCTTTATCATTTGATAGAACCAACCATAAAACATGAACTTGAAAAATACCAACGTAAACATACTGGTGCAGTATTATGTTATATTTTAAAAGTTGTAAGAGACAAATCGATGGATATGGAAACTGCAGCCCTTACATTAACGCAAAATCGAAGCGTGTTTTAATTGGAACTAATTTGCGTTTACTAGCCGAAGAAACACATCAGGAAATTTGGAAAAAAAAATAGAAGAATTTACTGAACTAGGTTCAGGCTGGAAGTTTGAAATGATTTCTGAAATTTTATTTCACACAAAGAAATTAAACGTATTATACCGTAGCTCATATGTTGAATTACCACAAAAAAAAAATAAGAAACGTTGTATAAACGTAAAGACCTTTGGTCGAAAATGGGTTCAGGAGGCTATACTTTCTGCGATGTTTCCAGTAGAAAACTAAATGCTGATCGCATTTACAAGTATCTTGTTCAAGTGTCAAAGTTCAATTTTAATGGTTCTCCCTTTTTGAAAATCAAATACCAAAGTTTGAAAAGCAAAATAATATTCTAGTTAACGTATTTGGTCTTGACATTTATACAAGGTATATTTCAGGTAAAAAAAAATTTGCAATCGACCGTAAACTTGATACTTTACAAATTCATTATGTTTGAATAAAAAAAAAACTTTAACGGACTCGTTGGCAGACAGTATAACAAACAAAGATAAAAAGTATTTATTTTATGGTTGTTTGCACAGCTGCTCTGACAATACAAAATTACTGAATCATCTGCTGTATTGTAATGATGTGCAACGAATAACAATGCCATATAAAGATTATAATTTGTTACAATTTGTCAGTCAAAGTCACAATCTAAACTCTTTTTGTATTATGGGTCGACTTCGATTGTCTGCTACAGTCTGTGTTTGCAGTGAAAATAACCCTAATCAGTCTAGTTCTAGAAACATTCAAAATCATATTCCATGTGGGGTAGCGTATACGGTAGTATGTTGCAGTGACTTGAGTTTATCCAAGCCGATTAAATTAAGCTGTTTGGCTTCTCATGCAGTTGACTGACGAAGTTGATGATATATTTAATCGTGTGAAAAGAATTGTTCCAATAACAAAACTGACAGCTCAACAAAGCTCTGATCACAAAGAATCGGAATTCTGCCACATTTGTGAAAAAGCTTTTGATTCTGATAAATATGTACGTGTCTATTGTCATCTACCATGACAATATCGTGGAGAGGCTCAGGACAGAATGTAATTTAAATTTTCACGCTCCGGCTTTTACTCCTGGTGTTCTTCATAATTTCAGATGATATGACAGTCATTATAGTAGAACCTAATGGCAATGATGAAATAAAGTCTCGTTTAAAACTCGATAATGGAATCAAGTGTATTCCAAATAATATTAAAAGTATATGCCAGTTACACTCGGTAAGTTTCATTTTAATGACATCCTACAAGTTACATTAGTGTCATTAGAAGATCTTGTAGAAAATGCTGTTAAAGCTGGTAGCGAGTTTTAAAACCTACGAGATTTTTTAGGAGATAAATTTAACCTACTGACAAAAAAGATTTATCTCCGTATGAGTATATCGATGATTGGGGCATATTTAATGAAATGTTTTTACTTGACAAAAACAAATTTTATTTGCAACTAAAAATAAAAAATATAACTGATGACCAGTATACGTACGCACAATATATTTGGAAAGAATTTGATTTCAAACCATTTGTACTTGAAAACTGATGTATTATTACTTGCGTGAGTATTTGAAAGTTTTAGGAAAGTGAGTGACAATAAGTATGGACTTGATCCTTGTAGGTAATACAAGGGTTCATGGATTTTCTTGTAAAGATTTAGTAAAGTAAAGTTAGAGTTACTAAAACGCGTTGACATATTTAACTTTATTGAGAAAGGTATTAGAGATGGCATTAAAATGAAAACGAAAAAGTGTTCGAAAGCAAATAACACATATATCAGCGAGTACTACCCGGATCTTCCATCAAACTATATCAATTATCTAGATTGCAAAAACCTTTATTATAATTAAATGCGCGAATCAATGCTATTTGTTGGATTATGTTTGATTACGACTGACCGATTTTTAGCGGAGAAGGAGAAAAGGGTACATGACGATGTCTCCTATTTCGTTGACGTTGATCTCGACAATCCTGTTTCGTTTCATGATTTACACGAGTATCCTTTTATGTGCGAAATCAATCATAATAAACTATAGTTTGTTATCTAAAGAACAACATGCAACAAGATTCTAAGGTAAAATAACTAGTCCAAAATAAATTTGACAAGAGAAATTAGGTTTTGCATAATAGAGTTTTAAAATAAGCAATAATCTTTGGTCATGTGTTGAGAAAAGTTCATCGTGGGCTAAAATATAAGCAGTCGCCGTAGATGAGAGGTTATATTAGCTCAAATACTTCTAAGATAGCTCCAACGAAAACTGAATTCTAGAATTTAAAAAAAAAAACTTCTTTAAATGTATGAACAATTCCGTCTTTGGTAAGACCATGGAAAATATTAGAAGACGGGTAAATATCGAACTAGTTAATGATATTAACCGCTGAAACAAATTTGTGTCGGACAATATTTGGTTCAGGATAAAAAAAAAATTATGAAATTCTTGTTGAACTACAGCGGCGGAAAACAATTCTAAAACTAAATAAGCCAATTTATGTTGGAGATTTTGTGTTAGATTTGTCGAAATGGGTGATGTACGATTTTCATTAAAACTTGTCAAAAGCAGCTGACGTCATGTAGATTATTGTTTACTGATACTGACTCGCATAAGAAATCGAATATGAGGACGTCCATCAGGATATCTTTCCTAACCAACATCTGTTTGATCTCTCCGATTACAATCGCTATAGTAAATTTCATGATGACACAAATTTAAAGATGAGATGTACACAATCATCATCAAACACTTTATTGGAATGCGAAGTAAAATATACGTCGTGTTGTTAGACAATAAAAATATATCAAAAAGCAAAAAGTTTGCCTCGCGATTCTGATTAAACAGTTTATGGGATTTGATGATTACAAGTACGCGCTTGAGGGCGGCGTTATTTATATAAGACCAACGGCTGTTCGAACAAATCATCATAAACTTGAAACAGATGTTATTATCAAATGTTGTTTAAGTAATTATGATGGCAAATGTTATCGCAAAAACGGAGTAGATACGTTTACACTTGGAAACTATCGCGATGACAGATTTATATTTGACATTATATTTGATAACTAGGGCATGAAATTTTATCTAAACATAGAAATAAATGTTTAAAAATTTGACAGCTACAAATGGCATTAAAATCAAATATCTAACGATCGACGGAATACAGTTAGCAGATGATCAGGAATATGTTTTAGTAATCTTGACAAGCGGAAACTTTCGCTCATCAAATCTGATAACAGCGAGTATTTCAATTATCTCGAAAAGTTAAACTGTGAGTTATCAAATGGATTTAAAAACTTTCATAATTCAATCAGTCAAGAAAAGTGCACTAAACTTACCATTGACTTCGATTGATCGATAGTATATTTCATTGATTAAAAGTATCCTCTTAACAAGTTATAAAAAAAAATTTATTCGAATGTTGTCGTTGTGTAAGATGTAAAATAAAGTTCAATCTTTATTATCACGATGATGAAATATTTATAATATCTATACTTGAAACACTTGTGGTCGGCGATAAGGCCTATTATACAACCTAGAAATCCAGTTGATCTACTGAGCCAAAATCTATAATGTGAAACAGCCTAAGGGCTATAAGCCAGAAACCTTACATAATCGTGTGATTATCTAAAGTGATAGGGTTAGCTAGATACCTTGAAAACCTTTTTAAATAAACTTGTGAATATATAGGTGATGGTGGGATAGGGTGAAATAAAATTATAGGATTGTATTTGAGCTAGAAACTATGCCATCTCTTTTGATAAAACAGGTCGGGGTATGATTTTGAGGCTCTCCAGAGAGGAAATTTGTATTTGTTTGGAGGGAGAGAGGGTCTTTGAGCAAGAAATACTATATATTCATGTACTACTTATATCATACATCCATCCTAAAACAACTAAATTACAAATTTATATATATATATATATATATATATATATATATATATATATATATATATATATATATATATATATATATATATATATATATATACTCCAGAGGAAAAGAAACCAAGAAAGAAATGAAGGAAAGAAGAAAGCGATGTACTCTTAGTAGCATTTGAAACACGTTTACCAGGAGAGAGAGAGAGAGAGAGAGAGAGAGAGAGAGAGAGAGAGAGAGAGAGAGAGAGAGAGAGAGAGAGAGAGAGAGAGAGAGAATGCATGGATTCTATGAGAAATTTCATCTGTTGGCTGGAAGAAGCTAGCGAAATCTTGTTTTTCAAGTGTAACAAGGAAACTAAAAAGGACAGTATTTGTAACAAAATGAAACTAACTTTCATCTTGTAACTGTGCTTTTCAGCACTATATCTAATATATTTGATGTGAGCTTACAAAACAAGCATGAGACTGCAGAGTAAAGAAATATTTGTCCAAGCCATGCAAATGTATCCACAACTGGTAGCTCTGTATCATTGCCTCACAATATAATCAAATCGCCTACATATGCTTGCAAATGCACCTGAACAATTTTGTGTCGAGCGTGTCGTTTTCAACGATACTAAAGATTCTGACAAATATTTAAACTTATTATATCGTACATAACAAAAAAGAAAAAGAAAATGACGTAAAAAGCTAGACATTAGGCAGCTCCTACAGGTTTAAATACCAGTATACCTCTAAAATCGCATTGCTTCCTCTGGTGGTTTTCTTCAAGTCGTGGCAATAAAGTTTTGGTCAAAAACTGAACAACAAATATGTCAAAACAAGGTGTAATTAAACGTTTCTATAATTGCCTGAAAATCGAACATGTTTTATTGATGACGTAATGAAGTTTGTAGAATTTTAAAATACCAAAAAAAAAACAATGTGCCTCATTATGCTAATAACACGAAATATTACAGTGCATATTGTACTATGACTCAAGAAATTTAACAATATTCATTTTCTCGGTGAAGAGAAAATGTCATTTATTCGAGTAATTTAGATAAATATGAAACAGATAAGGTTTAAAAAATGTTTGTATAATATCGAGATAATTTCTGATGTGTTGAAGAATAACTTGGCATATTTAGAGTCTATCAAATTCAATACCGTGAAATAGTACACTCAGTGATATTGGGTAAAAATGTGATGTTTCACAAATGTTTATGTAAGACTTTACTGTATTGACACACTGCAAACATTTCAGCGGGCTTACCTCAAATGTTGGGTATTTGCCGGTTAGAAAACTGGACAAACACTTTATTGTTTCAAGTTATGAACATGGAGAAGCTCAAATACGTCATTGTTTGTACTAACTTGCATATTTTTAAGTATAGTTTATGAGGTATATAAAATACAAACATAATTTAGTCATATGAAATAATGATTTTCAAATTAAATTCCAAGGACTACAAACGGGTCACACATCAAAACAGAACATTTATATTTATATTCTGGACTTGGACCTTTGGAATTTGATAGCATGTATTTGAAGCTAAACTTTGACATTTCCAAAATATTATTGATTTCGTTATACTTAATAAACATAATTATACAGTTAAACGTTTGCTTGGCCTTCACTGGCTGAAGTAAAAGTGGTAATGTATTTTATTTCCACGTAGTTTGACCTTGTACTTTCTACTGTATAGAATAAATACGTTTGTTTCCATAATGGCTATGTTTGTGTATTACGTCCTAATACATTGATACAGTCAAACATTCTCTTAAGCAGCAACCTTTGGGAAGTGAGATAGGTTGGTTGGTTGGTTGAATTGTTACGGTGCACCAACACAAAGAAGCCATTTAGCGCCATACAAAAGGTTATATCCTTCATTGAGTGAGATAAATAGCCTCTGAAAACATATGCTTGACTTACAGAGATTAATTTCTTCTGGTTGATACAAAACCCTTAAACATTTAACTGTTGAAAGAAAGTACTTGCATAACGGAGGTGGCCTTTACGGTAGGTTCGACTACATTTAAGAATAAAAAGTAATCATACCATGACAAAGAAATTAAACGGTTTTTGTAACTACAGTGTTTTAAAAACCAGTCTTAACATGTTTGTATTTATATCTGCTTAAAAGTGACGTCTGGGCAATCGAAGACAGGTGCTACTTTAACAGGTAAATGAACTGCGTATGCGTTCCACTATTACCAAGGTCATACTTACTTGCAAGTTTTAATACCAATCTATCGTTGCTTGCATTTAAAGACCATATTCTTGTGAAGAATAGCAGCTATTTGGTCAAATATTGGATCAAGATATATATATATATATATATATATATATATATATATATATATATATATATATATATATATATATATATATATATATATATATAAGTGTCTGGAAAATTACTCGGAATTTAAGAATTTAAGCTTTCTCTACCAGACCCTGAAGCTACAAGTTCATCTGACTCTAGTAATAAAGATAACAACAATAAGATATATTAGAAATGAAGGACAGATTTATTCATTAATTTTTCATCTGTGAAAAAGAACTACACCCATTTACCAGTTCACAGATTCACTTTTTACGTGCAGAATTGTTACAGTAGATGGAACCATAGTGGAAATATCTCAATTATCTAAAATAAGTTCATAATTTTCTAAACACTAAGCATAATTGTTAAAAATCTAATATGGGAAAATTATGTTGCTTGAAATTAGAAGTTATGAATTTCGGCTTCTAAATTTGGGTTCTGAAATTCGTGTGTAGAAAATTTGTCCTCTTATGAGAACTTGTATTGTTGAAAGTCTAAGTTTCATATTATTCTTCAAAATTTCATACATGACATTTTCTAGGTCCAAAAATTACCTTTCTCATTTTTTATCCCTGTTTTTATTTTTTGTTTTCTCAAAATCTAAGGTTTAATCTAGATTAGTCTCTTCCACTACTTTATTTCCGTCTGCACCCTACTCCTCTTACCCCTATCTGTCAACCGCTTTGATCAAAGAAACTGTTTATATACAAGTCTGGTGAATAAATCATGGATTGGTGGGTATTACAATCGATCGGCCAATCCAAAATCAACCATACTGTCGTAACATGACTGAGAGAGAGAGAGAGAGAGAGAGAGAGAGAGAGAGAGAGAGAGAGAGAGAGAGAGAGAGAGAGAGAACTCAGTGCTTCAAATCTTCTAATTTAGCGTAATATTAGACAAAATAATCAGTCATTACAAACCCACGCGACTATATAATTCTCATCTTCGAATGTTTGTGAAGGTAATTTAATTTTAAAATCTTGTATTATTGTACAAAATACGCGAACGGGTAACGAGCATTTCTATGTACGGGGGGATGTCTCAAAATGTCTACGCAAGACTGCAACAACGTGTTGTGACTAAAATCAGCTGATATATATATATATATATATATATATATATATATATATATATATATATATATATATATATATATATATATATATATATATATATATATATATATATATATATATTGGTATGAAAGAATAGTTTATTTATAGTTCTGATAAAAAGGGATATAAATTTTACACTTGAATAAATTATTCCACTTAGTTTTACTCTGGATATATGCAGAGATATGTCTTAGTATTATTCAATAACGTCATGTACTTGCAATAAAAACAGTTGAAAAGCAGTAATGTTGCATTGAATTACGCTTAAACGGGCTATCAGATTGCACCCATTGTGTTGCGGTTTAGTCAGCGTAGTTAAGAATGTTGTTTTCGAAACGGGTCTTGACATTTTTTATTTTGTAAAAACATTTACTTTTGACCAGCGACAAGAAGGTAGCTTAAACTGTGCTTTATTATGTGAAAATATTCAAATGAACGAAAATAACTTGCGAATAATGGTTATTTTGCGCTTGGTCTGCAAATTGTATTCGTCAATAAAGCACTGATTTTAGTATCCTGGTCGGTGCTTTTTCACGAACTCAAATCATATTTAGATTATTTCACTCAATACTGCACATATTCACTTGGCTTTCGAAAAGCATTTCAGCTAGCTCGAATCATTGTTAACACCGTTTGCAAAATTGAACATATGAACGTGCAATGCCAAACACATAACTTCATACTTATTATAGGTATTTTGACACTCATACATGATACATACCTGCCGGGTGGTATGTATGTATTTATAGACATATGAAGATTTTAACAGAACTTCAGCACACTACTGTATGTATGTGTAAAATACAACTTGCTGACCTATGTATCATCTGGCACTAAAACGTCGTATCATTTGTGCAATTGTAATAATCTGTTGACACATCAACATTGTGAGGTCTTATTATGTGACATGTTTGCACATCAACATTGCGAGGCCATATCAGTGACGAATTCAAATCATATGGCGAATAACAACCCTTTCAAGCGCACTTCGATTCAGCAAGGGATAACGTGTGTCAGGGATTGATTGAGATAAATGCAATAAACTGACGACGAACAGTGCAAAACTAGTAACTAACTAGCCTGAGCGCTTTCGACTCTTAATGAGTCTATTTCAAACGCATATACAAAACATAGACAAAGCAAATAAATAAACATAAAAAACGCCGTTTGTAAACCTCTACACGGCTGTCTATACATAAATTAAACTTATATATACACTATGCCTCAACCAGCCTGCATAGACTTGTTGCGAATACTGAAAGATGATTATATTTCCCTAGAAATATATGAGCCATAGCGACATCTATTACTTTGTGTATATTTATGTAACGCAGATTATATCCCGGATATTTATTATTTAATTCTATACCGGATATTTTATTCTTATAGTTGTAATTAAAGAATACTAAGAAGAGTTAGAAAAGATTTATAAATAATATTCATTTTTATACAAATAAGAAAAAGAATGTTTTTGAGGCTATTTAAGAACAATTATAATCACATGCCACAAGAACCCACTCCCACCCCTAAAACCGAAAATTAGATATTTTGTCTCATGCCTTTGGTTACGTTCATCTTTTATCCAATCATATCATGTTATTGGCATTAATGATAGATCTTATAGTCAAATATTACGAAGTGATTTAAAATGTATATCAGGAGAAAATAATATTACAGTACATGGAATATGTCAAAGAATATACGTCAGTGTCGTGCAAGTTAAAAGAAATAAAAATCTACCACTGAACCAGAATCTTTAAAACGTGATCATGGAGTAATCCTTGCGTGACCACAAGGGCACTGTCAGCATCGGAGAAAGAACAATCACCAACCCTCGCTTCGCAGATGATATTGATGGTTTAGCAAGAGATGAAAAAGAACTGACTAACTTGGCTGAACACTTGGACAAAACTTCCACAGCATACTGTATGGAGAGAATAGAGCCATAAAAACCAAACTGATGACAAACAACACCAATGGCATCAGTGCAGAAGTCAAGGTCAGTGGACATAAGCTGGAAAGAATCACAATCTTCAAGTACGTGGAATCAATTATCACAGATTATGGCTCCAAACCAAAACTACATTGCAGAATTGCCCAGACAACAGCAGCAATAAGAGGGTTGAGACCAATTTGGAAAGATATCAACATTGCTTTTGGTTACAAATAGGACTGATGCGCTCGATTGTCATATTCATCTTTTTGTATGCTTGTGAAACATGGATTCTACAAAGAATAATTCAAACCTTCGAAATGAAATACTATCACAAGATCTTGGGCATCTCATACATTGACCATGTAACCAACGAAGAAGTCCACAACTGGATCCCACAAGCCATCGGATGCTAATGAAGTGGTACGGTCATGTCTGAAAATCATCTGGAATGGCAAAAACGATCTTGCAAGGCACAGTACGAGTGAGCAGATGAAGAGGCAGACAGAAAAAGAGGTGGGAAGACAGCATTAAGGAGTGGACAGGCATGGGATTTGAAGATTCCCAAAGGGCAGTAGAGAAAAGGGAAACATGGAGAGAATTGGTTTTAAAGTAAACTGTGGTGCCCCAGCAACTTCTTGGGTTAAGGGATGATGATGATGATGATGATGATGATGATGATGATGATGATGATGATGATGATGATGATGATGATGATGATGATGATGATGATGAAATGTGAAGTATACAATGGACTGTTTGAAAACAATAAAGTAAATAAAGAAAGAACTGTATTTCTAGTTACAATGAGAATTATTCATTTTAATGTCGTGCAGATGTATCATATTTCATTATCGTCATAAAAAAATAATCAATTTTCTCTTTTGAAATGTTATGTAAATATATTTTAACAGACCGAAACACACAGAGGATGAATTCGTGACGAAAACCCTTCAATGAACACAACTAATATTTCTGTATTTGTTTTGAATATGAGAATGCACCTATTAACCGACTACCGTTGCGTATGTATTTTACATGCCTGGGTTTCATCGCATATGCCGATAGGATTGTATTTGTTAACATAGCAGACGATAACTGGATACGTCAATTACCTTTCCATTTTATATATCTGTAAGATATAACGACGCAGTAGGCACTGTGTACACAGTGTGTATGTGCTATGTAAAATCTGCATGACTTTTTCAACGTGAAAAAGTTGGACACCATAATGGAGGACAGGAGTCTGATCTTATTTTTGGACTGCTTATGACAATTACATGTCTATATCTCATCTGGAACCGACGAAACCGCAGAGTAACATGTCGATATCCTGATTGTTACAATATATTATAACTTCAGACGATATGAATACATGCCAAATGAATTTATACCCATTCTTCCTATGTATTTACTTCCTGTTGGCGCTGTCAGTGGCATGTACACTAAATGAAGACTATACCCCATATCATTTACTGGAAATAGAAGCAAGGCATCTAGAGGAAGTTAAGAGCTTATTGGACGAGGATGAATTCAACCTTGGATATGCTGGGCATGTAAGTTTATTAAATTATTTTACAGCAATCTGATAAAAATCGAGATATTTACATACTATACTCTGATCCACCTGCCCCAAAATAACGTTTCAAACAATGCCACTCTCTGCCTATCAGATAAATTTACATTTTGTGTTTGGTAGAGTTATCACTAGTAAAGATTTGTTCCGAATGGCATGGTTTACTGTCCGCATTATGAAATTTAAGTCCGTTCCGCACAACGTCGCGAACGAAATTTATGTATGTTTCTTACTCTATTTTCACCTTAGCGTCTCGAAATATGGGTAAAAGTACCCAATTCGTTTCATAAACGAATGATTTAAACATAATTGTTATTGACATATAGCGCAACATCATTCATTCGATACATACTGAGAATGACTGGTCTCGGTAAATATAATCCGCCATGTTTGTACTGAATTTTGAATAGTCCATATTTGATCACGCAAAAACATCAAAGGGAGGAGAATGCAGTATGGCCGAATAGGAAAGCTTTTCATTCCTTAATAATTAAATCAACTCTTCCACATGACGGCATCGAAAATTTTTATGCAGACAGGCCACCCTGTTTTAGCATTACGTAATAGAATGTATTACGCTCTAAGTTGATTCGAATGGTATTAAATTATTTCGTGCACAAATCGAATTACTGTAGTATTATTATTATCATGTGCTGTGCTTGCTCAGCTATTTAACAACGTCAGGAGCAGCAGAGGTGCAGAGCCTGCAGTCCACCGTGGAACATTGTCAGTAGACAGATGTTCATAATACGTGACATAGTCTGAAGAGCTCTATAGCAACAGGAAGAGTTAGTGGCCTTGCCCCATCGGACAAGGTTGACTGCACAACGACCATGTAGTTAGTTATTTTAGCTACATTTAATGACTCTAACCTGAACATTCACTTAATTTCAGACGCGGATACCATTTACAGTGCTGTTCCGAATGAACTATATAGGCTCTATCCATAAAATGGGCTAACCCATATGTCAATGTAACCATTGCTCTACTTGAATGCAAGAAAGCGTCTTCATTTCTGACGTCACAATTTTATCCCTACTACAGAGGTCATACTTTAAATTGATAGTCAAGAGCTTGGCAACATACAATATAGCAACAGACTTATTCAACCCTAGTGGCGTTGAAACCAGTTCTTAGTGATTTTTAAATTGGTTTTAAAATGTTTAAAATATATATACTTCAAAAAAGTTCTTGGAATGTTCAAACCACTTCAAAACGTCTAACGAATTAAAAGCTTGTTCAACGACTTTTAATTGTTTGTTTTGGATGCTCTTGATATTTTCCGTGCAGAACTAAGCTGTAACGTATATATCACTTCTTAGACGAATAGGAATTGATAGTTGATTGTTGAACGTAAAGTATTTTTTCTTAAACCTCCCACCCCCATGACGTGTATCGCATGAGAGAACTTGACGTTGTTTTCTTTAACATTTTTTTGTTTTAATGTTCCGCTGTTCTAATATTGAAGTACTCGTGTTTCTGAACACCATAATCCAGCAAGAAAATTTATCATATATACGAACAGATTATCCGCTTTGAACTCTTCAAAAATAATGACTTCTAGTTCGTTAATAGTAAATTTAAGAGATACCTTTTTAAGTTCATATATATATATATATATATATATATATATATATATATATATATATATATATATATATATATATATATATATATATATATATATATATATATATATGAACTTAAAAAGAGTCTCTTAAATTTACTATATTTACTATATTTGATATTTTAATGTCAACTATACTACATATATTGAAGTTTGTGAAATTATTAATAATAATTAAAATCCTTTTACAAGCCAATGGGTTTAACTCAAAACATTTAGGACTCTATTTTGTATTTGTACTGTTAGTTATCTGTAAGTTAGGGTAGGATTTGTGCCTACATGTCAAATGTAATGAAGGGTAAACATGTACGCTAAGTTTGAATTCTAGAAGCAGCCTTGATTCTGACATAAGAATTTTTTAGAAACAAAGTTTGTGTACAATTCAATGGAAATTTCCATTATGATGACCCTCATCCTGGTCCTGATGTTGTGTCTTAGGATTTTATAATAACTTTGATTATATTAGAATATTAGAATTAGTCATTCGATATCTGAACATCATTCGTAGAAGAATCGATTTTAGTTAATACTGGAGGTGATTTATTTATTAAAAGTTTTCACTGGAATTACAAAGTGCTCATTAATACTTTAGGATTAAATCATTATTTTGGGAAAATAGTAAATTCCTTCAAGGACATTTTTGGATGATATTATTGTGATACATCAAGACTGTAAGTGCATAAACACTATTCTTTGTTATTGCAACCTATATCATTCAGAATTGGAATTCGTTCTTAATACTACTGGAACTTTTTTCGTAATACTCAATCCTTTTAGATCTATAATAGAACAGTTAGGTCTATTTAGAATTTAATTCACAATACGGTTAAATTTTTGGTAATTTCATTTTTTATTCGAAGAAATACGTTATTTTTTTCAATTTTACAAAACTTGTTGGCTCTTGCTCTTTTATGTTGCTTAATTTAATATCATAGAGCCGTAACAATAGTTAGCTAATCCTCCTAACATCGTCTGGGATATAAGGCTGCAACTAACTTCTGCCATCTCGGTCTGTCTAGAGCAATGGCTTGTACCTTGCACCAGAATTGTCCAATCTCTTCCAGCTTGGCCACCACTGTCCTTTTCCGGGTTATCCTTGGCAGTCTATATTTACGCTTAATATCTGGTGTCCATCTGAAGGGTGCCTTGGGTATTCGCTTTTGTGGCATCCTTATTACATCCCAGAGCTATTATATCCTGCGCATCTTGATTTCCAGTGATATGTTGATAAATCCCATCTTTTCGTATAGGTTCACGTTAGATATTTTCTTTGGCCAAGAGATGTTACCGATTTTAGAGGTAACTATTGGGAAATGAATTTACTTAGCTCATGTCTATCTTCACTATTCTCCAATGATCGGAGCCGTACAAGAGTACGTTGCTGTTGTAAAGTCTGATCTTTGACTCCAGGTTACATTGTCTTGATTTCCATAAAAGTCTGATGAAAGCATTTCTTGCTTTACCTAACATGGCCTTACTGTCCGTTGTCGTTGCTAATTAGGCTACACAGGCAGGTGAAGTTCTCTGCAAACTCAATCGCCTCTACAGTAGCTGCGGAATTTGTGCACATCACTTGGGTTTTCTCTGTATTGATATGCACGGCAGTCTGTTTAGAGGATTTGCTGACCCTGTCAGATTTTTCTGGAGAGGAAAGTGCCTTGATAAAATGACAACCAGATCATCAGCAAAGTCCCGATCTTCAAGGTGTGAGAAAAGTGTCCATTGGGTTCTTCTGGCATGCTAGGATGATGCTTTACGTATTATCGAGTCAATGATGATGAGGAATAGAGTGGGGAAAAAAGATGTAACATTGCCTAACACCAGACCTCACTAAGAGCAATTCGGTAAGAGTGTTATTAAGAATAAGGCTCCATTCGTGCTCTAAAAACTTCCTGATGCGTTTGACTATCTTGGGTTGTATTCCATAGGCTCTAAGAATCTTCCTTTGACTCTGGCGATGAACACTATCAAAATGCCTTCTTGAAGTCTGTGAGCTTCATGTAAACGGGAGTGGTTGGTGGACGTTCCAATCTAGACACTGATCTATGAAGTCGCGTAGAGAAACAGATCTATGCATCCTCTTCATTTGCTGAATACTGCTTGTTCCCGTCCGAGTTTGTCATCTATGGCTGTGCCAATCCTTAGGAGACGAATTCTGTAGAAGACTTTACTGGGGATGGAAACGAGTTTTTATCCCTAGCCAGTTGTCACAATTGCTGAGGTCACCTTTTTTGATAGTTTGACAACGAGGCCTTTACAACAGTCCTGTGTGATAACATCATTTTTTCTACATCTTTCGAAATAAGTCGTTCAGCACATTTGCGGCTAAGGTAATATCAGCTTTCAGCAACTCTGCTTGTAGGGAATGAATCCAAGGTGTCTTGTAACCCTTCCTGGCTTTGATGGCATCTTTGACCTCTGCTTAAGGAGGTTAGCTGATATCGATGACATTAATGTCATCTGATGATGGCGAATTAACTGGCTCATCAAGATCTGGCTGACGCACTATTACCTCGAAGTGCTGGACCCATCTCGCAGTCTTCTCCTTTTTCGTTATTATCACTTTTCTTTGTTCAGCTTTGAATGGCATAATGTGGATGGATCCTTGTTCACAATGCTGTTTTATAGTATTATATACCATGTTCAATTCACGTTTTTGCTACTTGTTCTATCTCATTGTCAATTCGTCAACAAAGGTTCCGTTATCCTTCCGGTCCTCCTGGTCACATTTTTATTCTTTAGCTTTTAATCTCTCTGTAAGTCGTAATAATGGTATAATGTTTTTATTTCACAATCTTTTGACCTCGTCACGGCGGGGGATTTAATAATTACTTTTATTATTATTATTTATTATTTATTATTATTATTATTATTATTATTATTATTATTATTATTATTATTATTATTATTATTATTATTATTATTATTATTATTATATCAAGTTGTTTGATATTTGTTTTTAGTTTTTCGGTCGAATTAGATATATTTAAAACATAATAATATGCCATTATGTTCCGAGAACCACGCAACTATTTTCTAAAATAAATACAACTATCTTCTGAGAACATATATTTCTTTCTTTAACCTGGTGAAGAAAAAGCAAAAACCGAATGTTTATTATTATTATTATTATTATTATTATTATTATTATTATTATTATTATTATTATTATTATTATTATCATCATCATCATCATCATCATCATCATTATTATTATTATTATTATTATTATTATTAATTTTATTATTATTATTATTATTATTATTATTATTATTATTATTATTATTATTATTATTATTATTATTATTATTATTATTATTATTATTATTATTATTATTATTATAGGTCATCGGAGATTTACATTTGTTTCGACGACTCAAGTCGACCCAAGGACCAATGAATGAAACACTTGTGGAAAAGATCCAGGAAAAAACACAGAGACGTGTAAGTGCTTTTGGAAGAAACATCTGCGCACACATACCCAAATGGCTAGATTTTATTTATATTTCACCATTTTCAGTATATTTAAGTTCACTGAAAACTTTAAACCACTTGTTCATGTTCAACTCTCTCTCTCTCTCTCTCTCTCTCTCTCTCTCTCTCTCTCTCTCTCTCTCTCTCTCTCTCTCTCTCTCTCTCTCTCTCTCTCTCTCTCTCTCTCTCTCTCTCTCTGCCTGGTATGATGGCTATTAGAAATGATTCAATAACAGCACGTTATTGTTATATCTTGTATTAAGTTGTAATAGTGCAAGTTTAATGTTTCGGAAGCAAAACCAGTAACCAGTACATTTGCAAATTTTACCTTTATAAAATTGAAAGAATTCATATAACTGTGAAGAGAGAGACACGGGGCTGGACAGACTTCCATGCTAATACACTTCAACGTGGATTTATTTCCCCTTGCAGCGCGGATAACATCAGTGTTACCAGAAGTTGAATTCAGTTAAAATTTTCAGCAAGACACTCTCAACCTATCTTGCTTTTGACAGAATCTGCCAAAAAGTAACTAATAAAATAGCAACAATAACGCTTAAGCTATTATATCTAGCGATGTCTTCATAAGCTTATCAATCTTTAAAATGCGAAAATTTCGCATTAAAAATAAAAAAAAACAACAATGACATTTCTAGAATGCGCCTGACCCCTGTGTCAAACAGTTTATGCAGGTAGTGGCGCTGTTTATTGTATCATTTATTTAAAAAATTGAAGGAAACGCAGACTAACGATCTGATTAAAATCATATCTTCACTGTCCTGACAGCGATTGCATTGGGGTCATTTTCTGATAACCTATGTTATTACTATAATTGCTAATTGTATCAGCCAGCAAGATGAAGTCTTATATCTTTGCGTTTGGAAGACTGGCAGTATTGCCAGAGACTATCAATATGTGCCAAATAATTTGATTCACTTTCAGATTTTTGAAAGCTGTATTTCCATTTGTATATTTCAAAGGTCACCAGAACATAACCCCTAAACGGTCGCTGTCAAATCTTCACTTATTTATATCAGATACTTCATTAGGAAAAATGTGAGTGGTCTAAAATTTTGCGCGGTATAAAGAACGCGTACGACATAAAGACAAATTTTGAAAGGAATTTTGATAACTTTTATTAAGTACAAAACTGACTAAATTCCATCTGTGGAAAATAATAAACTAGGAATCTCATCTCAATAAAGTGATTAAAGTAACTGTCTCTGGTCAATTACGAATCGTACCTTTCCTCCCGTCTTCAAAAGTATTGTAATCACACAAACCTACAAATTGCTTAAACTAAATGCAATGGGAAATATTCCCTAGCAGTACTTTTCTGCAGTCATAATCCAGCTGAGGATTATATATAATCCCTTCATACGATAACAAACCAAACCTTGTTCCGTCAACACATAGTTGTGTAACTTAGAAAAATAAAATCGGTATCAAGTTCAGTGTTTTATGAAATGCTGTGTTTAGTATCTACAGCAGCCTAACGTACACCTAATGTACATTTCATAGCTTGATGGCATTGAGCATGTCAGTAGTTTGATTAACATTTTAACAAAATATGTGCTATAGATATTATTATTATTATTATTATTATTATTATTATTATTATTATTATTATTATTATTATTATTATTATTATTATTATTATTATTATTATTATTATTATTATTATTTCTTAAATACAAGTGTGAACGTCTTATAAACATTTAAATTTTTATTGATAGAATGATTTCTTTGTTTCAAAACATGATTAAATTTCTTAATTTAAACATTATGATACAAATATCGGCTGCTATTTTTATAATATATTTCTATCTTTAGTCGTAATCACCATTGATCTGGTAAACAACTTTATTATCAACTGAATATTTTAGATATTACTTTGATTTTGCATGCATATGTTTATTGTTCTTCTGTCTTTAATAATAACAATAATAGCAACAAAATCATAATAATAATAATAATAATAATAATAATAATAATAATAATAATAATAATAATAATAATAATAATAATAATAATAATAATAATAATAATAATAATAATAATAATAATAAATAAATAAATAAATAAATGATTTAATACATTCTGTCATTTTTTAAAATGTTTCCAAAGCACTAAGATTTTAAATAGTACTTAATTATTAATTGTAAAAAAATATTATAAGGCTATTTTTTATTTCGACTACATTATTTTCAAGAATATGGCATATAACCCCCTCCCCAATAAAAAAAATTGACAAAGTCTTACATTCCATTGTTAATTTTGTCGCTAGTTTTATTCCCTATATTTTAATTTTGCTGGTAAGAGCGGTTGGTATCTTGCACGTTGTATATAGTATAGATGTACCGACTTTTATTTTACCAATGTCCACATCCACGTCAATACCATGCAACTTTCTATTTCCTATTAGGCTATACTCAATCTACAGAAACTAACATTTATTTAACATTTCCTTATCCGTTGTCTGATTTGTTTTCCCAAATTAAAATTAAACAAGTTTGCGCTGATGGAACAAGGTTTCAATGTTTTGTTATAAATTGTACGATATGAAAGTATTAAATGCTCATAGGCGAGACTAATTATTCCAGGTAAATATTTTCGGAATCGGGGGTGGAGTACAATTCATCATGGACCGGAGGCAGATTTCGATTACAAACGGTTTTTACCTTTCTGTCACCATCTTGGAACTTTATAGCTTATATTTCAAATCACGCAATATAGACAGGCATCTAATTATATCCTGAATATTGGTGATTACTCAGAGCTTATGTTTGAAATTTTCTTTGTAATATTTCTTTATACTTTAACTATGGTGAAATTTATTCAAGTAGATTTTATCTGAAAATATCGAAAACATATTCTTTTCCCAAATTATATAGATAGGCTATACCTAAATCCCACAGAGCACCTTATGGCAGTTTAATATACATCCTTCCATTTAATAATCTCTCCACACACAAGCAAGCTATATTAAATAGAGCAAGAATCTCATAACTGATAGGCCACACACACAACTGTGTAATTTTTTTAAATGGGCTTTTTATCTTATTAATGCATATATTAATTAAATCGATCGATTTTTTTACATAATTAATCATAACTGTTGATCAGAGAAAATGAAATATCTTTTTAGGGAGTCTTTCTCGATGTGTTTTTCTGTTATATTTTTCAGGTTAAAAAAATAGAGCAGCAGTGTCTGCAACGGCTCTTACCAGAAGCAATTCTACCTGACTGCTTTGAACACAGAAGAAAAATACGTCGAAGCCTTGTTTGTTATGAAACATGCTTTCTTTGTTATATTATATCAAACCCATCCTAAAAGGGCAATAAATAACATAGACAAAGACAAGCGTTGGAATGACACAAGCATGACGCAATTCCATTTTATAACGTCACACAGAGATTCAAACAAATATAAATTGATTGTCATATCTGTTTTAACTGAACAGAAAATTAGCAATTTTTGATATTTTATACTTACTAGATATTTAGCATAGTTATCATGCAAGCTCTTTAATTGGGTTCATTATAATTTCAAAATATCTTGTAACCGAATAATTTTTTATAATTGTTATTCAAGCTGCTATAAGTGTGTGTGTGTGTGTGTGTGTGTGTGTGTGTGTGTGTGTACTATCTTCAAAACAAAGAAAGTAAATATTTTTTAAAGTACATCCGATTCAGTTGTTAATATTCTTGTTTGGTTTCATTTTTATAATCTGTCAATAAAGTGTAATTTCAAGGTTTATTTTACATATTCCAAGATGTCTAATGTTTAGATTTTTTTATTTCCAACTTTCCCATACTAGTTACCTCAAAAAGATCGATGTGACCCTCTACATTTCCTTGGAGTCTATGAGGCCTGGGAACAGAATTATACAGGGAAAAATATCCGAATTCTCATTCTGGACAACGGTGTGGATATTACACATCCAGACCTTGAGAACAATTTTGTAAGTTTTTATTATTCGTCAAGTATACTGTCTAAGATTATAATACTATTTCGTGTTCCTCTGTTCTTTCCACGTACACGACGCCAATCTACATATTGCAGTGACTTTTCCAGTAGTATAAATGGACTGTTTAATTACAACAAGAATCTATATGAGATATATGTGATGGGATAGCAATCGACTAGTCGGACGCCATTATCTCCATGAAATATATTACCTGGTCTGGCAACGGTCTCATTTTGTACACACTCAGATCTTCGCTTTCCCACGTAAAAATCTGACAGTGATCACTTAGGGGTCATGTTCTGGTGACCTCTGAATTAGCAAATGGAAACGCAACTTTCAGAAATTTGAAAGTGAATCAAAACGTTCGGTACACAATGATGCTCTTCAGCCATGCTGCTCAGTCTCCCAAGGATATATAACTTGATATGATTGGCTATTAAAATAAGCGATTATGGTAAAAACATAGGTCACCAGAATATGACTCTTAAGCTATTGCTGTCAGATTCTCACGTATGACATTGGAAATCTGAGTTTAATCAGATTGGTCGAGTAGAAAAGATTTAAAATTTAGTAATAAGTCGAGAGCTTGGAGTTAATTATTTACTAGGATAAAAGGAGTAATGTGAAAAATTACCCTATAAATAAAATCGAATGTGTAGTGAGTTTCCATGTGTCTTTTGTTCTCCTTTTGTTGTACATGACATTACATGCAAGTAGATCACCTAATGGTCTAGTAGTTGTTGTTGTTGTTGTTGTTGTTGTTGTTGTTGTTGTTGTTGTTGTTTGTAATTAAACGACATTTCTTAGCGTAGAATACGCTATACATGGTAGCAAATATTACTGATGGAGGAAGAACTGGGGAAAAAACCGGTAAGAACCACCGGCCAACTGAAAGCTACGGGTTAGCTTTATCACATACTCACACTCCTAGACTCGAATCCACGCGCAGAAAAGTGAAATGGCAGTGAACAGTAAAGTCGAGCGCTACAGACCACTCGGCCACTGTCTGTCTGTCTGTCTGTCTGTCTGTCTGTCTGTATGTATGTATGTATGTATGTATGTATGTATGTATGTATGTATGTATGTATGTATGTATGTATGTATGCATGTCTGTATGTATGTATGCATGCATGCATGTCTGTCTGTCTGTCTGTCTGTCTGTATGTATGTATGTATGTATGTATGTATGTATGTATGTATGTATGTATGTATGTATGTATGTATGTATGTATGTATGTATGTATGTATGTATGTATGTATGTATGTTTAGATGGATGGATGCATGCATGCATGCATGGACGAATGGATATATGGATGGACGCTACTTGAAAGAAAAGGTACTGCGATTCAATGGTCGATAGACTTGGCCGAACGAATGGATTCAGAAATTGACGTAATAATCTCTTTAGTGAACTTGAATCGAAGCAATACTGAGTTTGTGAGCACTATAGAACGGAGATAACTGATTAAATCACAGTTCGCAAGATACAATACTCTAATGTGCAAAGAATGATCACAATTTTAATACGTAATTAATAATAAAAATTCTAATATGCAATGAATTACTATAATTCTAACATGCAGTGAATAATGATAATTGTTAACATTACAAATGTTTTAAATTTTGTGAATACGATGCCAAGGCTAGTACATATTTTTTCATTTGTTTCTTTAAAGGACAAATCAATGTGCTGTGACGCTTGGACTCGTGAAAGGAGCTGCAATCCATATGTCGAATATTTGGAACGTGAAGACATTCAGTAAGAATAACCCTCTGCACTTAAACAATCGATATCCAATTATAATTTGATACTGATAATAAAATCAATAGATAGAGTGACATTGCTATTAGAGTCATTGAATATTGTGGCATATTTATTAAAATCATCGAATAAAGTCACACCGTTATTAAAGTTCTTACATATATTGCAACTATCATTACGGTCATAGGATATAGTGACGCTGTTATTAAGAATCATTGAATATCGTCAAACAGTTATTAATTATCGAATATGATGACACAGTTATTAGTGTCATCGAATAAATTCACACTGTTATTAAAGTCCTTGCATATATTGACATTATCATTAGTCACCAGATATAGTGACATTATTACTAGATTCATATGATATAGTGACACTGTTATTAGAGTCATTGGATACAGTGATAGTGTCATTAGAGTCATTGGATACAGTTACAATGTCATTAGAATCATTGGATCGAGTGACACTATCATCAGAGTCATGGAATATAGTGATACTGTCATCTGAGTCAGTGGATAGTCACCAGTCACCGTGACATTGGAGTCATTGGATACAGTGGCACTGCTATTAGAGTCATTGGAGATGGTGACATTGTCAGCATATTAAATATATCATTAGATTAACTGGAATATTTTACAGAGCTTGACCTGTCTTAATAGCATGTGGTTTAATTCTTCTTTTCTCCAGAAGGGTGCTTAGAGCCATTTATGAAAACTGTTTTTGAATTGTGGATATGTATTTCTATGCTTAATTCATTTTATTATTTGTACTATTTATCGGAAGGGAATATTATCTATTACAAATGATCAAATGCAGTTACAAAGGAATATTCAGATTGTATCTGCAAATAAAATACTATGTGATTTATATTTTAGGAGAAGCCTTTTGCGTGAAAAAATATAGGATTCAATAATTTTCTTGTCTATTTTCTACAGTCACGGAACTCAGTGTGCTGGACTTATCGCTGGTGAGAAAGGAAATAATATTTGCGGTGATGGAGTGGCCTACCATGCGATAATAGGAGGTTAAAACATTCTATTACTGCTATCTATATCTGCTATGTAAGAAATAATGACTTAAAAAGATGCAAATTTTCATAATCACCGAGAATGTAAGACACATTACCTCTTTTCAAATCAATATTTTGCCTTCTTTCACAGACCACACACACACACACACACACACATATATATATATATATATATATATATATATATATATATATATATATATATATATATATATATATATATATATAGACATTTATCTTTACTATGAAATGATTTTAAATATTTAATTGACATTTATTTTTACCATGAAATGATTTTAAACTGATGGATAGATTGACTTGAAGAGAAGAACACTTTCGTTTTGCAAAGTCGCCATTGTATGTTTTATTGAATTTTATTCTTTTAAATACACTACCGATACACTATGGATCTGTAGTACACTTATCAATATGACTAAAATCCTGCCCAAATTAGGTCCGGTCGCCATTGTGTGACTGAGCGAGACAATAGACTCCACTCGCCTTGTCTTTCTTTTTTAGTATTAAGACTTCCAAGATGGACTATTGCCTCTATCATGTTTGTAAACTGTTTCGAAGATATAATGAGAAAGTATGTGTTCCCAATTATGACAAGAACATCTAATAGTAAGAATTGTAGCTTGAAATCTCTGTTAACCTGTGATATCAATTTGAATTCTTGGATTGTAGATAGACGGAATAAATGAATTTTTAATGCTGGCATAATTTTGTTCTTAATAAAGACAGACATTAAAGAGTTAGAGATGTTGCTGTAAATAAGACACAGATGATTTGTTATGTTTACAATACTTTTATATTTTAAAATTTAGATTTATGGAATATGCAATAGGAAGTTAAGAATTCTTATCTTATCTTAATTTTGATATCAATGTTCAGAATCGTAAGGTTGTATACAAAAGTATATCTATTTCGCAATCTTTGAAAACATTTTATATAATATCACAAATATGGTGAACACTAGATAGAAATAAAAGGTACATTTAACTCTTCTTCTTCTTCTTCTTCTTCTTCTTCTTCTTCTTCTTCTTCTTCTTCTTCTTCTTCTTCTTCTTCTTCTTGGCTGCAGTAGCTCAGTAGTGAGCGTGATCAAACCTCGGAGCAGCCTAGGACAGCTATAGTTGCCTGTTCTTGGACAAAGCACTTTCTCCTGTTGCCTCGGTACTAAATAACCTATATCTGCTACTGTGCCGTTAAACACCAAATCAATCCTTCTTCTTATTGTTGCAGTAGTACACTTAAATTGTTTAATTACCAGTAGTTTATCATGGTGAATTTGTAATATTTGTATTTAAGAGTTAAGATGTGAACTTTCTCGGTACTTTTTATTTCCAAATTGGCTAATTAGTTTCAAATGTTTAAATAGTATATCATACAATACTAAGGTCGAAGATCTGAAAAAGTAAAAGGTCCATATTTATAGTTTCTATACAAAGAACGAATTTCAATTAATTCTACTTGTTTTTGTTCTTAGAATAGCATGCCTCTTTAGCTCTATGAAGAACATGTTTTGGATTTTCTTACAGCCGTCCGACTATTTAATATACACGGAAAAGCATTTGATGCGGAAGTTGGTATAGGTCTATCTTATAAGAGAGACGAAGTCGACATATATTCCTGCAGTTTTGGGTATCAGAGCGAAGTGTACGAAAGCCTTGGAATAGCGGCACAGAATGCTTTTACGGAAGGTGCTAAACAGGTATTTTTCAAAACGAATCCGTTGTAAAGTTATTGAAGAGAAATTAAAGTTGAAGAATTCGCAAAGTTCATTATTTGTAATCTGTCATGCATTTTGTTTTTAAAATGAAAAATCAAAGCTTGCTTTTTAATAGCATGGCTCTGTTTAAAAACAATTTGTTATAACCTCAACAACCTTTGGGTAGCATCTGTTATAATCTCTACAGCCTTTGTAAAGCGTATGTTATAATCTCTACAGCCTTTGTACAGCGTATGTTATAATCTCTACAGCCTTGTAAAACATATGATAATCTCTACAGGTTATGTGTAACATATTATAATCTCTGCAGCCTTTCTATATCATTTATCATAAACTCTACAGCCTTTGTATAGCATAGTATATATGTATAGCATATGTAATAATATCTACAGCTTTTGTAGTGCATGTGTTATATTTCTACAATATATGTGTATCATCTATTATAATCTCTACAGCCTTTGTTTAGTATATGTTATACAGTCTATGAATAGCATCTATTATAATCTCCACAGGCTTTATATATCATGTCATAATCTCGACAGCCTTTGTAAAGCATATGTCCTAATCTATACAGCTTTTGCAAAGCATCTGTCATAATCTATACAGCCTTTGCAAAGCAGCTGTCATAATCTATACATCTTTTGCAAAGCATCTGTCATAATCTATACAGCTTTTGCAAAGCAGCTGTCATGATATCTTTAGCCTTTGTAAAGCATGTTATAATCTCTATAGCCTTTGGTTAGTATATGCTACGATCTATACAGTCTATGAATAACATCTCTTATGAATAGCATCTCTTATAATCTCTTCAGCCTCTCTATAGCACCTGTTTTAATTTCCAAATCTCAACAGTCGTAGTAAAGCATCTGTTCTAATTTATACAGCCCTTGTAAAGTATACTGTCTGATTATAACACAATACCGTGTCGCCACGAATGCAGAATTATAGCACTTTGGCTAAAATGTTTCATTAAATTATTTCCTACCATTGTCCTTTTTGTTACATATCCTTAAAGAGGTGTGTATTTTATTAAGAAATACCATTTGTAGCAAACTATTTACTGTATACTAGTTTATCTTGGATAACAAATAATTGCATGAGTCAGTACGATACAACATCAGCATGAATTACAAGTTTCATTCACAACCTACACAGGGTAGAAATGGAAAGGGGTCCATTTATGTATTTCCATCGGGCAATGGCGGATCAGACTCCCACTGCAATAGGAATGGATACGCCAGAAGCATATACACCGTAACGATAGGAAGTGTTGGATTTGATGGAAATAAAGCTAACTATACTGAACTTTGTCCGTGCGTCTTAGCAACCGCCTTCGGGGAAGGTGGAGACGAATTTCGCTCACAACTGGTAGGTACCATTGTCATTATGAGTAATATAATCAAATATTAAAAAATATTAAAATTTAGGAATGAAATTATGACTTTAGTTTATATCACCTTCAAATTTATCCTCTAAAATACATATACACAGCATAAAAATATATTCGTTTGTTTCCGAAGTTTCCTTTTTTGGTGGTGGGGGAAGGATTTGAAGGCTCTTGTACTAAACATGTTCTCGCAGACTTGCACATAAAAGTTGTTGCTCGTTGGATAGTAGAGGGTATAAAATATAAAAGTATATGAAAGATAATTTTTTTATAGATAATTGAAAGTAAAACTGAAATAATCATATTTTGTACAGTGCTCTACCATAAGAAAAAGGAGTGGAACTAGAAACTGGATTAATAGAAAAATTCAAGGAAGAAAAACTCAATAATAATAATAATAATAATAATAATAATAATAATAATAATAATAATAATAATAATAATAATAATAATAATAATAATAATAATGTATCTATAATAAGATTTTTGATAATATTTAAGGATCATACTCTTGGAACCCTCAGTGTGGCAAAGGAAGGAAAAACTATTACGTCGTTTATTCAATGTAGAGTATTATATAATAGACTAAAATGAAGAAAATGCAAGAAAGAAAAGGCATGAATTCTGAACAACATTTAGGACTAATTATATTATATCGGATAGATCAAATCATTTTCCTATTGAGAAAAGAAAATAAATTAAAATACCCTAGTATTAAAATAGACTTTCAAAGTATGTTTCTTTTACATTATATACACTGTTGGCGAGAAACGGAGACAAAAAAGACATCTATTTTCACAGTAAACAAACATGTCATGAGCAGTGACGACTCGACGGTTGTTGGAAGATTGGTTGGGAGGAGGAATTTCCCCTAACATCAAGTGATGTGGGCACAGTTTGTAGCTTCCATTTTGCAGCTGAAATTCACATAGTATTTCACCTTCCTTTTTATGTAACTGGGACTATTCTTTACAACACCTATGGGGGGAGGTAGGAAGTTGGCAACTGAAATAGAAACTGTTCCTTGTAGCAAAGCAGGGGCTCCACTAAAGAACATTGATCCCGGACGAATCGAACCCATTGGTTATTACAACATTATACCACCAATGTAACTGACAATACTTCGTGTAAAAGTGAAAGCTTTTACTGCGTGTAGACAATGTTGTACTTCGTTTAATAAGGTGTTGTATTCAACACAAAAGTCTCATATTTACGTTCCAGAAAATTAATAACTTGGCAAATAATAATTGCTTATTTAAACAAATATTTTACATTATTATTGAACAAGGAGGTATGTTGTATAGCATTATCCAACGGCTGTTAATTTCCTATCATTACAACCATGGTGGAAGATCACAACGAAGAGCGTGATACCCAGACACGACAACTGCACATGGAAATTCAGGGGATCATCGGTGTCTGCAGCATTAGCGTCTGGCGTTATAGCACTGGCATTAGAAGCAAAGTAAGATTTCTATTTTCATGCATTCCTATATAATAACAGTACGAACATTAAACATACAGTTATAAAAGTGAAAACACTTACATTTATGTACAGACACTTACGCACATAAAGACTAGAGGTACACGGCTTTACCGGAATACTGGCTTTCACTATACCGGTACTTCTGTGGTTTCCGTTAGTAAGTTATGTACGATAATTCCTGAGTAATATAGCAAGGAATTTAATTATATTAATAGCCTGCTTTCATTTTACATAACAAGATAATTAAAAAATTATTTTACAAAACTTATATTACAGATTAATTTGGAATATTACAAATAAAATTCTATTTATGATCCTTTAATCACATCTTTTAATCGTGTCTCGTGGTGCCCAGATGGGATATTGTTAAAGCTACTCGAAAAATTAAACTTTGTGGAAAAGGTCTGATTGAAAATATATGTTTTAAGTTATTAGCTTACGTTGATGTGTAAGTACATGCATTCCTTTGTAAGACTACAAATGATCTTAAGGTTTTCGGGAGGGAACTTATTCTTTCTTTTGAAATTTACGCAATTTTTCATGTTCAATAAATAATTTCTCATTTGTATATGTTTTTTCCTGATACTGTCTGATAAATATCTTGCCCGGATGTTGGCGTAACATGGTGATATTTTGCTAAAAATTAGGTCAACATATTTTTCTACTTATTCAAAAATGGAAATTTTGAAAAAGGCTCCAGACCCTGCTCCATAATTTTAAATTGTTGGCTCATAATATCATTTTGTATACCTTGGCACGTGTCACACATCAGGTACACTTTTTGTGGTATCTTGCTCTATCAACAACATTAAAATTATAAAAGTCAGCGATGTCGCAAATGCAAAAGTGCGGTAGAATATTTCCTTTCCTTGAGACGATTCCAGCGCTGATAGCGGCTGAGTCCTCAGCGGTTGCAAAAGCGGCTACCTTAAGGTCCATCGTAACAGCACACGGGATGGCTCTGACAAAGGCGAAAAGAGACCACATAACCTCTCAAAAAAAATCAAACAAGTAAAAGGTCTTTGGCTACTCGGGACCACTTGCAAAATATCCTCTGGCCAAGGTCTGCATTTGTGGCCTCGTCGTTGACTGCCATGAAAGAGAAGCTTCTAGTACATCCGTTAACTAGTTTTGATTTACTCGTGAGGATAAAATCAATCAAGTGCCTCTTCGGTGACTTCATGTGCGACAAACCAATCATATTTGGTATTTTTCACAAGAATAAGTGGATTACAGAATAAAATTTTCTAATAGACTGCACAAACCCGCATGAGCTCTTGCATAATGCACTGGCAGAGCTGGATCTGTGCAGTTTGCAGTTCGACTCCACTTATAAATTTGCGTGTGTGTATGTGTGGTGTGTGTTTGTTTATGTGTGTGTGAGTGTGTGTGTGTTTGTGTGTGTATATGTGTGCATGTGTGTGATTTAGGTTTCTAACCTAGCTGTAACAATTTTTCAATCATATCACTATGATGCATGCAGTGTGGCAGTTTATAGGGATGTCTAGCACTCGGGCATCATGCTGCAGACATATAGCATGATGTCCCATACATCCTGACACTAAGCCGACCAGTCCTAAAACTAACCACTTAATGCTGAAAGCCAAGCGAGGCAGCTGTTAGTACCATTTTTGTAAATCTTTGGTATGACTTGGCCGGGGATTGAACCCACAACCTCCCACATCCGACGCTCTAACCACTTATAAATGAGTACTGTTTATTTGTTTGTCATATTCATGAAAATTAAGGACGTTTTGTCGAGACAGTAATGGACGAAAAGTGATCAAAGTGAATGTCTTTCCGAATACACCAAATCTTTGAGAGATTTCTTTCGTAAATGTGGAAAAAATATGCAAAAGTGATAAAACACAGTAAAATGGGGCTAAGATTTGATGATTCTCTTTAGATCTAAGAATTCACTTCTCAAAGGCAATTAACAGGAGGCTTTGTGCCCATGAAACTTAAAAGATGACGAAAGAACAGTACAGAGGAGAAATGTATTTTAAATGTTTTTGCGTAGATTGGGTATAAAATTTAGATATGCCAAAACAGAATAAGTACAATGGTTTCACCGAGAGTTATTATTCAACTCAAATCTGAGAATATAGTCAATACTGATAATCATTTTGTGACAGTCTACTGAAAAAAGTGAAGAGGATGGTTTATATAAGGAAAGATTTGGTGCCACCTTTAGAATGAAGCCACCTCTGCCGGCGACAAAACTCGAGAGATTGTGCCGAAATGTATACGCCAAATTATATCATCGTTAAATGATCTCCCAATAATGATCTTGTATGAAATTAATCTTCTAACTGCCTACGTTGCCCTTTTCGTTCTGTTTGAATGTTGGTTTTATTTTTATCCGCTGATTTCAGTAACTTTCTTTGCTCGACTGGTTGAGAGGCTTTATTTTAAGCTATGAGCTTCATCTGTTAAGATACTGTCCTCATATTTGGGACGAGGAGATATAAAATTGTAGAATATTAGACTCTTTGAAGTTTTGGGAACCAGTCATAACTGTTGCAGATTCATCATCCTTTTATTTATTTTCTTCTCTCAATTACCTATGTATAGGTCTATTATCCAGTTAAAAATCTTTTTATCTCTAATATCGATTCGACTTTGCACGTAATAAGATAGATGAAACTTATTGCATTTGTCTGTGACTGCGTAAATGTGGAAAATACATACATTTTTATGCATGTTTAATTTGCATTGTGTGAATGCTGATAAGTAATGGTAGATGTTTGGGCCTACCTGACTAATATCTTTTTATAAACCTCTTTATTTGGGTTTGATTTCAAGACTTTGCTTTTCCTCTAGAAAAAATACATGGTTTTCCTGACATTTGCGAGTTTGTTTGCTAAAGTTAAAGTAAAAAACCTGACCTTGTTTACAAATTTAATGGAGATTTCCTTTGTTGTATTAGTCTATATAAGGTTATTTACATTAGAATTATATGTTCCTGTTTTAACATCTCTGATGGAATCAGACGTAATGCTGTGTTCAGTTATAATTTAAGAGACTCTAGTTATTTAAATTATTCACTGAAATTCAGTGTTCATTGATACTTTTGAACTTAGTCACTAATTTTGGTTCATTGAAAGACTGTGGATTGTGACATTGTTGTATATCAACACTTTTATCACAATAGCACATTCCATGCTATTGGTACATCAGCACATTAAAAAAATTAGAGTTAATTCGGAACACCATTGAAATTCATTCGGAACACTATACTTTTGGACTTGTGACATTCGTTTTATTACTATTGGGATTTAATGTGTGTGTGTGTGTGTGTGTGTTGTGTGTGTGTGTGTGTTGTGTGCTAGATTACTTCGACCTTTTGCCATCGTTTTTTAGATTAATGCGTGTGGCCGATTGGATAAACGCGCCATTGCATAAAAACTGGGTGAAAGGCACCATCACTGGCGGCATGGGCCCAATTCCTGCTTGGTATTAATGATAACTATAACAAATTTTATTACACTATTATTATGACATATTATATCAATCTATCTGTCTGGGTGTGGTGCATATGGTCAAATAGCTATTTTATTACACTATTATAATTACATATTATATCAAGCTATATGTCTCGGTATGATGCATATGGTCTAATAGCTATTTTTTTTATTTGTGTCCATCGTCGCAAGCCAGCGATAAGCCGGTAAACCTTTATCTCTTGTGTCCTCCTCTAGAAAAATTTACTCATTTTACAGAAATATCCATAAATCTGCTTAAACAGTCATTGCAAGAACAAATAATTTTTTCTCGCCACTGTGACGCAACATTGCCTTTTAAACAGTTTGAATGACCAAACCACAGTTTCTCTTCTAAGCATAGACACTTATCAATCGATAAAACGGGCATTTTCATTATGTGTAGGAGATTTTTACATGTGTTTTTGATGACACACATTTGTTTGGCCTTGCTGATGATAAACCTCAACACAGTCAGCTACGGGTAATAAAGGTGCGTAGCACATGAACGCCCATTTATCAATCTTTCTTTCAACTAATTTATGTAAATTATTTCAAATCATCTCAGGAACAACTTGACATCAAGGGATATTCAACACCTTCTAGTCAGAACAAGCGAAACGAACGGAACCCTCTGGAAGGCAGATTGGAGAACAAATGGAGCAGGACATAGAAGTAAGGAATATGCCAGCTGCTGCTGTCGATACATGCAGATTATCATTCTAACCGTGCCTTGGACAAGTATTTTTCATTGTTCCTTTTTGCAGAATAAGTTGTTTTCGTTTATCAGTATTTGAGTCCAGTCCTTCTTGATAGCCATGTAGCAACCCCTAATGGTGTTAATACCGCTAATGGTGTTAATACCGCTAATGGTGTTAATACCGCTAATGGTGTTAATACCGCTAATGGTGCAATATATTTTTTTATGGTTTTAGTTGTAGCTCTTAATGCTATCATGTTCTCAGAGGTTGCAATTGCTACCCCAAAAGACATAACTATCTGATTCGCATATATTTGTTATCACTTGCATTTGGGTTTTTAATGATGATCATTTAAGAGGCAGTTGTAAGTTTTCTGGATAATTTATATAACAAAAAACCAGTCTAATGATAACCATGATCATTGTAACATAAGCGTTAGCAGACAGCATTAAAATTAAACCACTATCAGAGACAAAAAAATGAGTGATATGAATGAATTTAAATTATACTGCGAAAATCAAGCGTGTATATTTTTTACATAAAATGCAAGATGCTCATAACGGAAGCCATACAGAAGCTGTTTTTTAATTTATAAATATTAGTAAAGATGTATTTTGTATCTCAGCTTCACACCTACCCTAGAATACCTTGTCAAACGTTAATTTGTAGTGTATCGAAAGTTTTGAAAAACTGTTCCTCTTTCTGTGAACATGCTATAGTACATCTTGGATGAATTTTAAAAAGTAGGGTTAATTCCCATGTTCCTTTTCTGCTTCAATTCTCTGTTGGAAGAGCGACCCTTGGATAACATTAGAAGTCAAAATATCAAAACCTTTTCTTATAAAAATAATTAAGAAATACTCATTAAATTGATTTATATTTCTATTGATGTGGTGAAGATATGTTATTCTTGAAAAGAAAAGCCCAACGTCGTTGTACTTATAACTTATACTGTACAGCTAATAAACTATTGCGTTTGAGAGTGTTACCATCACTAAAAGGTTGAAACAGGCATTACCCTTTCCTGACAAGTGCGCTGAAGTGACATATCTAGTAAACGTCTTTAACTCGCTGAATTATAGATTATATAGTATGTGATTTGCAATAGGCTATGAAACAGGAAATTTAACAATATTTGATGTCATCATAAGTTTTCATTTTGTTTTCTAAAATTAACTAAGAAATCGAAATTGTTGCGAAATACAGTTCATTCCAATGAAAAAAGCCCAATCACAGCTTGTTACGGATGTACGTATATTCTAAGAAAACAAAATGCCTATTTTTGGTTAGAACTATTCGCACGTTGCTCTTTCAGAATACACAATATTGAACTCTGAGAAGCATCATCAGAAAATAAAAAATAATATGAATTACACACAGGCTGCCTATCAAAGTGCTGAAATCAGCATTGATCAAATTTAAAAGGCAATATTTTTAGCATCATTCATTTGTTTCCCATATGAGGAATTATTTCAGTACACAACTTCAGATATCCCCTGCAATAGAGAATATCGATCTTCAGCTGACTACAGAACGGAAAAATAACATTAACTAGAGTAGTTGTTGAATGATTATTTGCTGAAGATAGGGATTACATTGTAGAGTTATTAATTTTAATCTAAGTTGAATATAAAGACATATCTAAAGTATGTTTTTTTTCTCTAATGAGAGAACATAATATCTGGAACGTAACTGATATTACCCAAATGGATATCACAAGGAAACATAGTACCTATAC
The DNA here is from genome assembly GCA_016746295.1 of Potamilus streckersoni. Lineage (NCBI taxonomy): Eukaryota > Metazoa > Mollusca > Bivalvia > Unionida > Unionidae > Potamilus > Potamilus streckersoni. The sequence continues at coordinate 3,070,808 of JAEAOA010001977.1, forward strand.
ATGCTAATTCTCCTATCGCATTATTATAGAACTGCGTGGTACAGAGGCAACGCACTTACCAATATATCACGATTAAATATAGTTCTTGTTGTTGTGAACTTAACACCGTTTTTCAGCACATGAGACGGATATTCATGGCAGACAGTATGTACGGCGGAGGAAGAACCTGGAAACACCGGAATAAACCTCCGCCCTATTGGAAGCAACCTGCAAACGTTCCTGTGTACCAACTATGGCCGAGCCCGAAATTCGAATCCACGCAGGCAGAAGTAATATATTAGTGGTCTGTAATGGCGACCGCCTTAGACCACTCGGCCACCAGGTGTCCAGATTAAATATTAAATCAGCTGTTCGAGCATCCCATTGATTTTGGTTTTTAATTATATCAATAAGTTTTCTTTTTTGTGCCAATAATTCGTGTTTGTTTGACTTGAACTATTTCTTTATTTATCTCGTGTCACAGTTTTGATGGATAACGGAAACCATTATCTATTAAAAGATTTTATTTAACTTAAAAATAACCCTGAAAGCAATTTGTTCTTAAATACTGATATTCCAATTGCTTGCTTTTAATGTCGTTGTCTAGCTCATTTCTGTTTATCATGCCATTGATTCTTGAAGTTATTAGAACAATAGACAGAGATAAAGAAGAAAGAGATATGCATACAGATATACATATAGAGATATACATACAGACAAAGGCAGAAGTTATAAGAATTGCCATACCTGGAGGAGGTATTGATAGCGAAGGGGCCATTTTGTAGTCTAATTATCGTATCTTTAGCAGTGTTCAATTGCTGGAATCAGAATTTCATGTACATACTTTATCTTTAAAGTAAAAATGTATAAGTGTGCTGTATATGTGCACGTGAATCGTCAAAATAGGGCTAATTGGATGACCATAGCTGCTCCAGTTTTCAAATCAAATTATAAACAGTTTAATTGCTGACCTCACCTCTGGTACAAAATTCTATTTATCCTTGAGTAAACATCTGTTTCAAAAGTAAGATGACCTTGAATTTGCTCTGTGTGGCCAAAGTGGTTAGAGTTTCTGCCTCGTATGCGGAGGTCGCGGGTTGGAACCCCAGCCGAGTCATACCGAAGACTTATAAAATTGGTATTAGCATCTACCTCGTAAACAAATTATGGCGATATGAATATTATCACGAAAGACCCGTATTTCTGTATCTAAAGATCTGTGTTATGTCTCGCAAAGGTTTAAATTATTTGGGGGGGGGTCAAAATTATTTTCTAAACTTCTTTAAAGTTGTTCAGGTTTGAAATGCTTTGAATCTGAGAATTGTACTAATTATAATATTAATTGACGTGAAAAATTAATTATATACCTTTATTTGAATAAATTTCAGCTATCCAATATTTTCAAAATAGCATTGCTCTCTTTTAGTTAACGATTGGTTTGGATTTGGACTGATTAACGCCTCTAAGATGGTTTGGACAGCAAAAACTTGGAAACCTGTTGATGCATTGCACATTTGCACAGTAACTAGTGCTGTAATGTAAGTACATATAGATCTAAATTTGTACAATATGTTAAAGAAATAGTATTTAGTTTGACATTAAAATAACTGTAGAAAAGAAAACATTTAGATTTTGCAAGTCAGCAAATATATCGGTTACAAAGGAAGTATTTCCTTTTCACGGAAAACAATAATTGCTTCATGCACTCATACATGCAAACATCCATCCATCCATCCATCCATCCATCCATCCATCCATCCATCCATCCATCCCTACCTACATACATATATGATCAAGTCGAGATAGGTTGCAGCTGCTTTGAAGAGTGTAATTTTTTATAACAACCATATTCAAACTGTGTTGAGGTTTTGTACATCGTAATTTCCTTTATTTGTTTTTTGTTTATTCTTTCATTGAATCATTATGTAAGAATAACATCAGCAGGGCTGGAACGTTTATCGGAGTACTACAGCTATTCCATCGTATTCCAGCAAACTCTTGCACGCAGTTGAACACAGGAAACCGCTTATGATCCGTGACATACACACTTGTAAACAGAATGATATACTAAATGTATTTACTTCCGTACTATGCAGATAGTTTCATACATTTTTCGTATAGTCGAATAATACGTCTTCGTAATTCAGGCGTTGGTAACCCTGTTCCGTCACGGTTTTCTTTTTACTGTTCCGTAACGGTTTGCCTTTCACTGTTCCGTAACGGTTTGCCTTTTACTGTTCTGTAATAGTTTGCCTTTCACTGTTCCGTAACGGTTTGCCTTTCACTCTTCCGTAACGGTTTGTCTTTCACTATTCCGTTACGGTTTTTCTTTCACTGTTCCGTCACGGTTTTCCTTTCACTGTTCCGTCACGGTTTGCCTTTCACTGTTCCGTAACAGTTTGCCTTTCACTGTTCGAGATCCACAGGGTATACTTAGGCAGCAATATCCTTTAGATGCGAATCACTAATCTACATTTTCCTGGGCTAACATATTAAAGAGATAAGTTGTCTCGGCCAACCCAGAATATCTAAATAAATTTTTTACCGATATAAGGCTGGGGAAGAAAACAAAAAACTGGTAAAAACCAAGAAGCTAAATATGTCGTTTAAAGAAGGACTCGGAACACTACATTATTAATGTATTACTCCAGAAGAGTTGTCAAGATTGTCACTAGAATGTATCAAGTTGTTTCCATTTTAACAAAGATGTCATTTTCCTTGATGAAATTGTAAACCTGAAAACAACTGGAGTGCAAAGATACGATGCAAAAGCCCAGCCACATTAGGTGAATATTGTATGGGTTACATTTCGTGTTTGAAATACATGTCAGTATTCGATGAGATTACATGACATTCGTAAGCTACATGTTCATTGGTTCAAATAGATCAGAAACTCAACCTTTGCGACAGAAAACATTAACGTGTAGACTTTACAAATAAAAGAATAACAAAGAAAATAGTTCATTCCTTTCCAGGAAACACATCTAGCTTTGATAAACAAAAACTAATAAAAAAAAATCATGTTGTCTTTAACAAAATGATCTATTTCGTTAATTAACAATTTAATTTAAACAGTTAAACCTACATTCATTTTGAATTTTGGAGAGCATTGTCTTTTTCTCATGCTACTGTGATCTAAATCAGAAAAAGATTCTAGTAAGCATTGAGTATGGTGCTCTTGCTTACTTCACAGAGATAAACGAATATCAAGAGCACTATATATCTTTCGGTGTCAATGAAAAGTGCAGCTCATAATATTAAATGAAAACGCAAAGTTATGCAATAACATAGAAGACAACATTTGAAATGCTTAGTAAAACTGAAGCGTGAACATGTAATATGTCCATCAAAGGACAATAACGTTTCCTCACAATATTGAATCATGTAATTTGTCCATACCAAGTTTACTTTTAAACAAACATGCTCATTCTTTTCAGTGGATCATGTAAAAGCTTCACAAATGATATCGCTTAAAATTACTGTATTTCTTTCTCAGAACCATGCGCACTCTCATGAACATCTTTGTAACGATTTTTATAATTTATATTCTTGTACTAGTTCCGAACCAAATTTGCTGGGAGGCAGCTACATCATGGTAACCACACAAGTAAAAACTGACGGTTGTAAAAAATCAATAAACGAGGTATTGAAGGTTGAACATGTTGAAGTCAAAATTGACTTTAAAACAGACTTCCCTTATCATCTGAACATTGTCTTGAGATCTCCGATGAAAACAAATTCAACCCTAATAAAAGGAAAGTCGAACATAAATAAATCGAACATGGAAATCAGGGATAAAGCTATTTCATGGACATTAATGTCGGTCCAATTTTGGGACGAGAACCCCGAAGGTACATGGGAGCTGACGATGGAACTGGATGGCACTTATTCCAGAGGTATGTGTATGTGTTATATTAGTAACAGCCATTTACTACAATAGCGTAACCTTATGAATGAAAACCAAACTTTTTTTTTTATTTATTAGCGGGGAAGGGGGAGATAACAGTAAATTTTATTTTGTTATATATATATATATATATATATATATATATATATATATATATATATATATATATATAATATATATATATATATATATATATATATATATATATATATATATATATATATATATAAAGAATACAAATCATATGGCGAATAACAACCCTTTCAAGCGTACTGGATCCACCAAGGGATCACGTGTGTCAGGGATTAATTAAAATAGATGCAATAAACTGACGACGAACAGTACGAAACTAGTAACTAACTAGCCTAAGCGCTATCGACTCTTAATGAGTCTTTTTCAAAGGCAAATACAAAACATATATACGATAAACAAATAAACATAAAAACGTTGTGTTTGTAAACCTCTACATGGCTGTCTTCACATGTGCTAAAACTATAAATACAACTAGCTTGTATAGACTAGATGTGAAGACAGCCATGTAGAGGTTTACAAACACAACGTTTTTGTGTTTATTTGTTTATCGTATATATGTTTTGTATTTGCCTTTGAAAAAGACTCATTAGGAGTCGAAAGCGCTTAGGCTAGTTAGTTACTAGTTTCGTACTGTTCGTCGTCAGTTTTTTGCATATATATATATATATATATATATATATATATATATATATATATATATATATATATATATATATATATATATAAAGAATACAAATCATATGGCGAATAACAACCCTCTCAAGCGTACTGGATCCACCAAGGGATCACGTCTGTCAGGGATTAATTAAAATAGATGCAATAAACTGACGACGAACAGTACGAAACTAGTAACTAACTAGCCTAAGCGCTTTCGACTCTTAATGAGTCTTTTTCAAAGGCAAATACAAAACATAGTTACGACAAACAAATAAACACAAAAACGTTGCGTTTGTAAACCTCTACATTTCTATCTTCACATGTGTTAAAACTATAAATACAACCAGCTTGTGTAGACTAGTTGCGGAAACTGAAAACGTTGTATAATTCCCTAAAAGTCTACAAGCCAAAGCGACATCTATTTTTATTTTGTGTAAATATGTAACGCAGATTATATCCCGGATATTTGGTCCTATACCGGTTATTCTTATAGTAAAAATTGAAGGATAAGAAGATTTAGAAAATGTTAAATTCTACTAGTGCATAGTTTTCATTTTCTAGTCTTCTTGGTTTAGACCGCTTGGTTTCAATGTTCTAAGGCGGCGTATCCAGTATGATTCCTTTTCCTTCCTGGTTTCGGAACTCCAGCTGTGGTTGTTGGCAATAGCGATAAGTATTATATCACTGAAAGTGTGGCCAGGGGAGGAGAAGTGTTCTGCGACCGGGCTTCTGTACAGCTTTTTTGTCATCCAATCAGATCTATGAAGGTTTATCCTTATGTGTAGCTTTTCAGTTTCTCCCACGTACTGAAGGCCACAGATCTTACATGTGATGAGATAAATCACATTCTCTGTTTTGCACGTTTTGTTTGGACCATGTATGTTTAGTTTTTCTTTAGTCACTGTGCTAGTGAATGTCTTGGTCTCTATCATATGTTGACAGGTTTTGCATCTTTTATCGCCACAGGGTCCAGATTGACTAGGTTGGTTTTGACTAGCGATTGTTGTTAGCTTGGCCCTGACTAGGATGTCCTTTAGGTTTTTTGGTCTCCGGTAAGCTACTACAGGTTTGTTCGGAAGTATTAGGTTTAGTACGTCTGACGATTGCACGGTTGGCCAGTGGTTTGCAAACCAGTCATCGCAAACCACTGGCCAACCGTGCAATCGTCAGACGTACTAAACCTAATACTTCCGAACAAACCTGTAGTAGCTTACCGGAGACCAAAAAACCTAAAGGACATCCTAGTCAGGGCCAAGCTAACAACAATCGCTAGTCAAAACCAACCTAGTCAATCTGGACCCTGTGGCGATAAAAGATGCAAAACCTGTCAACATATGATAGAGACCAAGACATTCACTAGCACAGTGACTAAAGAAAAACTAAACATACATGGTCCAAACAAAACGTGCAAAACAGAGAATGTGATTTATCTCATCACATGTAAGATCTGTGGCCTTCAGTACGTGGGAGAAACTGAAAAGCTACACATAAGGATAAACCTTCATAGATCTGATTGGATGACAAAAAAGCTGTACAGAAGCCCGGTCGCAGAACACTTCTCCTCCCCTGGCCACACTTTCAGTGATATAATACTTATCGCTATTGCCAACAACCACAGCTGGAGTTCCGAAACCAGGAAGGAAAAGGAATCATACTGGATACGCCGCCTTAGAACATTGAAACCAAGCGGTCTAAACCAAGAAGACTAGAAAATGAAAACTATGCACTAGTAGAATTTAACATTTTCTAAATCTTCTTATCCTTCAATTTTTACTATAAGAATAACCGGTATAGGACCAAATATCCGGGATATAATCTGCGTTACATATGTACACAAAATAAAAATAGATGTCGCTTTGGCTTGTAGACTTTTAGGGAATTATACAACGTTTTCAGTTTCCGCAACTAGTCTACACAAGCTGGTTGTATTTATAGTTTTAACACATGTGAAGATAGAAATGTAGAGGTTTACAAACGCAACGTTTTTGTGTTTATTTGTTTGTCGTAACTATGTTTTGTATTTGCCTTTGAAAAAGACTCATTAAGAGTCGAAAGCGCTTAGGCTAGTTAGTTACTAGTTTCGTACTGTTCGTCGTCAGTTTATTGCATATATATATATATATATATATATATATATATATATATATATATATATATATATATATATATATATATATATATATATATATATATATATATTAACAGCTCTCTCCTATATATTATCATTGATTATCATTTGCGCTAAAAATGCGACAAAACGCAATCAGCAACACAAAAAAAGAATACGATATCCAATATTGATTGCAATCGATACTTAAATGTAATTTTTGTTAAAGAAGCATAAATTCCATTTGGGTACTAATATGAATGGTGACGGGCATATAACGGGTGATCTAAAAATATACACAGCCTTTTCTGCTTGATAGGGATGAGCGCAAATGACAAGATATACATAAACTCTTCATAAATGTTACATGTCTTGTGTCAAAATATAAAATGTCATCTCGGCTGTGCTAATAGTGTTTCCAATATTGATATTCCTTTACCAATTTAGTGATTGAAGAAAAAACTACTAATTACATGCATGACGGGATAAAAGGACTAAAAGACGATGCAAAATTCTAAATAGTCGATTCTTTTGTTGGCTTACTATTATCACTTCAATATGAATAGTCAGATATGAAATATTCTTATTTTTCCTATTTTAATCAGAACTATTTAAATGGCGTTCTTAGTTAGCAATGTGCATGTGTAAAATATATTACTGTACTCGAAATTTTAGTCAGTACATTTTCCTGAACTGTAAAACGTACACTCAAATAAATATCACCAGCGATTTGAACCTTTCCGGGTCGCAATGCACATGTAAAATCAATTATAATATATATATATATATATATATATATATATATATATATATATATATATATATATATATATATATATATATATATATATATATATATATAATAAAGTCAGTACATTTTTTCACTTTCGTACGGAAGTGTTTTCAAATGAGCTTTGTTTTTGTTCCACACAGAAGGTCTTCAGCTATAATTGTGAAGGCCAGGTATGTTGTGTAAAGATTTTGTTTGAATGAGGTCAGGTCTCAATAGCTGAGGTGCTACGTTGTAGCAACTCTGGTATAGCATATAAACATAATCATATTTTCTCAAATATCTGCGCAATAAATTAGTTGATTCTTGAGTGAACGCTACAGAATGTCTCTAACAATTATTTGATGAATGGAGTCAGTGATTTGGAAACTTCTGCATTTTCGTGGTGGATTGGGATGTAAATTGTTTTGAAATGGGGATTAGGGTGTTGTCTGTAAAGACAAAAACGTACAGATGTTATACTTCTGCAGTGGTAGTCAATCACATAGCTGGGTCATGTTTATTATTAAATTGCTCATTGTTATTCCAATTTATTTTGTTTAAATTTCAGGTAGCATGAATGTTTATTCTGTAGTACTAGTCCTCTATGGAACTTCGGTAAACGAATATAAAAAAGGTATGGCTATTATAAATGTTACTAAATGAAGAGACTGATGTCGATGGTGTCTTGCGACAACAAAGACTTAAGACGTGAACACGGACGACTCTGCCGTCAGGCACCTAGATATTGACGATAATGACCATAACATTATGTGACATTTAATTAGCTCTCTCAAAGAGCTGTTTATACAATAAATGCTTTTGTCTATGTCTCAGTTTACCAATAACTATTTATACTGAGCGCGTATTGTTGCCGGATAAAATGATAACTTAAGCTAAAGAGAGTTGGCTTCATTCTTTTTAATGTCTCTATGTTTAAAAAAATACCTTTCGATAATAATTACAACATTTGCAGAAAAACTTATACTGTAATACCAGTTGTGTTGCATTTTGCCAATGAAAGAATTTTGTTCTTTTACGGTTTAAATTTTTCTGGGATGTCATAAGACAACTAACGTGGTAACTGCACTCTTATCCTAATTCGTATGGATGATGCATATTCCTGCGTACATTTAAGTAGATGCAAGTTAGCTTTTGTTTCAGTTTTGGTGCATCCACTATCGATATATTCACATTGAATTTAATAAAAAAATATTTTAATTGTTACGACACTATGGTTTTAAAATAACTAGCAGAAAAAGAGCGGAAACCAACAAGTTTCGCAAAATTTAACAAATATTAAATTTCCCTAGAATACAAAGTCAAATCGAAAAAGTAATTACAGTATTGTGAAATAAATCCAGAGTAGTCTTAAAAGTTATATCGCAGTCCAAATGTATTGAACTGCAATTGAAATATATTGGTGTTCCAAATAATGCCAATAATGGATGTGTCGGTGTGCCTGTTGTCTCGTAATCACTGTGTCATTTGGCTCTCGTATTTTTCTGCATAATGCTAATTAGCCATGGGAAAAATGTCTTTTATATTCTCAGTAAATTCCAAATAGCTTGAGTTGCCGAGACACTATAACACAGGAAGAGATCATGCGGCTCAAATTTTTATATACGTAGGGTACCCGACACTTAATTAAGTTTCCCTGATACATCAATTTATATAGATTATGGCTGTTTTTATTGTTATGTATATCACACAAAAATGATTTTTCCTATAGATCATTCTAATTTTAAAATGAATTTAATAAGAAAATCATATATAAGTGTGGTATGTAACTTCACGTTTTACTTGATATAGCATACAGTGCGATGTAACTAATAATGTCTTTGATATGACATTTCAGTCTAGTCTTTTCGCAGTTCTAAGAAATGCAAACCTTAGCTCATGTTAAACTGATAGAAGTTATCTTGAATTCGCTTAAAATTAGAACTCGAATCATCAAAAAAAATCCTTAAAATTATAACAATTTAGTATCCATGGAAAAATAATCAAGAACGTCAACAACGAAGAAGGAAATTTTAAACATGTCTTCCCCTTGTGCAAAAGTACTTAATTATGTTGAATTTTCTTATTGCAGACTTACAAGCACCAGAGGAGAATTTTAATAAAGAATCCCATGATTCAGGAACGATATTCAAATTCCTATATGGTTACTACATATGGCCTGCTGCACTTGCATCTGGAATTGTAGTGTCTTTGATAATACTTTTCAAATTTTTTAGAAAAGTTAATATAAACAGAATGGAAGTGCATTTCAACGAAAACACACAGACAGATGTATCTGAATATGTTTTACAAAAAGCAGAAAACTCCTTGCTTCACCTTCAAAGGACACGTTTCAATACCCCAGTAAGTTCCGTCGATAATGTTCATGAGGAACAAACAAATATTTTCGTTGAAACAAGAAATGTTAAAGAAAAAGAAGAAATGATCCCCTTAGTCTGCCCAAACGCAGTTAAAGAGTAATTCTTACTACGCAGAAAAGATTTCATGAGACCTACTTTTGATAAATAAGATAATTTTCCTATATATAATTTCCTTGACTTAAAAGTCACAAATTTCTACATTCGGTTCTAAAGTGAATGCCATATGCCCTATTCATCAAAGCTACTTTTCAGTTATAACCCTTATGAAGCCATTCTAGTCACGTGGCATTTTCCCTTCAACTTTTCATAAACTCTTCATTTTGGAATTGTAAAATAACATCGCGATAACTTCATTATGATGGCATCGAGCGATTAGTCTTTTTCTTTAATGTAGACAAGAGTCTAAATGACGTTGCTTTTATGAATGCATGACTTGAATGTTGAAGCACAGCCTCCATAGAAAACCTTAAATGTCTTTTTTTGCCAACACAAGTTTAGTCAAATTCATGTTTTGATTGTTATTCAATAAAAGATTTTCGAAATACTAAAATTTGCGTTATTTTTATACAAACGATATGCATATACACTCGCGATTGATATATTTTTTAATGCATTTATTCTTTACAATTGCATATGGCACTCTTTGTGGTGTACTGATGTAAGAAGAACACATACACTTTACAGTCCCTATTAATAATTAGGGATCAGTTCGAAACTAATAAGACTACATTAAATTGAAATTTGGTTACTAGATGCACTGATGTAATCATTTATCTATATTTAATATACTAGAGATATAAAGCCGTCAGTTTCCTCTGCTCTCACCGAAGTTTCAATCTTTCAATGAATAATCCTTAATGCAGTTAAATAACAATATTTCTTGCCATTTGCATAGGTTCAATACAACTGATTGAAATGTGGTATGTATTATTCCTCAAATGGTTGGACGATCCGGTGGCCTAGTGGTCAGAGCGTCTGCCTCGGATGCGGGAGGTCGCGGCCGAGTAATGCAAAAGACTTTTTAAAATGGTACAAATAGCTGCCTTGCTTGGTGCTCAGCATTAAGAGGTTAGTGTTAGGACTGGTTGACCTGGTGTCAGGATAATATGACTGGGGGGGGACATCATGCTACATGTATACGGCATGATGCCTCAGTGCTAGACATCACTATAAACTGCAACACTGCAGACATCGTAACAAAAAACTGACGACGAACAGTGAGAAACTAGTAACTAATTAGCCTGAGCGCTTTCGACTCAAAATGAGTCTTTTTCAAAGGCAAATTCAAAGGCATATACAAAACATAGACAAAACAAACAAATAAACTGAAAAGCAGAACAGACATTATAATTAAGCCTGCAGATAAGGTTCCCGCTATTGTCGTTATAAATAGGGAAGACAACATTAGTGAAGCAAGTAGACAACTAAGTGACGCTAGGTTCTACCAAAAACTGGACCATGATCCAACGCTGGGATATGCAAAAATCATCATTAATGTTATTGACGAAGCGTACCAAAATGGACACATAGACCAGCAAGCGAAAAACTACTTAAGCCCAGAAAACCGAAAGGCAGGTAGATTTTATCTCCTACTCAAAGTCCACAAAGAAGAAAACTCTGGCAGACCTATAATCTCCGGTAACGGGCACCTACACAGAAAGGATATCAAAATATTTAGATCATTTTATGAGACCACATTTCCACAAATTACCATCATATCTTCAAGACACGACAGATTATCTCATAAAAATCATAGCTAGTGAACCTTTACTGCCAGGTATATTACTCGTTTCCTTAGACGTCACATCTTTGTACACTAACATACCGCACAATGAAGGGTTACAGGCGTTTAGAGAAGCATTGGAAACAAGAACTGTAAACAATCCACCCACACACTTCTTAGTCCAACTTATGAAGCTTGTCCTAAAATTCAATAACTTTGAATTTAAATAAACAAAACTACCTATAAATCAATGGAACTGTAATGGGTACTAAAATGCTCACTTCGTATGCTAACATTTTCATTGGGAAAACTGGAGGGTCAACTCTTAGCATCGGTGGAGCGTACACCATACTAGTGGGTACGCTTTATTGTTGATATAGAAATGAAGTTTCAACATTTAAGAGAAAGTCTGAATGACTTCATATCAAAGGCAAACAGCTTTCATCAGTCAATAAAATTCACGGCAGAAATTTCCAACTCAAACCATGTTTTCCTGGAAACAACAACCAGACTGGTCGAAAACAAATTACATATAGACATCTACTTGAAACCATCCGACAAACACCAGTATCTCCTCCCAACCAGCTGTCATCCAAAACAGTGCATTAGGAACATTCCATATAGCCAGGCACTGAGGATACACAGAATTTGCTCCGACGATGAAATATTCCTAGAAAGGTCTGAATAGCTGGCTAAGCATTTCATTTACTGAGGCTACGGCAAAGACCTGATTGTGGAGGCAATCCAAAGGGCCATACAAACAAACCACCATGACCTACTTAAATAAGGAAAGAAAGAACACGCTGATAGGATACCATTTTATCCTGACCTACCACCCAGACAACCCCAAAGTAGGTAAAATCATCTCAAAACATTGGCCTATCGTGCAATTGTCGGATATATTAAACCTAATCCTTCCGAACAAACCTGTAGTAGCCTACCGGAGACCAAAAACCCTCAAGGACATCCTAGTCATGGCAAAGCTAATGCCAATCACTAGTCAAGACCACCCCAGTCAATCTGGACCCTGTGGCGATAAAAGATGCAAAACTTTCAACATATGATAGAGACCAGGACATTCACTAGCACAGTTACTAGAGAAAAACTTTTCAAGCTTTTCTAGATCTTCTTAGTATCCTTTAATTAATACTATAAGAATAAAATATCCGGTATAGAATCAGAAATCTGGGATATAATCTGCGTTACATAAATATACACAAAGTAATAGATATTGCTTTGGCTCATAGACTTCTAGGGAAATATAAATATCATTCAGTATTCGTAACAAGTCTATACAGGCTGGTTAAAACATAATGTATTTTTAGGTTTAACTCATGTAGAGAAGCCATCTAGAGTTTTACAAACACGACATTTTTTATGTTTGTTTTGATTATGTTTTGTAAATACCTTTGTAAAAGACTCATTAAGAGTCGAAAGCGCTCAGGCTAGTTAGTTACTAGTTTTATACTGTTCGTCGTCAGTTTATTGCATTTTTTATCAATCTCTGACACACGTGATCCCTTTTTGGATCCAAAGCGCTTAAAAGTGTTGTTGTTCGCCATATGCTTTGGTATTATATATATATATATATATATATATATATATATATATATATATATATATATATATATATATATATATATTTATATATATATATATATATATATATATATATATATATATATATATATATATATATATATATATATATATATATAAAGAATACAAATCATATGGCGAATAACAACCCTTTCAAGCGTACTGGATCCACCAAGGGATCACGTGTGTCAGGGAATAATTAAAATAGATGCCATAAACTGACGACGAACAGTACGAAACTAGTAACTAACTAGCCTAAGCACTTTCGACTCTTAATGAGTCTTTTTCAAAGGCAAATACAAAACATATATATATATATATATATATATATATATATATATATATATATATATATATATATATATATATATATATATATATACGCCAAACAAATAAATACAAAAACGTTGTGTTTGTAAACCTCTACATGGCTGTCTTCACATGTGCTAAACCTATAAATACAACCAGCTTGTATAGACTAGTTGCGGAAAGTGAAAACGTTGTATAATTCCCTAAAAGTCTACAAGCCAAAGCGACATCTATTTTTACTTTTTGTACATATGTAACGCAAATTATATCCCGGATATTTGATTCTATACCGGTTATTCTTATAGTAAAAATTGAAGGATAATAAGAAGATTTAGAAAATGTTAAATTCTTCTAGTGCATAGTTTTCATTTTCTAGTCTTCTTGGTTTAGACCGCTTGGTTTCTATATTCTAAGGCGGCGTATCCAGTATGATTCCTTTTCCTTCCTGGTTTCGGAACTCCAGCTGTGGTTGTTAGCAATAGCGATAAGTATTATATCACTGAAAGTGTGGCCAGGGGAGGAGAAGTGTTCTACGACCGGGCTTCTGTACAGCTTTTTTGTCATCCAATCAGATCTATGAAGGTTTATCCTTTTGTGTAGCTTTTCAGTTTCTTCGACGTACTGAAGGCCACAGATCTTACATGTGATGAGATAAATTACATTCTGTTTTGCACGTTTTGTTTGGACAATCTATGTTTAGTTTTTCTTTAGTCACTGTGCTAGTGAATGTCTTGGTCTCTATCATATGTTGACAGGTTTTGCATCTTTTATCGCCACAGGGTCCAGATTGACTAGGTTGGTTTTGACTAGCGAATGGCGTTAGCTTAGCCCTGACTAGGATGTCCTTTAGGTTTCTTGGTCTCCGGTAAGCTACTACAGGTTTGTTCGGAAGTATTATGTTTAGTATGTCTGACGATTGCACGGTTGTCCAGTGGTTTGCGATGATTTTACCTACTTTGGGATTGTCTGGGTGATAGGTCAGAACAAATGGTATCCTATCAACCTTTTTTTCTGTCCATATCTGAGTAGGTCATCACGGTTTGTTTGTTTTGGCCCTTTGGATTGCCTCCGCAATCTGGTCTTTGTCCTAGCCTCGGTAAATTAAATGTTTAGCCAGCTCTTCACACCTTTCTAGGAATCTTTCATCGTCGGAGCAAATTCTGCGTATCCTTAGTGCCTGGCTATATGGAATGTTCTTAATGCAGTGTTTTGGATGACAGCTGGTTGGGAGGAGATACTGGTGTTTGTCGGTTGGTTTTGAGTATATGTCTGTGTGTAATTTGTTTTCCACCAGTCTGGTTGTTGTGTCCAGGAAAACATGGTTTGAGTTGGAAATTTCTGCCGTGAATTTTATTGAAGGATGGAAGTTGTTTGCCTTTGATATGAAGTCATCCAGACTTTCTCTTCCATACTGCCACTTCATTTCTATATCATCGATAAAGCGAACCCACTGGTATGGTGTACGCTCAACCGATGCTAAGAGCTGACCCTCAAGTTTTCCCATGAAAATGTTAGCATACGAAGGGGCCATTTTAGTACCAAATGCAGTTCCATTGATTTGTAGGTAGTTTTCTTCATTAACTTCAAAGTTGTTCAGGTTTAGGACAAGCTCCAGGAGTTGGACTAAGAAGTGTGTGGGTGGATTGTTTACAGTTCTTGTTTCCCATGCTTCGCTACATGCCTGTAACCCTTCGTTGTGCGATATGTTGGTGTACAAAGATGTGACGTCTAAGAAAGCAAGTAATGTATCTGGCAGTAATGGTTCACTATCTTTGCTTTTTATGAGATAATCTGTCATGTCTTGAAGATATGATGGTAATTTGTGGACATGTGATCTCATAAAATGATCTGAATATTCTGATATCCTTTCTGTGTAGGTGCCCGTTACCGGAGATTATAGGTCTGCCAGGGTTTCCTTGTTTGTGGATTTTGGGTAGAAGATAAAATCTACCTGCTCTTGGGTTTTCTGGGCTTAAGTAGTTTTTCGTTTGCTGGTCTATGTGTCCACTTTGGTACGCCTCGTCAATAACATTAGTGATGATTTTTGCATATTCCAGCGTTGGATCATGGTCCAGTTGTTGGTAGAACCTAGCGTCACTTAGTTGTCTACTTGCTTCACTAATGTTGTCTTCCCTATTCATAAAGACAACAGCGGAACCCTTATCTGCAGGCTTAATTATAATGTCTGTTCTGCTTTTCAGTGAGTGCAGGGCATCTGTTTCTTCTTTTGTCAAATTAGAATATTTGTTAGTATGGTTGATATGTCTGGAAGTATCGTTTTCAACCGAGTTGATAAAGGCTTCCAGATTCGGAATTGAACTTTTTGGTGGGGTCCAGTTACTTTTCTTTCTAAATGTGGGTTGGTCGCAGCTTATATTTTCCTTTGATTTGTTTGTTGGTTGCAAGGCAAAATGGGCTTTGAGTCTTAGTCGGCGGATGAACTCTTCGGTGTCATTCTTAAGCTTCCCTCTGTCTCATGTTTTTGGACGGGGACAAAACTCAAACCTTTCGATAAAAGTTTTATTTCTGCATCAGTAAGTTCTAAATTGGAGCTGTTGACTACTGTGTTAGTAACAGTTGCATTAGTGTTTGTTACAGGGTGCTTGCGATTCTTCCTTTTGCAGCGATTTTTCTTCTTACAGTTGTTTTTAGAAGAAATTTCGTCAATTGAAGTTTCTTCACAACAGTCCTTTGGTTGTAGATCATGACTTCTAAGTTTTCTATCTCTGACTTTGTATAGTTTCGAAGAGAGTCTTTGTTGATCTTTATTTAATTTGGAGGAAAACATTTTCAATTGTTCTTCTGTTGAGACGGAATTGAGCTGATGTTTTAGTTCTTCAAAGGTAGCTGATTTGACTAGATATTGATGATTTACGTTTTAACTAAGTAGGGCTGTGAGTTTCATGGAAGCGTCGTGAGTTATTTTATTCCATCTTTTGTTGAATCTGTTTGAGCTCTTGCCAATAATTTGCGGTTTCACATAAATTTGAAGACCTTTACTGACTGTATTTGTTTCGAGGAAATGATGCAAGAAAGTGCATCAATCCACCCACACACTTCTTAGACAAACTCCTGGAGCTTGTCCTAAAACTGAACAACTTTGAATTTAATGAAGAAAACTACCAACAAATCAATGGAACTGCAATGGGTACTAAAATGGCTTCTTCTGATGCTAACATTTTCATGGGAAAACTTGAGGGTCAGCTCTTAGCATCGGTTGAACGTACACCATACCAGTGGGTACGCTTTATCGATGATATAGAAATGAAGTGGCAGTATGGAAGAGAAAGTCTGGATGACTTCATATCAAAGACAAACAACTTCCATCCTTCAATAAAATTCACGGCAGAAATTTCCAACTCAAACCATGTTTTCCTGGACAGATCAACCAGACTGATGGAAAACAAATTACACACAGACATCTAATCGAAACCAACCGACAAACACCAGTATCTCCTCCCAACCAGCTGTCATCCAAAACACTGCATTAAGAACATTCCATATAGCCAGGCACTAAGGATACGCAGAATTTGCTCCGACGATGAAAGATTCCTAGAAAGGTCTGAAGAGCTGGCTAAACATATAATTTACCGAGGCTACGACAAAGACCTGATTGCGGAGGCAATCCAAAGGGCCAAAACAAACAAACCGTGATGACCTACTCAGATATGGACAGAAAGAAAAGGTTGATAGGATACCATTTGTTCTGACCTATCACCCAGACAATCCCAAAGTAGGTAAGATCATCGCAAACCACTGGACAACCGTGCAATCGTCAGACATACTAAACATAATACTTCCGAACAAACCTGTAGTAGCTTACCGTAGACCAAGAAACCTAAAGGACATCCTAATCAGGGCTAAGCTAACGCCATTCGCTAGTCAAAACCAACCTAGTCAATCTGGACCCTGTGGCGATAAAAGATGCAAAACCTGTCAACATATGATAGAGACCAAGACATTCACTAGCACAGTGACTAAAGAAAAACTAAACATAGATTGTCCAAACAAAACGTGCAAAACAGAATGTAATTTATCTCATCACATGTAAGATCTGTGGCCTTCAGTACGTCGAAGAAACTGAAAAGCTACACAAAAGGATAAACCTTCATAGATCTGATTGGATGACAAAAAAGCTGTACAGAAGCCCGGTCGTAGAACACTTCTCCTCCCCTGGCCACACTTTCAGTGATATAATACTTATCGCTATTGCTAACAACCACAGCTGGAGTTCCGAAACCAGGAAGGAAAAGGAATCATACTGGATACGCCGCCTTAGAACATAGAAACCAAGCGGTCTAAACCAAGAAGACTAGAAAATGAAAACTATGCACTAGAAGAATTTAACATTTTCTAAATCTTCTTATTATCCTTCAATTTTTACTATAAGAATAACCGGTATAGAATCAAATATCCGGGATATAATCTGCCTTACATATGTACAAAAAGTAAAAATAGATGTCGCTCTGGCTTGTAGACTTTTAGGGAATTATACAACGTTTTCAGTTTCCGCAACTAGTCTTTACAAGCTGGTTGTATTTATAGTTTTAGCACATGTGAAGACAGCCATGTAGAGGTTTAAAACACAACGTTTTTGTATTTATTTGTTTGGCGTATATATATGTTTTGTATTTGCCTTTTAAAAAGACTCATTAAGAGTCGATAGCGCTTAGGCTAGTTAGTTACTAGTTTCGTACTGTTCGTCGTCATTTTAACGAGATGTATAATGTTTTCATTAAAAGGAAACAAACACAAAGCTTGCTGAGTTTCCTTTTAATGAAAAATGTATACAGCGAGTGGTATACAGAGTACATACTATAAATATATTTTTGTTATAACACAAATTTTCATTTTATATGGGAGATAAACCTGACGGTCATAAACAGTGCACTGTAGGGGAGTGAACTCTTCACAACCCTCGCATATATGTACGCTCAAAAAAGAAGTTCAATAGTGATTCTTAATTTCATATACATTTTATTCATTTACTTGCTTTTTGTTTCCTTTAATAATATTAAACGAAATGAAAACACAAGGCTGAAGCTAAATTTAATTGGTTTTAAATAATGTGCATATGAACGTTGAATATGCAACGTTCGTCGTCACAAACAGTAACATGACGGCCATTTACATCTATGGGGAGACTACAATTCGAGCCAGAAACATCAAAATAATGTAGGAACGAGAGGTAATAAACAAGTTTACTCTGAATACATTTCGTTGATATTGTTTCTGTCCATATTTCTCTATTCCTATTGCGTTACTGTCAATAATTGTCCTACGCCTCTGCTGTGTGGTCCCTGTTGGAGAAGTCGCCTGTTGCAAGAAGTTGACCCAGTTCACAATTTGCGGGAGGTTCATAACAAACATATTATGTACGGTGATGTTTGATCCATATAATGGGTTTCAGATAATCTGATTCTGTTGAATATTACACGTTTAGGAACTTGATGTACTACAGTCTGTTGATGTGAGGTTTAAAAATTCTTTGTTGAATTGATTGGGAGGATGACACAATCATTACTTGGGTGGACGGTTTTGCTCAGGTAAGTGGAGTAAGTTTGTTGTTGTTTGTCACTAATGTTTGATTAGCTATTTATAGACTGTATACTTGTGTGACCTAAAATTTTCATTCACATCATTTTAGTGTAACATCCCCCCATTTCAGATTGTAATGTTCAGTCACTCCCCTCAGACCAAAATACACAGAAATGTTGAACAACAATGTGTTAACAATGGCTTCCAGTGTTTCCATGTCCATTAGTGTTTTTGCAATACAAGATTTATTTCTTCGTCGGTGATAGGTTGACTCCGCCTGGATTTATTTTCTTTTTCTTTTGATTTTAAATACTTTTGCTAAGCATGAATAGCTTATCTTGTTTATGCTCACGAAACTATTCATTTTCTCTCATGATTGACCTTGCATATTTTTTTATTTTAAGATGGCCTTCAATGGAGCTGATCATGCTTCTTAAGCTGTTTGGTTCAAACTCAGATCCATCTTTTTTCCTAGCACTGAGTAGCCAGGTGCTGATCCATTTCAGTTGGGTATATTTTATGTAAATTTATGATTTTATTTTTTGACTGAAAGTATGCTGTCACTAGCCTTACATCAAATAGTATCTTTTTTAAAGTGTTTGCATTCTGTTTACTTTCTATAAATTTTAGTATTTCATCCGGTTTATGGTGTATAAATCTGTCTTTCTTAACAAGCTCACATTTGGACAAAGAATGACCATTTTCAATTACAAATGTCTTAGACATGTCTCTATCAAACTCTTCAATTAAATCAACAGATTAGTAGATTACATGTTGTTTCGTTATATTGCTACTTATCTGATTTCATTGTTTCCTTTTTTAGTGTTACACAGACTGGAAGCAAACAATGTTGACAGAGATGAGAGCAGACACAGGGTGGAGCTCAATAATATTTATTTCCTCGATTGAGTATGGTTGATATTTTTGTATAAAAATGTTAGTGTCTATAAAGATATTTACATTAAAATCATTTACTTGTTATTTTATCATTTTTAAACGTATTATTCCAGTGAATTTATATCCATGTTTAGAGATTAAAGCTATAAAACACGATCCTTATTCGTATTAATACGCCATGGGCAAATCACAATTTGATATACCAATGCTATTGGCATATTGGCATATCAAGTTGCATTATACCAACATTTTAAATGCGTGTTATTTTTAATGTAGGTGGAATGTGTGTATATATATATATATATATATATATATATATATATATATATATATATATATATATTACGTGTAGGCTCGTACAAATGTAACAAAATAGAAGAGAGAAGTCAACAAGCTTTGTATATTTTAACCAAAATAATTTGTATCCCTAGAAGCAATGTAAAAATAGAAAAAAAGACTTACGGTTTTTGAAAATGATCCAAAAATTAATCCTAGAATTGAAAAATATAAGTCTTATCACTAAACAGTTCTAATTTAATCGAATCTCGATGAAGTTCTACTGTGGAAGGCGATGTCATCAGATGAAGTCGTTGTACTAATGGCACCAGTTTCTCGTTGAATTTTGTGAAGCAAGATAAATATTCCAGCTTTAGAACTCCAAATAATTTCCACTGAATATTTTTGTCCAAAGCTTTAATGAAGAAACAGTCATTTACTAAAGAATATAAATTATTCAAAAAATAACAAATAACTCCAAATTTGGCAACAACAAAAAATACTTCTAAGTTCCTGAAGGTATTTTAAGGATTAAATAAACTTAATTAACTGGCTGTTTTAAGCCTGATTTTAGATCACTCACATGGTATTTCACGTGACAAACTACGTGATTTCCAACTTGAACATTGCGAAAAAAATTGTAATTTGTCACGTAGCTTAGAATAACCCTATCCAAAACAGCAGACTCGCACGCTTGAAATGTAAAAACAAACTGTTTACTCATGGGTAACACGTGGGCCGAAAAATGACCCTGGAAACAGCCAATTATTTCCACTTAGTGTTTACGAGTTTGCGAAACTAGGTCAGCTAAAAATTAATGCTAATGTAATACTTTCTGCGTTCTATACAAACATAATTAACTGGAAAAAATATCGAATCCCATGAAAAAAATCATTGCATTTCCCGATAAAGGTAAATTTTGAAGACAAAAACTTAAAGATACAATTTTGTTCAATCCTATCAGAGGCGATAAAGATAAATTTTGAAGAAAAAACTTCCAGATACAATTTTGTTCAATCCTATCAGAGGCCTTACTCTGATCAATTAAGATAACTAATTCTTTTAACCCTTTCTTTCTAAATAATCTATAAGACACTGCACTGATAGGGTATTATTCAACCTTTGTCCACTTTTATCTAATTGGTTTTTATAGATAATTTGACATGAACAATGCTTTGTCCTATTGCATAAACTTTGACTCAACACCTTATCATTTGTATTTGATAGTGCAGTAGGGCTTCACTTTTTCCACGGAATTTGAAAAGACTAATTTAAATTGATTTGCAATAGTTTCTGCAAACCTTGTTGAAATGAGCACTGCAATCAATTGGTTAGAAGCAATGATGACTACCAACACAAACGGTAAACATAGGAGACTTAATAACACAGTAAAGAGTACCAAAGCAAATGGAGTGAAGAAAATGATGAACACTATAATTAATTTTTGATACCTTAAATACCATATATGATTTGCCAGTGACAGCAGATCAATGCTATCGAAAACAAGTTCGAGAATACGGTAGAATAAATAAAGACATTCAAAACTTCCAACTTTATCAGTATATTTAGTGGATGAATAAATGGAATATGTTATATATATATGTATATATATATATATATATACATATATATATATATATATATATATATATATATATATATATATATGCAAAAAATCTGACTACGAACAGGGCAAAACTAGTATCTAACTACCCTGAGCGCTTTCGGCTCTTAATTACTCTATTTCAAGGGGATATGC
The DNA here is from genome assembly GCA_016746295.1 of Potamilus streckersoni. Taxonomy (NCBI): domain Eukaryota; kingdom Metazoa; phylum Mollusca; class Bivalvia; order Unionida; family Unionidae; genus Potamilus; species Potamilus streckersoni. The sequence goes on from JAEAOA010001977.1 coordinate 3,092,742, forward strand.
AATTAATAGAGGAAACAAACAAATAAAACAGAAAAACCGTTGTGTTTGCAAAACTTTACATGATTATTTCTACAATTTATTTCAACTTGTTGCAGATACTGGAAAATATTTTATAATGACCTAAAAATCAATGAGCCATATGACATGCTATTTTATGTAAATTTATGTACGCGCAAATTTTATCTAGGATTTTTATTGTTATATTAGTAATTATAGGTTATTGGGTGACTGATAAACAAATTTAGAAAATTATTTATAAGAAACTGTGTGGACTGTAAAAAGAAATTATTTTATTGGTGCATGGCTTCCTTTTTCTAGTCTTCTTGATCAAAATGTTCTAAGGTGACGTATCCAGTAAGATTCCTTTTCTTTCCTGGTTTCGAAACTCCAGTTGTGGTTGTAAGCAATTGCAATAAGTGTTATATCACTGCAAATGTGGCCACGGGAGGTGTTCTGCGACCGGGCTTCTTTACAGCTTCTCTGTAATCCAGTCAAATCTATGAAAGTTGATCCTTTTTATGTAGTTTTCAGTTTCTCCGACATACAGAATGTTGCAGATTTTATATGTATTGAGATAAATTACATTTTCTGTTTTGCACATTTTGTTTGGACTATATATGTTCAGTGTTTCTCTAGTTGCTGTGCTAGAAAATATCTTAGTCAGTATCACATATTGACAGGTTTTGCACCTTTTATCGACACAGGAGCCAGATTGACTAGTGTGGTCTTAGTTATTGGCGTTAAGTCTGAAGAGTTATCTAAACATTTGATTTACCGAGGCTACGAAAAATATCTGATTGCGGAGACAACTCAAATAGCGAAACAAACAAACTGCAATGACCTACTAAAATATGGAGAGAAGGAAAAAGCTGATAAGATGCAGTTATCCTAACCTACCATCCAGACAACCCCATTGTATGTTAAATCATTGAAAACGCTGACCCATCGTGGAATCATGTGACGCACTAAAGTTAATCCTTCCGAACAAAACTGTAGTAGCGTACTCGAGATCAAACAAACCTCAAATACAGTCTGGTCAGGGTGAACGAAATGTTTTCATCTGCTTCGTATCCATGCTGTACTCGAATTATTTCCCCTTTAAACATTTTTTTTCTTCTGTTTTTTTCAACAATAGGAACAGACCGTTCAAGAAATGTTCAATCTCCCTGTTACACCTTAAGTGACTCTGCTGTAATGATATAAAAGGAAACACGTCAAACGCGTTTCTTCTTTCTTTGGAAGAAGTTGCATCACTATTGTACTGTGAATCTCGTGCAGCTCAGGTACGCATTGTATTTATTAATTTTTTGAGAACTGTGTATAAGTAATCACTACTTGAAAACTCTGAGGTACAATTTACCCAAGAACTTCCTTAATTCATTCCATTAACAATACTGTTTCATGTATCTGCAGGCATGATTAGGGAGAGTGATATAATTATTACAGATTTTGCTATATCTCCCTAGCTTTCTGCTGTTATTGTTCCTTTCTAAATACTTTCTCACCACTTAAAGAGGTTGTACATTTAAATACACATGAAACCCATCGTGTAATTTCATTAACTCTAGTAAGTTTTGAGCTTTTAAATGCCAGTAGGAACGCCACCAGATGTTGCCATTAACACTGCACGTTTAATTGATTTGCCAAAATTTCATGCCACACTGTGGTCTATACCTGTAAATAAAATTATGTCTTTCAAAATCAAAAAGTGCAGTTTTCCAATTGTTCAGTAGCGTGTACATAAGATATGTTTTAAGTGAAATACGTCTGGGTTCACTGAAGTGTTCAAGTGAACTACAGACAATGATAACGAAAAATGCTTTTAACATGAAGTCCATTCTTTAATTGTCAAAACTTTTTATGCATGAAGACAAGCATGAAATGTTTACCAACTTGTTACTCGTTTTTGCACATGAAATCTACTGAACATTAATGTCTGATACTAACAAAGAAATATCCGCAAAAAAATAACAGGTCATACCAGAAGCTGCAGGTTTGTCCTTAATCATACAAAACTGAAATAGGAAGTACTCTGAAAAGGTAAATTCATTCCTCTTAATTATTTCCCTGTGCCAAAATAACTGTATTCTGGTTATGATCCCGAGTTGTCAAATGTGTGCTGAAATCTGGACTCTTTCTTTTAATTAAAAACAATGTTCTGTTAGAGAGCACATGTACCTTTTATGAAGTGATTTAAATAAATAAGAAAATGTCCGGATTTTCAGAACCCATACGATTTATGAAATTTAAAATATAAACTTTTAAATAAGTTGTATGCTTGTTTATCTTATTTCATATTGTGTCACTATATAATAATTTTGACAACAAGAGTAACAAATTTACTTTATGCCGCTTGATAGAGTATATATATATATATATATATATATATATATATATATATATATATATATATATATATATATATATATATATATCGTGCCAAGAGACGTGTAAAATAAGATTAAACAAACTGTACTTAAAATGACTGGCATTTCCTTGTAACTGAATCTAACGCATAAACGCATTTAATACAAACTGTGATTAAAGTAGCATTAGTATAAATGGAATGATATACCTCATTTTGAAAACAATGATTTCAAATTAAGTCAAATGTTAAAAAATATTGATATTTTGGCTCTTCCTCATTTATTTTGTTTACATGAGTTTCTAAATGGTCCTTTGATACATATTTGTGTGGTACATTCATTTTTTTAGCAACAATTTCAGGAACCAAATTTCATACTTCCATATCATACAAACAAAAATGCAGTAAAATGTACCGATTTGACTTTCGTTATTGTTTCGTGTCTAGGCTAGTGCAAAGTGGCAAAGAAAAGAGTGAAGATAACAAGTTTTATAAAATTTAACAAAATTATTTATTTCCATACAAAACAAGGTAAACTATGAAAAAGGACTTATCGTTTTGGAATCTAATCCAAAAAATATTAGTCCTATTACTAGAAAAGTTCTAAATGAACCAAAGTTCGAATTCAAATGAAGTTCCAAGACGGAAGGTGATGACATCTTCTATATCCTATTTAGTGCTGTTGTGTCGACAGTTCCTTATTGAATCACTAAATTTAATATTCTGTATTTAGAATTCCGAATAACTTCCAATAAATGTATTTGTAAAAGAATTTTGTTGAGCACAAGTATTTTCCAGGGTGAATAAATTAAAAATTAAAATCAGACTTGTCACCAGATAACTTACCTTTGAGCTCCAAAGGTATCAATTTACAATTAAATTAAATCACTATAAAACGTTAGTTTTTAATTCAATTTTACATCACGTAAAGGGGCCACATGGTCACTTAGCTCAAATGGTGCAGTAAGACTATAATCCAACTGACATGTACGCCATGGATGAATTTTATTCTACTGAACCAATATTACTATAAGATTCAATAAAAAATAAATAATTAAAAAAATATTAAAAAATCGTTTACAACAGAGCTGAGTTGCTTGCTAATCATGACCTTGATTACGACCAATAAGAACTAGTTAAGCTAAACTGAACTGAACTGAAGTTTCCAAAAACAATGTCAGATCCAGTGAATAAAGTTATCATTACAATAACATGTAATGAAATACAAATAAAATTTAAAAAATTAAAACTAACAGACAAGCAATTAAATAACATACATATACGTAACATTATTTAAAAAATTCAAAATTATTAGTATTTTAACTTTGAAGAAAACACATCATTGTTATTGACCATGATTCATTTAAAGGTGGTAGGGAATCACAGCTTGTTATTGGACCTATGGAAACTGCACAGTGTACAATATGCAGAGAGACACAAGGAAGAAGTTAGCACGTACTCATTGTAGCTCACACACACACACACATACATACATATATATATATATATATATATATATATATATATATATATATATATATATATATATATATATATATATGATAGATTTTATGATCGTTCATCAGTTTCAGTGTCCCTCTCCATCTTCCTTTGACTGATCTTGTAATCTTTCATCATCGAGTACTTCTTCGACACTAACATTTTGATAATAAAATGTTTCAGGAATGCTGCTTTGTGGATTTACTCTCCTTTGACAAGCTTTGCTAAAGCTTTTTCTTTTTACGGCAACAAAAATACAAACTGGGATAAAAATAATAGCAATTACTATAATTATCACTGCCAGATTAAAATTAGGAGAATTGTTCGATATTGTTGGCGTGCCTCCCGTTTGGGGAGTTGAATTGGACAGCATAACACTATGATCAGATGTCATCGCTGCTAATGCTGAGAGGGTATCGGGTGCATCTAAAAATATATAAGAAAACTCCTTCATACAAGTTGCATCGGTGGGAATATATTTTAGTTATAATTTGCTTTTTCATATTTAGAATTTTTTAAATGACATAACGATTTTTGATGCACACGTAACACGTTTTGAAAACAGTAAAAATGAATGTGAGTGAAAGAGTTATTTTTCATTCATTTTGAAGACGGATAATTGTATCAACGAAACCTGTGATGTAAATATATTTTAGTTTGATAGGTCTCAAGCATATAATTGTTCATGGTATGTAGAAATTATTATCACAGAAGTGAACGTATTTAGTCCTAATCATAGAAAACACAGCTTTAGACATTGAGGGAAAGATGATAAAGACATAAGATGTCAGTATGGTAATTTATCAGATGTTTATTGGACTGAATGTACTAGCGTGGAAAGACAAGTTAAGTAAAAATGTAGAACTCTATCAATGTAAAATTAGACATTGGTTAACTTAAATGTTTTCTAGCCATTATTTAATTACTTTGACTTCAGTGCGCCCATAATATTAATACAATCGATGAATACGTTACCCTTGCATTTACTTTTCTTTAAACCATGGAAAGTAGAACATGTACCATGTAGAATTAATTCTGCTCCCACATATGTCGCATTGAATGTGGCTGGAAAGGAAATTACTTCAATTTGAAATATTTTTTAAAGTTCACATTATGTTTTCCGACTTAAGTTGTAGAATCATTCAATTGTAGGTTTGAAGTTTAACGTCGAGCACACAGAACAAGTGGAAAAATAACAGACATTTTACACATTTTAATGGGATCACCTGGATCAGTGACAGCTTCAAAAATCAACATAAGGAAACTAAAACTAACGTTGAAGTCAAGCCAACAACAGGTGTACAAAATGCCACGCCTTGTCTTGATCTGAGGTCAAAGGAAGTTGCCAAACGTAACGGTTAGAGGAGATCAGCCAAATATAATATCGATGGCTGTGTAAAATAATAATAATAATAATAATAATAATAATAATAATAATAATAATAATAATAATAATAATAGCCATCAACAGCAAGGTCTGAAAGCATTGATCCAGTTTATTCAACCTATTCCGTAAGTGGAACATTTTTAACGATGTCCAGGTTAACATATAAAATCGAAGTCCGTAAGTTAGTTTGATATGGAATGTCTTACTTAGCACAAAATACATGCTGTTTTAAAATGCAAACTATATGAACGTACCTCCAGTCTTATATTTAATCAATAACTCCCACCCTCCAACGGGATCCTCTCCCCAAAAATGGACCGTGCTAAAAACCCATGACAGCCCCTTGTTAGCGCTTTGGTAACTTGATACATCCGACATCAACGGTGAAGACAGTTGTCGTACCGACATTGGAGATTTGAGGTGTATTTCAAGTCCCGATACATTAATAAATCCAAACAAAATGTTGACTTGTACATGCTCTAGTGAAGTAATATTGGTATCAGTTCCACTCCATTCATCCATTTCATTGCTTAAGGTCACTTCTGTAAATTCTGTTAACAATATTGGCACGACACGCCTAAAATGCAACGAAAGATTATTCGTTATTTACTTCCTAGAGAATCACAAAATCTGCGCAAGAATCATATATATATATATATATATATATATATATATATATATATATATATATATATATATATATATATATATATATATGTGTGTGTGTGTGTGTGTGTATGTGTGTGTATCTGTGTGGGTGAGTGTGTATGTGTGTGTATGTCTGTGATGCGTGCATTCAGTTTTCTTTGTTGTTTATACGTATACACATTTAAAGTCAATTCTTGTTTCAAAATAAATTTTGTGACCATCTCATGGTACAGTGGTTTCAAAACAAGAGTTTTTCATAAGATTAGAAGCTATGGGGAAGTGTAAAACATGGTTAAGCTTTCATTGTAATGATTTAATTAATGAGACAGCAATAAAAGGAAACAAACGCAACAAGGCATGGTGCAGTAAGTGAGAAGGTATGGCCAATCTCTTGCGAGATTACGGGTTCCATTTTCAAGTGGACGACACGAACACAATTACAAGGCAAAATATAAAATTTATATGCTGTTATGTTATTGAAAGCAAAATAAAAAATATAATGGTTATAGATACTATACCAGCGGACAACAGTATACATTTAATGTATTGGCAGATAGTTTTTTCGATTACGTAAGGATACTCTTGTGGGTTAAATCGGTGACATATTTAGCTAACTGAAACAAAAGTGTGTGTGTGTGTGTATATATATATATATATATATATATATATATATATATATATATATATATATATATATATATTAATAACTACATCGAGTCGAAAACTAAGCAAGATTGAATATATCATTTGAAAGACAGCAAGTTTAAACAGGGTGATAAAACATGGCATTCTTACACAAACTTCAATTTAATTCTGCGTATAACTTTAGGTCCTACAGTTATCCAGCTCTTCGCTGCTTCGACCATAGCTGTTGCATTCATCAAACCGAATCCAAAGTAAGGGCTAACTGAAAGTAAAAAATATGTTTGATCGTCAAATGTTAGATATTATTAATTTTTCTGTTGACTTTCAGCTTATGATATCTCTATGAATTTAGCATAGATGTAGAAGATACAAAATATGTAGCTACGTTTGTGCGATCGCTGTGAACTGAGCATAGTTCTTAGAAATGTAGAAGTGATAAAGCAATCTGCTCTCTCCAGAATGCGTTGTAAATAGTGCATCATGCTCGTCCTCTCTCATCTATACCCCTGGGTGGGGATGAGTATTGTAGTATATTAAAAAACATGATATTTCTCCCCAACCAATATGTTTTAGATAGATACTAGTATATCTCCACATATTACACATGACCCTGCCAATTACAATCTGATGTCGTCTGCTGCTGACAGGAAGATCTCATATGATAACGACACCTAGAAGAAGAGAACTTGTTCTGATACGATTAAGATTTACCACCCGCTATTCAATTTCTAAATGCAGATAACTAATTTCATAGTTAAATATGAAATGTTGCCTTTGTGTCACCCTATAGCATGATATTACAATCCACCACCACCTCACCCCACCCCACCCCACCCCACCCCACACCACCCAAAATCTAAGGGATATAATATATGCTTTTCTATTTGCTAAGCAGCCGGCCGAATTACCTCTTTTTCCAGCTCCATTAATCATCCAAGATCCAGATGATTCCAGCTCCTTAAATGAAGCGGTTTTAACTATGATGTGCTGAATATCCCGCCAAGTCAGCAATGAGCTATGTAATTGACAAATATATGCATATTAGTTTGGTCATGAATGTGCGAATCAAACGAATTTAAGATAAGTTTTCTAATCATGCAAGATAGGAGGTTGATTCATTGACCTGAAATGTACGTGTTCTTTAAGTTATCACCTGTTTTCGATTAATTTTACATTTTATAGCAAAGTATAAGTGCATCCAAATTTGAACGAAAAAGATGGACTTTTACCTAATGAGTTTTGACCAGTAGATCGTCTCACTGCATAATGTTTAAATTGGTCGCTGTTTTAACATATATACGATCATATTGTCATAGGTTCTTCAAGTTTAGAATATTATAATTTCCGTTGTTGATTCTAGACACCATAGTTGTTTACACTTGGTTCTAGCGAAGAACGATGAATTTTCACAATTTATAAGTTGATGTTTTGTTTGGGTTGACAAACAAACGCGTTGAATGGTGCTCCTTTAAATTAAGTGTTCAAATGTCATTCTGAGAGTAAAAAACTGTTTGTTATCTAAGTCGGTGATATTTGCAGAAGTAACTATTTTACGTTTCAAGAAAAATTATTTTATTTAAGAAATATATTATGGAAATTAATAAAATGTTTGCCAGTGTACACTTACTTGGCTTCAAGTGTCAAGGCTATGATTCCACTTGCTAATGCAACGGAGGCTGATGTCATATGAAAATCAACAGTACATGTGCTATTTCGCCCTGCAGTAAACTTCAACAGAAATTAATAATTAGTTCATTTGATGTCACATGTCCTAAAACCCTGACAGACCTGAAGGTGATAAATATTTCATGCGATGAACTAGAACGATGACCTACATAATTATGCAATGCATGAGCAGTAAATAATGACACTGAGATTGATAAAAGGATTTAGATACAGTTTAACATTATGTTTAGCTGTAGACTTTCCGCTTGCGTACACAGCCACGAACACGGTACTTAAACCGGCTAAGACAATTTTATTACATCCATTTGCCCTTCACAGAACAAGAAGTTTTCAAAACAGGAGTGATTAGCCTTTAAAGGATTATTAAAAACTATGCTGACTGATTACTAGCGAAAACCTGTACAACCCAACCACTCCAATAGCAAACAAATAAAACAAATATTATATATATATATTATATATATATATAGATAGATAGATAGATAGATAGATAGATAGATAGATAGATAGATAGATAGATAGATAGAGACATACATACAAACAGACAGACAGACCAAAACAATCTTTACATATCGCTATTTTCTCTACTTTTTAATACTATTAAATTAAATTTCCAATCTTTGTGATTACAGCATTAATTTAGTTCATGCAATTATAAATGTTTGGATATAATCTCTTCCAGTAAAACGTAGCAAATTTATACTGAAAATAGCTCATGACGAAATCTGTAAACTAGCATTTCAATTTATAAGAATTACCTGCAATATTTGTTGCACGATAGCTAGAAAATAAATTATATAATCAGCTTCTTGGAGCAACCAATCTTCATATAAACCTACATAAGATAATAAAATCCGTCCAGTTTAGTCCAGTTTTAATTTCCTTGTAAGGGAGTACTGCAATTAGCATAATATTCTACAAACATTTTTTGTTTGTTTTTTATTTAGTTAAATAATTTTTAACAATATTTAAATGTCTCTGATTTTTGCATCTTTCTCAGCATCTGTGGAAAGTTTGTCGGCAAGTTCACGCCTATGTTTTCTCTTCTTGACTTCCGTGCTCTTTGCATCGTATTCTTCCTCATGACGCTGTTCTAGTACTCTAGTCCTTGTCTTCAATCTACTTAATTGTATCATACGACAGTAAGCTCTTGACCTTCTCTCTTCTGAATCTCATCATCTCCTCACAGGTTGACAAGAATGTGCCTCTAACTCGTTCCCACTTATTGTCTATGTAGCCATCATCAAGGTCAACAACAGCTCTGCTGAGGAGAAATATGGTGAATTCCTGTTTCTCCACAGTCATGAAACGGGAGGTGTCATATCGTTGGCACTCCTGGATTCCATTCTTTTTCATACTGCTGATTCTTGTCTCTATTGCGTTGTCATAATCAAAGTGTGGCTTGAGCCAACATCTGTTCCTCTACATGTTCTCACATCTATTAAAGTCTTCCTCGGTCCACGAGAGATAGCAGATTTGTCAGTCCGATTCTATGTTGATAAATCCGTGGATTTCCATGTAACCTTGTGGAAAATTTGTCACACAAATGCAAAATCGTTCAGCCCACAAAAGTCAGCAAAGAGCATTATTTTTTCATTCATCTGTGGCAGGTTCTCTTAACCATGACGAGTTCCCATCCGATGTTTTCGCTGCCCACTTTTGCATACATGTCGTCATCACAAGTATGACATTCTTCTTTGGTGTCCTGTCATTTGTCATACATGCCCTGCAGTTACTCATAATATCCTGTTTGGTTTCTTGGTTTGCAAGTTTCGTTTGAGTATAGCACTATCAAATGGTTATCGTTTGACATTTGGACTGAAAGCGGGCTCTAAACATTATATAGCTGACGGATTCTACTGCAACAGGCTTTTGCTTGCTTTCTTGCTCATTATCAATTTCACTCAGTTCCTGTGGCCGTCGTCCTGGTTGGGCCGTCCTGAGTAGACGAGATATTTTGATGATTTGGCCTGATGCTGTTTATCGAACCACACTCAGTCCTAGGATTTCCAATCTGTATCTGTCCGTCTCTTTGGCAACTTTTGATGTTTTCCCGTCTCGTACGGTGCACTCACATTTCATGTCCCAATATACGTAATAGTTTTGGTAGAGAGAAGATTTCTCGGCAAGTCAGTCTCTTCTCGGATTTGACTGGTCTGCTTCGTACTTTCTCCTCTGAATCGATTACGTTGATCCAATCAATTTTATATATATTAGCTTTTGATGTGCTGAAGGTGCTATCCCCACGCACGATCTTCCTATTTTCCACTCGAGCTTGATACATATACTGCAGAATTCATATTAATATGACAAAATTTAATTGTATTACATAATTATTCTTTTCAATTCATTGGTCCTGCAAGTTATATTTAGCAGAAACTATTTAGAATAAGTCTGAAATTTCGACTTATATACAATTGACATATCTTTCCTCACTTTATTATTGTCACTCCATACACGGCTTTGCATTAAAAAAAACTTGTGCCCGTAACAGAGGACTATACTTCTATAATTAATATAACAAATTTTTCCTGTTTCATGCATGTTTACTATTCGTTATGTGTTCATTGTATTTATCACTTGTTACAAAATGACATGTGAAATTAAAAATTGCGTTATATTGTAATTATTTACACAAAAACACAATAAAAATGTTTCTAAAACAAACTCTAGCTATTAAGTTACCAGTAAATTCGATGTCATCATATTTCCCTCTCCGAAAGTCGAAGCTAGAACGCAGGAACAAACCGGAATGTAGTCTGGTTTGGAACCATTGAATCCTACGCTTGAGATTGTTATACCGTAAATAGTATTGATGTATCCATCTGCGTTACAGTTGCCGCTTTCCCGATAGTTGCCAGCCGGAAAAACGTAAATTGATCCTCTATAATTTCTCCCCTAAAGAAAGATTATGAACAACATATATATATATATATATATATATATATATATATATATATATATATATATATATATACATATATATATACATACATACATACATACATGCATTCATGCATGCATACATACATGCATACATGCATGCATACATACATACATACATACATACATACATACATACATACATACATACATACATACATACATACATACATACATACATACATACATACATACATACATACATACATACATACATACATACATAAGTTGGACAGAAGACCAAGAAGACTTCTCTTCCCATGTTCATACTTTCAGTGACATTATATTAACTGCAATTATCCACCGCCGTAACTGGGGTCCCGAAACCATGAAAGAAAGGACTCTTTCAGCAGACAGGGAACACCAAGCGATTTAAATCAAGAAGACATCATACGGGCATCACATAAAATACAAACATAATCGTGTTAGAGCCAATATTTTCAAAGGCGCCAGCACAATTATTTGGAGAAAGGGGGAGCAAACATGTAGTAGTAAGCTATTAAGATTTACAGATGTAGGTCAAAACATGTTTATCCGTAAAATCGGGAAGGAGGGAGACACTTACCTCCCCCCCGCCCCGTGCCATATATGTTGGCTCCCATGAATATCTTTAAGTTTTTAAAACTTGTTAACTTAGGTCATTAATCTGTCAATAAGCTATAATTACTATTTTGTTCGTAGTTCTTGTTAATATTAGTATTATTCGTGTGGTTACTGTGTATAAAGAAACAATGAATTTTATCCGGGATATAATAAACGGTTGCCTCATTTTATATGTTGTAGGATAGATCATACTTTTGCTACACCTTTTGTAGGTCAAACTAACAAGATTGCCGTTTTATCATATTAGCTCAAACCTATAAGGCGCAAGATCCATGGATTTGAAATAATATCTCTATTAGATGCACAGTCATGAAAACTTGTATATTTAACGCTTTCTTTGTGTTTATTGCGTCCTTCATTTGTTTCATTATCCGTCGGACAAAGATTCCGCGAAAGTCAATAGCACTTTATATTTAAAAATAAAAATATTAAAAAGAAACCAATGTCTAAATTGTTCGTTGGGGCAAAAGCAAAGCAGTATTACAAGTTCTTCCTCAGAGGAAGAAACAATTTACGTATACAAAACAAATACTAACACAAAGCAAAGAAATCTTTTGACTCCTGCGTGAGTGACAGATATAAATCTACCAACAAGAGATAAAATAGAAAATAGAAAGAAGTACATCTGTTAGACGGTCTTAAATCGGGTAAACTAACAAAGTTGCATAACAACAAAATACAAAACTAAATGAACTGATGACATCGTCAATGAGTTTGCACAAGCTTAGTGGCGCATGTGTGATGGTTAACTCTGGTGCTTTTGCTCGAGTGGTCTATTGAAAATATTGGTATGCGAAAGTGCACTATAGTACCCATTATAGTTCATTTAATTGGTAGGAAGTGTTGGTTGTTAAATATAATGTGCGTAGAAGGGACAGGATCACGTCAACCATCTCATGCTTATGAGCAGACGGAAATACCTTCCCTCAGTCAACCGCGTAAGTTAAGTTCAAAGGCTATAACATTCTTTCATGGTTGCATTCAAATTGTTACTGCTTGATTAATATAGGTTGCCACATTGCAGAACAAATCGCATTTCTTCATAATCGTATCTGACAAGTATGTCGTATTAAAAAATGAAAACCTTTTCTACTCCTTCCGATAGCGCCCGTTGGTAATCTGATCCCACGTCAACAAATGGATATTCAGGTAAGGCCCAACTGGAGCTATATATATCGATATCGGAATCCTTGTGTCGAAGTGCTGATACCAGTCGAGCTTCCGTACTCTTTCCATCTTCGTCCAAGAACCGTATGGCTACAAAATAGGAACAGAAGTGCACAATAAGGGAATGGCTATCACACCATTGCAAAGACACTCAGTTAACAGCTATATTTTGACTAAAAGAAATTAAAATTATACTGCTGAAATATGGCTAAAATTAATCAATGCAAAACCCAGTTCCTAAATAGGTGGCACAAGATAGACCTCAGTGATCCATAAAGTGGAATAAATAGGGTTTAAGGATATTGTCTGGTTGTGGGAGGGGATGTTCCTGTTCCATTTCCACCTGTCTCGATGACGAAAAAATAGGGCGACAAATGTAAATCAAAAAAAAAATTGCACCTTTAAGAAAAGTTATATTTAGCTTACTAATATGAATCAATGCAGAACAATTGTTTAATTTGAAGCAAGATGAAAGAAATATATGATCGTTCACTCTGTAAAAACAACATTATGCTACATGAATGTTGGGGTGATAAGGCAAAAAAGAAGAAAGACTAATATATAAATTTGAAAACAGAAATGAGCGAGACAGTTTACTACCTCTAACAAACATCATGTTCTAGGCAGAAAGGTCAAAATCCGTCAGAACAACAAAACTCACGGTAGTAGAAATCATTTAGTCTTAATTGTTTTCCTCAAACACTCAGACTTATGTATTTCCGGTTGGAGCATGTATTGCACCATTTAGCGCGATATACAAACAACCCGATACGACACCATTGAGATAAATACCCTTCTGCTGAATGTTTTGACAAATACGTTTCTTAAAGGTCTGTTTCGTGGATACTGCATAGTACCAATCTCTTGAAATTATAAGAAAAACTAAGATGGTTGCCGTCCCTTTTCAAATACTTGTATTGAAACCATGAGCAAAAGTAACTGTAACAACTACGTGGATTTGTGTTTGTGAGAACTTAAAGCACATCCAAAATGAATACTTACTAAATTATGCTTTTATTATAGGAATATGATTTGACTTTTTAAAATATCGTATAGTATCGATGAAAACCACATCGCTAGTTTTCACCTATCATGTTTTTATTTCTTTTTAAAACCATTGCATGCTTTACCATATTACGCACTAAAGGAGAAACTACTGGCACATTTTTTAGAAACGCATTATTTCATTTTGGAATCAAAGTGCACAAACATTAACCCTGGGTATTTGCCAATATAACGATTGCTATCAGAAACTGTATTCGTAATTTTAGTTAGTCCATTCTGAGAAATTATTGGGGCGGACGATGATTTTGAATGAATTCCAACACAGAAATAAGAGCCAAATCAGAGAGCAATTTATGACTATAAAGAATGTCTCAGATGCTGGTGAGAATAAATTTACATTATAGAGCTTGTTGTTCAACTATAATCTCCCTTGCAGCTTTTTGTGGATGCGATCTGTCATTTTTTATATTTTTGGACTGAAAGCAAAGTCGTGGTGTAGCCATTTAGCTGCTTTTAGTCAGATATGTTATATGCGTTGCTGAAACAAATAGCTTGTCTCCATAATTATCGTCGAAAAAAGCCTGCCTTAATTCCTTACCACGAACTATACTGCATTTTATTCCGTTCAAGAAATAGGAACGTAGGTTATTACTCATTATTTTTCACTTTGTTTCCTCATAAAAATTATTAGTAGGCAAAAAAAAATTTGGTATCAAATTATTCTGTATTTAGAATGTCAAAATTATAACTGTGAAATGTGTTGCAAGTCCAGATTTTTCAACAGAAAATTCTGTTTCAAGGGGTTTTTTTTGTGAAAATCTGCCAAGACTAAACAAGATTATTACTGAAAAAAGCACATATAATAATGTCATATTTTGAGGGAATTGATGTACTAGATTGTCCCCTCCATTAAAATTTTTCACTTTTAAAATGGTAGATCCTACTTAGGATTTCATTTCAGAGTTTCATATGATGCTCTTCAAAATAATGATAGGCATTCAAGCAGATGTTCTGTATCTATTTATCAAGAGATTCCTTGGGGACTGACATCTAATATGTATTTTTAATTTGTATTGTTTGTTAGTTTTTCTTAACGTATGTATGTATGTATGTATGTATGTATGTATGTATGTATGTATGTATGTATGTATGTATGTATGTATGTATGTATGTATGTATGTATGTATGTATGTATGTATGTATGTATGTATGTATGTATGTATTTTGACCTTGACCAAAATCAAGTTCATGGTGTACCTAGCCAATGATATTTATTTTATAAACGACAGATTACAAAACTAAAATTTTCTTTATAATTGTTGTCTAAATATTCAAATAATTATTAATGGTAAAAATGCCTTCTTGAATTTGAGTTTAAGATAAGTCTAGAATCTGACCTTAGATAACCTGAAATTGAAAGATTATTTCTAGAAATGGTAATTACAACCTATGCAATGTAGAGGGGTACATAATTTTGCCTTCACATCCAAAGCAGAATCATTCATTTTGGTTGTGTTCAGTTTTTAATTTCGATGGATTTATTCAATTGGTACATTAACACCTTATAGACTACTAGCTTATATTACATACGAGGAAGAATATATCTTAGAGAAATTGAGGTGTTCTTTTATTTGCTATCGTAGGCAAGATATGCATTGATATTTCCTTTTTCTATATTATGGCTAAGTATGTTAAGGCTGATGCCCATGAGTAGTATAGTTAGGCTAATGTATGATCATTCATGCTCAGTCATCTACATGCAATTGTATAATGTATACTTACACGCTAAATTAGCCCGAGGAGCAACTCCAGCGGAACAAAACTGATTATTTTTCACAGCAGCCACAAGACCAGCGCATTTTGAACCATGACTTAAAAATAAAGCATATAATTTTTTTAAATTATTCATGTTTGTAAGATGAAGTTTAATTTATAAATTCATTGAACTCGGTTCCTATCTCTATTGCAAATATATCACATAATATGAAAAAAGTGTGTTTCAACTATATATTTTTATTATTTTTACATAATAAAAATATGAAAAATATATTAAGAAGTTTCTTAAGCAGTAATTCAGACACGTCTTGAGTCTATTTATGAAACCTTTTATGAATAAATTTAGAAAAAATAGTTTAAGAGACTTTAAGATATATTTGCGAAAGCTCGACCTTCAGATAATTATAGGAAGCAAAAAAGTTTAACAGGCAAAGTAGGTGGCTTTTTAGCTGGATATGGATGTGTGTAAGAATTTCAGCACAAAATGACGCCCTAATCATAAACTGAAATGCTATTCACGTTTAACTCACTCAATCTGTTGATATTCTTCATAGTTGGTGTGTTTTGGTGGATTTGCATCGCAACTTTTATCGCCGTAACAATGCGACAGATTCATATCCTATCGAGAAAAAATGTTTATAACATCAATACGTTGGAAATACTAGTAGTATTATGTATTATATGAAAAGTCCGTTAAGCAAAGAAAGCCATTTTAGATTCAAGACCTTAAAGCTTCATCTGTAACCAAAGAAACTTGCCGCAGAACAAATTCGGAAATGTGTATTGGGAATATATAGGGATTCACAACATTACCCCCTCCCCCGAAGCAGTTTTTATCTTGATAGTCCCAAAGCATATTCAATATAAATTCGGGATGACTAGCACTGACGATTCGCACTGACCCGCCAAAGTAGATTTGTTGAGAGTTTTACAATGTAAGGTGAAAGCATCCTTCAAAAAGTACATATTCAAAAGAAAAGAAAGTCGTTGTCTTTGAGCTTAACGATTTTCAAACTGTAAAAAGATCCAATATAGCGAGAAGTGTAATACTATTTCTGTTAAAATTGTTTCTAAAGTGATCAAAGAGGACTCGTCTTTCGATTCGTCTGCTCTGTGGCTTTTGCTTTTGATAATTTTATAAATCAATTGAAGCATGTGAATTGGGTGACGGAAGTTACGATAAAGAATTTCCAATTTAATATCATATACAAACTTTCTTTTGGCGATTTAACTTTCTCAGAATGACAAAGTTAAAATAAATCTAGCAAGAATGTATTATCCTCGAAACAAATGTGACCATCGTTTTATATCGTTAAATTTTTCAAAAACTTCAGCAAAATATGAAAGTGTTTTGGAATATTCCTTTTCGGCATGCAAGATTAAAATAACTCAACGAGTACCATATATAGTAGATTTAAATAAAGTATTTGTTGATCAAACTGAACTTGTTGGTTTTGCTTTCTTATATGTCATAGTTCAAGGCTTTAAGTCTTAAATTTAAGATCTATTAGCAGATATCATAATAAGTGTACATCTTTGTATTTAATAAAAAAGATGAAAACAAACGTTACGTGGATTTCTCTACTTACAATGTTTGGGTATAGTTCTCTGTGGTTCATCTCCACTCCGATGTCTACTATTGCTACAGTTACGTTATAGCCCTGGTAACCCATGGCCCAAACTTCTTCAATACCCATTCCGTAATAAAAACGTCCTTGAACATCCTTCAATAGAAACAATACATAGCTTTGACTATCAAAATATTTACTTCATTGCGGATAATAGATACAGATAACATATAGTACTAAGATATTTGATTCCCCATTTTGTCCGTTGTAGTAGTTATTATGACTACCTGTAACGCAGCATTAAAATATTCAATTTCCTAATGTGCTTATTTTGCTTTCTTTAATATTTTTCTTTATATGCTTTTGTACCTTGAGTAAGGAAAGAGAATGTTATTACTACTATGCGAATATTCACAAAACACAACAGTACATGATTGGGTAAACAGCTGACGTCATCGAGTGGGATACAGTAAGAAATCTACTACTTTAATAATTTATTCATATTGTATGATCATAATATTTTTAAAAAGCGTTCCTCTCTAGTGAATAACATGTATTGAATCTCATGGATGAAAAATTCAAGCATCTTCACTGGTGGTCTTGACAGTCGTCAAAATGCTGGCTTTTATTACTCTCATTATGATACGAGTGAATCATCATTAAAATGTCACTCACCGGAAATTGATAGGATACATCTTCAAAACCTATTGCGCTGCTCGCCTTTGTTACTTCCGGCTGAGAGAACTTACGCAATATTTGCTGTTCTATAGAAGTTACCTAAAGATCAGAATTTTCAGATTTGTATAAGAATGCAACCCATGAATTTATTCTGGACTTCTTACCGTTTCTGATACAAATAAACATATAATCTGGCGATTAACGTTTGTCTTGAAAATCTAATTGATCCTTTTTTTAGCAAAGGAAGAATGCGGGAATAGGAAAATGAATATGTGCTAATGTGCTAATATGTGTCGTAGCTCGGCTTGATAAATATGCTTACAAAGACATTTTAACATTGAAAAAAAGTCTTTTAGAAAATGCTTCATCTTTGATTCAACCTAAACTAGGATGATGTAAGATATTAGGACAAAAGTACAAAATACTTCTTAAAATGTATCGTTCTAAAATATATATTTACAATGAAGTCAAATAATTAAAACTGTTATTTTCATAACAAAGACACGTGTTTATATCCTTCGGGTTCTCCATGTCTAAGAAAATTGTGACGTTGGGGTTATATCTCATTCACATTTTCTGTATTCTAAGATTAGTGGTTTGGTGGAATTATTTTCACACAAAAATAGAAACAAATTAAAAATAAACACAATTATTGGATGTTTCTCTATAAGACTTTGACTGGAAAACTACAAAAAGTAAATGTAACAAAAGTAACATTAGTAAGTAATACATTTGAGTACTACTGGTATGTAAAATGTGAGAAATTAGCTATATAAATCTGCGACACTGCTGGGACTAGTCACAGAATAAATGTATTACGTATATTATGTCCGTTCTTCTGTCCTTCAAACGGCTATACCTTATTTCCAAGAGCCGTTCTGAAGTCTTCCATTTTCCAAGTATAGTTACTTCTGTCAAATCGAGCTGGTTGGTCAGGTTTTACGAACAAGAATGTGTTGTTCAACAGCTGAACGAGATATGAAACAAAAGTAGGAAAATGTTATACATTTACATATTGTAAACATGGTTGCCAACAAAGGATATAAAATGCTCTGAAATTCGTATATTAGTATTCACGAGAAGTCACATTAATTTTGATTGAACACCTAACACATCAAAGCATCCAATAACACATGTACACAACCGTATGCACATGCGTAGCTTAGTATATAACGAAATTTTATATTTGTATATAGACATCTGCCCATATTTATTAGGTGATCTGGTGTCATATTTGGTAACCTTATTGCCTCTCATTTTGATCAAACTTTTTATTGATCTTAGCAGATTTATGTTATACAGTGAAATATGTGCAGATCAATAAGTTTAATCTGGCCTTTATTTGGATGGGATTGTTATATAACTCTAAACAAGGGACAATGATTGATTAAAATAGATATTTTCCTATTACAATAAGCAAGACATATTAACTGGTCTGCGCTATTCACAAACCACAACAAATGAAATAGCATTTAATTTTAACACTACGTTATTATAAACATTTACAAGTTAACAGTGACATAAAATTATCTAATTTCTAACCAAGTAATTGATACAGGAGTTAAGTTGATATGCAGAATGTAAAAGATAAAAGAGTTGAAAATATGTAAACGCAATATAGATTATACACTAAGTAGAGTCACAATAAACAGTTAAGATTCACTATAACATTTGAATGATAGAGGTACATGAACACGATAGCCTACATCAAAGAGTACAGTTATACTTATAACACATAAATAAGGCTAACACAGTAAGATTAAAATTAATACACGTAAGTTACCGTCATTAAAATATACACCTTTTTTAGTGTTCATATGCAGAACGTTATTCTTCTGCATATCTAGTTACATTTTCTTTCATTTTCATAATGTAGTTGGTGTCGATGACAGTTTCGCATTTTCTTGCTTTGGCATATTATTGTGAATATATGTCTACTGTTTAAACCAATTTTTGTCAACTAAGGAATAAATATTTTATATTTTAACTTAACAAATACGTGGGAATTGTAATGTTTGTACTATCACGGATTCACCAACTTTCACTCTATGGAAATGTAGCACCCAAAGACAACATTTATATAATGGTGTTTACTGTGATGTGTCGAATTTTGAAAACTCTTAGAAGCTTTGGTTAAAGGAATTGTATCAAAGTCAACTTAATTAAAGTAGAAAGGGCTAGAGATAGTTAGATGATTATTTTTATTTCATCTCTGAACGTCAAAAGGGAATTCGTTCTAGCCGACGTAACATGACCGAGTCAGATGCTATGGTACAAGAGAATGACATAAGATCTTTCCCCAAAATCGGCAGGGTTAAAGGCAGCAGCTGGCTATAGATGATAGTTCAAAGTAATGATTAATTACGGCATGATTAGTTGTTTAGTTTTCTTGTCGATCCAAACATTGTACGAACAGGTTTAGGAAACAGTCTATTCCGATTGGTTAATATGGATTTATGGGCGTAACTCTGTAAGAAATTAAAGGTTTTACTTTAGGGAAATTCAGCCATCTTTAATCTTTCGCAAGAGAAGTTAAATGATTCCGGGAGATCGTGTGAGACGTTATCTCGTGATTTGGCAGTGAAGCGAGAGTTTTGTCTCAGCAAGTAGGCAAACTCTACATTTTGAATTCGTAAAAAGTACGTCTTCATTATTGAGTAAGGGGCCAGATAGTTGTCTCAGTTAGGAGACAGACTATACGTGAGATTCGTGGAAACGAATAAAAGAAACGGCAAAAGGTACGCAATCTTAGTTTCCCGATTTTAATATGTTATTTCATTTGTTGATCTATTTCAAATGTATTCTTGATAAGATGTATGTATGTATGATTTCATTTTGCAGGATTTTAGTGAAATGCTAGTCATGACATTTTATTCTTTGATTTCCTAATTATCAATTCATTTGGAGAATTGGAAAGATTGAATGTAATTAAAATTTCATTAGATTAGTGGAAAAGATTGCATGTAATTGAATCTTGAATACATAGGAGTGATTAGGAATTTAAATGAATTAAGCTTAAGGAATGATGGGTAATGTTTCATAGTTTATGGATTAACTCTGTTTAGAATGAGTATGACCTAACATTACATGTATACCATATACTGGTTTGTAATATTTAATTGATCACTTAAGTGTATATCTATATGCTAGTTTGTAATATTTAATTGGTCGAGTAAACTATTTTAGAATAGGTAGATCTGGAGGTCTATGCCATATGTAACTTAACAGAGTAAGAAGTCAAGGGGGGTTACATACGGGTTCATACGGCTGAGTTGAATTTAATTGACCATCCCTAGCGTGACCCGAATTAAGGTCAGGACAAGCATTGACTGACTAGGTAAACAGAGAGTTAGGTAACGTAACGTTCATGCGGCAGAATTTATGCCTTTTGTTTCTGAACCGAATTAATGTAAAAATATAGATATACTTGGGAATGTGACCTATTGTCTATTGCGAGACATTTTTATTTATTGAAGGAAACAGCTTTCCTGGATTCACGTGAGAAATCTCTGAACAATCATAGGACCAGAGCAAATTCTACGCAGAAATCTAAGTCCAGAGACGATTGTTAAGTCAGAGTTCGACGGACAAGAGTCCAAGACGAAAAAGCTAGACAAAGATCGACAGAGCAGGGACAAATGGAAGTCTTTATGTCTGCATAAATTAGGTGTTGAAGTCTCTCATCGTTACACTCAAAGGTCACATCTCATTGGCAATGAGGATAGCAATTTAACGTTGAAAGTAACTTTACATTTAAGGAAATTTGTATTGTCTTTTTTTATTTGAGTACATGTTAGTACCATTTTTCCTTCTTTTGTAACTAAGTCATTGATTTCTTTTCATTTTAAATTCTGTTGATAAACTAATTAAATTTTATATTTGTTCTTTGAGAGCGCGCTAGTCGTGTTTATTTCTTCAATATACTTGTTCAGTGATCTGCATTCTTCTTTCTATCTATCCACACTGGGTAAATCACGAACCGTAGTGAAAGAGGTTGGTGTGTTTTGCACGCCGGCAATTTGTCACATTTACATTATAATTACAGGAGACTCCGAATATACTGCATGACAAACAAATAATTTGATAAAAAAAGCATTCTCAAATCATTATCAAAATTGGATTCCCAATCTCTCTCTCTCTCTCTCTCTTTCTCTCAAATGTAGCTATCTTCAAAATCTTTCTACCTTTCCGTTTATCTGTCTACACAAATGTACATGCCTGTTTTTGCCCTTACATTCCAACTCTTTCTAATCAACGAATCTATTAACACGTATATTTGCATATACATTTTTGGATAACTTTAAATATCGATATATTTCAATAAATATAACGTTCTTTAATTACAATATGCTATATTTTTCACACATTTGCCAAGTAAAAATTTATATATATATATATATATATATATATATATATATATATATATATATATATAACACAAGATCTCGGAAAAACAATAATACGCGACACATGTGCGTATGAATCATTTGATATTTGATTAATCAAGCTTGTTGCAACCTTTGAGGATTTATAGGTATAAATGCTATGTACACTTGTGTCATTCTGGTCGGGAATGAATTTTTATTATCAATAGTATTTTTGCTAGGAGGTACTCAATTCCGATATTCGTTTTAAGTTTACATTAAGATACCGTTGGAAAAATATAAACAACTGCCAGAGTATATTGTTGGGTGCAGTTATGTAATTGCCAGAGTATATTGTCGGGTGCATTCATGTAAAAAAAAAGTGGGCTATATCAGTCCTACGATGGCCTCTTGTGGAACAACGTATTAATTCAACTATTTAAAAGATAAGAGACAGTCGGGTTAGAGGATATTGTAAATAATAAAACTGCAGACGATATTACTTTTCTGCTTCAGAAAAAAGTGAAACCGCACTCGATATAACTAAATAATGTGAGACAGAATGAAGTGACATTTGGATTTTTAATTCAAAAGATGGTTACTAAGTGGCATGATTTTTTTAACTGAATATACACGATCCATATTTGTTCTTTACATACGATCATTATGGGCTTTAAAAAATAAATACCGCTTCATATACTGAACCTTAATTGAAATTGTCCAGATATCAATTCATATATGCCATTCACTTACCTTTCTGGACATAGTTAAATTGTATTTTCGGGCAACTTCTTCTACAAATAGTAGATCTTTCGGATCCAGCTGAAGGACATACTCATTTGTTAAAAGATCAGTCACCGGGTTGGAATTCAAATCGTCCCATGTGAAAACGAAGATTAGTACTTTCACAAAGTCTTGTAATATCCGCAACATAGCGTCACACAAAAGATTAGGCTAGGTACGTTTACGTTGTATCAAAGCAAACTTCATAAACTTTACATATACTGAGAAGAAATTAATATGAGAATTATGTATGTATACTTTAAGTCGATCTTTCATGTACATGCGGATTACCAGGAAAAATTACACAGACAACAAATAAAGCAATGATTGATCAAATACACGTACCGATAAGTGTCTTCTTAAGGGTAGAGCAATACGTTCGATGAATAGATTTGAATCAAATCCAGGTATACGGAAGAGCAGACGACAAGAAACGTAAAGATATCATTTGAATAAATCTCGGGTTTAACAAAAGTAATGTATATATTGACTATGATCGGCTTTTTTGTACAACAGTAAGCAACCATTATATTTTATCATGACCATAATAATCATCGTATGTAGTCAGGTCAGGTTAACCAATATGTTGTTTGGTGAAAAATGCGAGGCGTAAATTTATATTATTTGTTAAGAAGTTGGCAATAGATCCGCGTTATATAAACTTGCGTTAAATTTTTGCCATTATCAAAATGCATACATAAAAAATGCTATGTCCGGGGACGGAATTATAGTTTAAATTTATTGCTTCAACAAGTGTATATAAAATTTTGCACCTAAAATGGAATGGGACACAAAAATGTTTTGAAGCAATTTAATTGATGGTTGATCTTTATGGTCAGCAAAAAAAAAATGAGCCGTTGTTCAATGTTATCAACACTCTTTGTATTGGCTTTGAAATGTTTGATCGCTTTTGTTCTTCCTACTTTCATTCTTTCCATTCTTTCTATTGGAATCGTTAGGCGGTCACATGATTATCGTTCTCATGTTTATAGTGATCATAAATGAATTGTCGTGATTATACACCCTTTAAAATATTTGAAAATACAGGAATATTCAGAAACAACTTGGGCTTGATCCATAGTAGTAGGAGAAAGTAAGAATCCGAGCTCAACAACCCCCTCCAGACCTCCAAACAAATACAAAATACCTAGGTAACGTAATAGAAAACCTATTGCAATCAATAATTGCGTTAAGAATCCGAGCTCAACAAATACAAAATACCTAGGTAACGTAATAGAACACCTGTTGCAATCAATAATTGCGCTAAGAATCCGAGCTCAACAACCCCCTCTAGACCTCCAAACAAATACAATAGAACACCTGTTGCAAAATATCTAGGTAACAGGTAAAATATAATTACGTGATCTTCCAGAATAAGCAAAATGATATGTCAGACTCAATCTTCCAAATCATTACGATTTAGCAGAGCGTGGCGATTGTGGACTAAATTACGCATTAGAATTCCAGTAAGGTAAGTGGTATTATACCTCATTACCAACTGTTAATGTCTCAACTGTAGATATCAAAAATATTTCATTATCATGGTGATAGAGGCTAAACTTTACTTTACCGCTCACATAACGACGGGACTCAAACAAATCTTTTATTTGTGATTTGTTAAGAGGGTATTTTTTGTCGATAAAATACACCTTTGACCGATCAAGATCAATTGTAAGTTTGGTGTATTTTTGCTGACTAATCGGACAGTGAAAGTTGTTAAATTCCGCAAGCAACTTTTGATACAATTGTTCGAGATAATTAAAATACTCGCTGTCATCAGATCTGATGAGCGAAAGTTTTAACTTGTCACGAGTACCACTAAAGCATATGCCTGATGTTTCATTATTAATTTCAACTGTCAATGGTTTGCCGTCCATCATTAGATATTTGATTTTGCTACTGTAGCTATTTGTTACTGTCAAATTTTCAAACATTATTTTTAAAGTTTAGATAAAATTTTAGTTTGCAAAGATAATGTCAAATATATCTCTATCATCATGACAATACCCAAGTGCAAATGTATCTACCCCATTTTCGCAATAACGTTTATCATCAAAATTGCTCAAACCGCGTTTGATAAGGACATCTGTTTCGAGCTTATGATGATTTGTCCGAATTGACATAGCTCTTATAAAACTAACACCACCATCAAGCGCGTACTTGTAGTCATCAAATTTTATAAACTTTTTAACAAAATCACGAGGCAGACCTTTTGCTTTTTTTGTTATTTTATTATTGTCTAACAATACGGCATACATTTTACTACGTAATCCGATAAAGTATTTGATAGCGCTCGAGTTCATTTCATCTTTGAACTTACCAATAACCTTTTTATTTGTGTCGTCATGAAATTTACTGTCACGTGGGTAATCAGAAAGATCAAACAGATATCTATTATCATGCATGTCCTGATAGATGTCCTCGCATTCGATTTCATATACGAGCGAATCAGTATCAGTAAATAATAATCTACTAGCCGGCCATTGATTTTTAACAAAATTATAATGAAAATCGTACATCAGCCACTTTGATAAATCTAACACTGAAGCTCCAACGTAGATCGGCTTGTTTAGTTTTAGATTTGTTTTTCTTCTTTGTATCGCAACAAGATTCTCATTAAATATTTTCATGCTCACAAAATCATCGTCTGACACAAGTTTGTTTCTGCGATTGACATCATTGACTAGTTCGATATTTACGCGTTTCCTAATATTCTCCATCGTCTTACCAAAAACAGAATTGTTCATCAGTTTGAAAAAGTTTTTCTCAAAATCAGTTTTTGCCGTAGCTCTTCTTGTAGTGTTCGAGTTAATATAACCTCTCATCCACGGTGACTGATTAAATTTTAGTACGCGATGAACTTTTCTCAACACGAGACCAGCATCGACTGCTTGTTTTAAAGCTTTGTAATGCAAAACATAATTACGTTTATGAAGCAAATTTGGTACTAGTTTCTTTACCATAGAATGTTGTCTTGGTAATGCTGACGCTTGTTGTTCTTCTGATAACAAACTATAATCTATAACCATCGATTCCGCACAGAAAGGGTAATCGTTATGTAATCTGTGTAGTGAAGTTGGATAATCGAGATCAACTTCAACGAAATACGAAACATCGTCGGGTATCTTTTTTTCTGTCTCTGATAGAAATTGATCAGCCGTGATCCAATGAAATCCACCAAACGGCATTGATTCTGCCATCGAATACCCGTACAAGTTATTGCAATCTAGATAAACTATATACTTCGAAGGAAGGTCAGGATTATACTCTTTCAAATATTTGTTGTTTGCTTCAGCATATTTCTTCGTTATCACGCTAATACCGCCTCGGATACCTTTTTCGATAAAATTGAACATATCAACATCAGTCAGTAATTCCAACCTTACCTTACTAAACTTTAACAGAGCATCCCATGACAGTCCGGGGGCAGAATAATACCAGCAAGGATCTAGTCCGTAATTATTATAACTCACTTCTCGAAAACTTTCAAAAACATCTGCTAATAATAACACGTCAGTTTTCAAATACAAATCGTGATAATCACCAAAGTCTCACAATCAAACTCTTTCCAAATATCTTGTGCATACTTGTACTCGTCATCAGTGATATTTTCGTTTTTTAGTTGCGAGTAAAATTTGTCTTTGCTAGGTAAAGATGTTTCATCAAATTTACTCCAATCGTCGAGATATTCGTATGGAAAAACTCCTTTTTTAGCTAATAGATTAAATTTATCTCCAAAACAGTCTCTTAGGTTATTAAATTTACTACAACCTTTTACTAGCTCATCTAACGATGCTGCCATAAACTGCAGGCTGTCAATAAAACGTAATTTACCTAGCGTAACTGACATATACTTTTCAAAATTATTTGGAATGCATTTGATGACATTATTGAGTTTTAGATGAGCTTTTATCTCAGGATCACCAAAAGCTTCTACGATGATGTGACTATCATATCCTCAAAAATTGTGAAGAATAACTGGAATAAAATCTGGAGCGTGAAATTTTAAAATTTCACTGGTCATGAGCCGCTCCACGATACTGTCCGGTCAAATGGCAATGGTCACGTACTTTTTTGTTGTCAGGGTCAAAAGCTTTTTCACAAATATAACAAATTTTCGCTTGCTCGTGATCAGATTCTTGGTTGAGGTGTTAATTTTAACATTGGAGTTACTTTTTTCAAACGATAAGTAATATTATCAACTTCGTTAATCAACTGCTTGAGAAGCCAGACAGCTGGATTTTTACCTCGATATAATTTGATCGGTTTAGATAACCTCGAATCAGCGCAACAAACTACCTTGTACGCTACTCCACATGGAACATGATTTTGAATTTTTCTTGTACTCGATTGGTTAGGATCATTTTCTACGCCAAGTACAGGTTGAAGTAAGCATTCGAAATCGACGTATATGACGAAAGGAATTTTTAGTTTATGATTATGATGGACAAACTGTAACACGCTATCTTTTTTAGATGGCATTGTTATTCTTTGTACGTCACTACAGTACTGCAAATGCTTTTGTAATGTTTCATTGTCTCTACAACCGTGCAAGCAGCGATAACAAAAGAACTTTTTGTTGTTATTTTTATTATACTGTCTTCCAACTAGTCTGTTAAAGTTTTTGATCCAAACGTAATGATTTTTATAAAACAGTAAATTGATAGTCGATTGTGAAGCTTTTTCTGAAATATACCTCGGATAGACATTTTCTTTTTCATCTAATCCGAAAACGTTAATCGAAACATTATTTTGCTTTTCAAACTTTGGTATTTGATTTTCTGCCACTGGAAAGTCAATACCAGCACAATTTAATCTTGACACGTGACTGATATACTTCTCAACACGATCAGCATTTTTTTCTGCTGGAAATAGCGCGGAAAGAACAGCCCATTGGAAACATTTGCTATCGACGTTTTTTATGTTTATACAGCACTGTTTATTTTTTATTTTTGGTGGCAGGTCGATATACGAACTACCGCGTAATGCGTCATATTTCATCGTGTGAAACAAAATTTCCTTAATCATTTCAAACTTCCAACCCGAACCTAATTCGGTAAATTCTTCTATTTTTTTCCAAATTTCTTGGTGTATTTCATTAGATAGTGACAAAAGATCACTACCAAGTAAAACACGTCTAGATTTTGCGTTGATGTAAGGGTCTGCAATTTCCTTGTTAGTAGATTCTTCCGTCACAAGTAGTTTTGAAAATATAACGTGATATTGCACTAACAATCTTAGACCCTTGTGTTTTTCAAGCTCACGTTTTACAGTCGTCTGTAGCAGATGAAAGAGATTTGTTTCAGAAAAATTTACTAAAACGTTTTGATTATCAAACTGATAACTATTATCAAAACCTGCAAAAGCAGTCGCTATTTTAACAGGTTCTCCAATAAGTCTCTTCTTGGCTATATCACGCAATTTCAACATTATTATATTATAATATAATCTCTAATTGATAATTTACTCCGCTAAACAACAATTAGAGATAAAAAAATATCACCTATAATATAATGACAGTAAATCTGACAAGCGCACGTGAGCAAGAGGTATATCATGTTTATCCGAAGTACAATCTGTACGCTGGAAATGCACTTGGTTCGGTTATTAATATCATTACTGGAATATCTGTTGGTAAAGCAACGCCAGCGGGTTATACGATTAGTGTAAAGGGAGATAATACTGAAAGAATTACGATGTTTAGAAAAGATTTTATTTACACGTTATTTTGCGATGACATTCCAGAGGGGAAACGAGTATATCATTATAACGGTAAAGTCACTGATGATAATATTGAAAATTTATCCTTACAAGATGAGTTTCAGCCGCATCCGGTCTTTGATTTATACGAGGCTAACGATCGTGGTATTATAAGAAACAGAAAAACTAAAAAAGTTCTTAATAATATGAGCAATATGGGATATATCAGTGTGACTGTTAGAGGAACATCGACAGATCGAGTTTGTTATACTGGTCATAGGTTTGTTTACGAGGTGTTCAACGGATCTATACCCAATGGTCTGGTTATTAATCATATCAATAATGTAAAAACAGACAATCGATTGGAAAATCTGGAGCTAGTGACCCAACAGGAAAATGTGAGAAAAGGACGAGGTGGTGGTATTAATTTTAGATGCCCAATAAAACCTGTTATTTCGTTAAACCTTGAAACGGATGAGGAGATCAAATTCAAATCAATTACAGCTGCGGCGAAATATTATAATATAAATCCCAGAGCAGTAAAATTTGTAGCTGATGGAGCAACAAAATCAGCTTTTTCAAACAAATATGATGCTAGTATTATTTTTAGATATAATGATTAATAATATTTTGTAATTCGGTTTTAGTCAAACAATGATGAGCAAATGCTATAATATCATCGCAATCAAATTTTAGCGTCACTACTGCACTTTCATTAATTTTATTTTTTTCTGCTTCTGTTAGTAATATTTTATGAGAATCACCTTGCATTACAAAAATCTCAACGGAATATGAACTATAACCTGACAAGCATTTTCTTACCGCTTCAGTCAGTTCGTGGTAGTTTATTATATTAACTTTTTGGTGATATTTGACCTTGTCAGTCATCTTATAACAACAAATTAGATAAAAAGTATATTATAATATGGATATGATGAAACGACTTGCTAGCGATAAGGTCTCCACAATCTCTAATGATATGATAGACAAATCCATTGGTTATAACGAAGATGATATTTTATATAACAACGAGTCTGATGATGATGAAATAGTCACCGTCGTTAACAGATATAATTATAGCAGACCAACCACTGGAAAATATAATGTCAAGTATCACATTGCTAAAAAAATTATAAAATTTAATTTTACCGTTACCGAACAGCAGGTATTTTTGCAGTTAATCAGACCTTTTTTAAACATCAAAATTCCAGACCGACAGAAAAATATCAAATTCGATTTCATATTTGTCAAACTCTTTAATCTTATGACGATCTCTGACGATCGCAGACAATATCTAATATCATTATGAAAACCAGTAAAATGCAAATCAATCAAACGAAAGTATGAAAAAAATTTATAATAGCATTATTTCACAGTCGATAAAATCGACCGGGTTGGAATCCAACTGTTAAATTTATCACTATACCCACGCCATTTGACTAAACTTTTATCTCCTTTTTTCCTAATCACTTTTTCGATAATGAAAACATCTTGTTCAGTTTTTTGTAGTTCTTGTTCGTAAAAACTACCTACTATAGGTTCACCTGCCAGATCTTTTAACGCGTACGTTACAGGTATTGTTAAGAGTACTTTATCAACAACAAATACTTCTTCGCTCCAGTTTGGAGTAAATCCTTTTTCAAATATCTTTTTAGTCAAAGAGATTCTAACTTTATCACCGACCTTAAATTTATGTCTGCGGTACATGTTTTCGTTTGCTAATATTGGATTTTTGATAGCGTCATTGGGTGACATTTTGATGGTTCGATGTTTCGTGTTATTATATTCGCCTACGATTTGAGAAAGGTCATCGATGTACCTGTTGGTGTTTTTAGCTGTCATATGTTTGTGTAATTTTTCGTTTAGCGTGCGATTAAATCTCTCGACAACAACGCTTTTGCCTTCGTTTCCTGTAACGTATTTTTTAATATTATTTTGTTCTAGAAACTGTTCAAACTTTTTGTTAAAAAACTCGGCTCCATGATCAGTCCAGATTTTGTTTGGTTTTCTTTCGGTACTCGTTATTATTTGTTTTAACGCATCAGTGATTGACGTTCCTGTTTTATCTGAAACTGGCACACTAAAAGCGTATTTGCTGAAAACATCTATAACGTTAAACAAATACTTCTTTGGAGCGCCATCAGCGCCAACGTTAAACTGAGCTAGATTGGATACATCCACCAAATCTATTGCCCAGATATCATCTACACCATTAGCGACAACTTTACGTCGTTGGAACTTTTTTTTTTAGGTCTGTGTAGTTCGACTGCAAGATCATCGTATAATTCTTTTCCGAGTCGAGACTCTCCGAGTCCAAGTTTATATTTTGCTCCTATCATTCCCTGAACAAATCTTCTATCAAAACGTTCTCGTAGATTTGTTGGCTCCATATCATGTAATTCGTCTAACATTACTTTATCACAATCTGCTTTCGAGTTTTCATGATCACGATAACAGATATCATGACGCATTGCTATTGCATCCACTTGATTATAAGGCTCTTGTCCTGGCAATGGATTGTCGTTTTCATCTAGTTGTTGATCTAGCGGATTGTAAGGACCAGTATACCGATGACCTGGCAAGGTCCAACCGCCTTTTGGTTTTGGTAATTTACCAATAATTTTATGTATATCTATACCTAACCCTATTATTTCTCTGTTGTTACAACGTTGACAGTACGTAATGATTTTATCTTGTTCTATGCAAAGATCTTTGTCACAATCACAATTGCATTTCATTTTATTTTATTTTGTTTCATAAGATTAATCGTCGATCAAGATAACTCTATCAACGCTAGATCCTACTTGTTTTTTCAAAAACATACTTTTCTTTCTACCACAGATTGCACAAATACTTTTTAACATCGTTCTATTATTTTTCGTTTTTTCCGTCATCTCATCCTTGTTCTCTGTTTTAGTTTTGCATTTGAGACAGTATGTTGACATTATTATATCAAGGAGTTTAGATAAAATTGATTGCAATATTATCATTCGCATGAGAAGGATGCTCATCAAATTGTAAAATAAACTTTAAAAAGTTTTTACTCCCAGAGTTTTTACTCCCAGAGTTTTTACTCTGGTGCATTTGTCTGACAAACATGATACAATAATAACCACAAGCTGATGTTCCAATCGGCTGTAGTTGATTAGACGAATAATTTATTTTATCAAATTTTTTAAAAATATATTTTTTTATGAGATCGCTTGGAGGAAGTCCGAACGAATCAAAATAATTGTTATCGTGGACAGCAACCCAGTGGGTGCCAGAGCCATCATTGAAGTTTTCAATATTTACAACACAAGAACCGCCTGTTGGTACGTCATCGAGTTCATCCTTGGAAAATACTCCTCGAAATCCAACAACGTCCTTCAATTTTTCAATGATGTCAAAATTGCTCAATAACGTCTGGTCCCTGGTAGAGTTAATCCGCGTCCGATTCCTAGTAAGTTTGGCAGCAGACTTCCCGCTAGTCCCGCTAGAAGTGGAGCGAAAGGAATAATTCCTCCTTGTTTTGTTTGTTTGCGTTTTGTTGTTTTCTTTTTTTTCGATGATTTTGTTTTTTTCGTTGGCATTTTATTTTATACTATTACATAAAATTAACGATAGATTTGTTTGATACCACGACCTTCGACTGCTTTCTTCGTTGCGCCAGAGACTGCTCCTGACGCAGCCGCAAGTCCAAGTGTACCAAGTACTGGTAAAACTTTGCTAGCTATTATTGATAACGCTGGTCCAAAAAATCCACCTTCTTTTGACATTGCAGTTACCTGAGAAACAGATAATTTCAACACAAATGGTTTGTTGCGATCGAGTTTATTGATTTGTTGTTGCGTTAGCATGACTTTTACTGCAATTTTATTTGAAGTTTCCGGAGAGATCATCAAAGAAACAGAGCTGCGTTTAGCAACAGCTGCTGATAATTTTTCAACTTGACCAGATGTTAGGTATATTTCTCGAGTTGTGTATTTGGTTTTCATAATGTTATATCCAAGTTGTTAGATTAAACTTGTACTGTCATTCTTCCTTTGATTGAATCGATGGTCAGAAATCGATCACTAACCAATAGCGCGTATACGTTATACTGTTCACCTGGCACAGCGCCCAGTGTCCACGTGACCTCAATATCTGCAGTCGATCCCACAACACGCTCCAAATGTTTTGATACGTCAAAATAAAAGATGGGATAGAGCGTTCGAAAATCTTCTATTGATATTTGAGATCCACTGTCCGCGTTCTGATATTTTTGCATTGCTTCCATAAGATACATGTACGGCCGAGAGATGTTTCTGGTGGCATCTTCGGCAAAATTACATTCGATTGCACGTTCGGGATACTGTTTGGAATTTACTCTCACAAATATTCGTCTAACGTCTGGGTTATCGAATATGGAGTTGTTTATTTCCTGATTGTTACGACGTGCTTGTCGTTGAAATACGACGAACAAGTGTCGCGGTAGTTGTTCGCTGGGCGTGGTCGTTACACGCCATGTGTAATCAGTCGCGTTGGGAATGGCTGTTTGATAAATCCTGTTCTGTTGGAAGTGTATCTTTTTTGTAAAGGTGGCTAGTAAAGATTCGAGCTCCATCATTTTAGCTAATGAAGGGACAACCCGAGGCATCCACAGTGCTAATCTTGTAATAGAAAACTGTCCCTCAGCCACTCCACCGGCGTGTATTATACAATCGTTTTGATCAGCTCGATCTAATATAAGCGTATGTTTTATTCCTCGAAACACTTTGTTATAATCACGGCAAAATCCAAAGATTGTACTTAACGGAAGCATCATCGTTATTTGGCGAGATTCTGCGGCAAACGCTTTTCGTTTGGTAAATCCCTCGTTATATCTTATGTTACGTGCACTAATAACACCGTTTATTAAATTTAACATCGCAACACCATCTGCGGCTGCACCTGGTGGAGTTATACCAAGATTACGACAAGCGGCAATAAGTGAAACTCTTGTGGCGTTTGCATCAGCAGCTGCACCTGGTGCGGCTATACCAAAATTGTTAGCATTAGCAATAAGAAAATCTCTTACAATTATAGCATCTGCAGCGGCATCAGCTCCGTGTGCAAAAGCACCTCTTGAAATAAACTCGCTCGACACAGTTGTCCCTAGTCCAGTATCTTTGAACCACATCATATTTGTGGCTATTGATCTGGAATAGTCATCGCTAAACGAAACGATGTTTAGTATTGTACTCGCTATGGGTAAGTGCATCGAAATATCTTCTACGGTTTGATTGGCCAGTTGGTATCGTGCACTCTTAAACAAACTCCAACCATTATTGACGAGAGCGATTTCTACATTAGCTGCAATATCAGCACCTGCTGCATCTAATATTCGGCCACGCACTTCTAACATTGCCTTATGGGGTAGTAGAAACACGTCCTCGTCTCTTGTGTTAAAAGTTCTAACCCCAGTTTTATTCGGTTCGTTCGAGTTCTCATCGAGATACTCGACATACTCTAATTCTGTTACAGCATCGTCAGTATCAATTTCTTCTGCAAAGTCGAGATAGTTTTTAGCTGACATTTATTTTATAATCGTTACACAAAATTAAAAGGCAGCAGGGGTCATCGGCGCTGTTTTCTTTACAAGTTTACGTACTATTTCTTCACCACTCGGCGACAATAATTTTTTTGTTGTAGCTATCATAGCTCGTTTTGTTTCTTCTGTTGGCGCAATATCTGATATTACTCGTTTTATTTCAGACACCGTAGGTGTTGTTGAAGGTCCTTTAATCTTATCAGCAATCTTTTGCCCTACTGCAGTGCCTGCTGAAGATGCCGCCCCTGTAGCGAAAGCTTTACCAGCGTCAAGTGCAATGGGCGCTACTTTACGCGCGATTCCTGGAATATTCTCTGCAATTGTTGTAAATATATTTCCAAAAAATCCACCTATGATTTTTCTTCGATAAACTTTTCTTCGTCTCATTTTATAAAATTATGTACACAAAATCACATGCCTAAGCAGTGCGTAGGTGTAAGTAATACGTGACTATCTCGTTGTTCACGTCTATTTGTCGTCCAGATTGGTCTGTGAGTTGCATTGTAATGCTTGTAATTTGATTCTCCGGTGTTATTGGATAGTAGATAATCTGTCGCGGATTGATTTGCATGAGAGAACCTGGTGGGACTTCTGGTGAGAAACTGTAGATCGTTTGCCCGCGGTTGCCTTTTGACGTATAAGATCCAGATGCGATAGAGCAATTGATGAGTATTGTATTTACTTCTGTAATATCTACTGGTAGTTCTCCGTCAAATGTCAAAGATTTATCTTCACCGGTGGTATAGTATAAAACTCTAGTAAAACCTAACATCTTTCCAAAACTTCTTTCTTCAAAGAGGACTTTCATATTTCTTTTCACTGTTATCCTAGCTCGTAAGGTGTTATAATTCGCCGCTAATTCGAAATTATCAGCATTCCCACCAGCTTTTGTTAGAAGCTCTTTTATTGTTCTGTTTAGATCAGTAATGTTATAAGCTCCTTGTGGAATTTGTAGTTTGTATTGTATATCAATAAACTCTTTTTGTGATGTTGGAGATTGTTTAACATTAACGATTAAAATTTCATCATTAATCCCAGTTTTAATATTCGGCATGGCGTTCCAACAAGTACAAGAAATTAATCCAATCTCATACTGTTTTGCAGGATCTAGTTCTATTGGTGGGTTGTAATTTACTGTAA
Organism: Potamilus streckersoni; assembly: GCA_016746295.1. NCBI lineage: Eukaryota > Metazoa > Mollusca > Bivalvia > Unionida > Unionidae > Potamilus > Potamilus streckersoni. Next base: position 3,128,251 of record JAEAOA010001977.1, read on the forward strand.
AATTCGCGCTGTTTCCTGTTATTTGTGATGAATCAAGCAATAATGTTGTTTGCATTATACTAATATTTTAGATAAGATCGCGGTGTAAAATTTCGTACTCAGATGATGTTAGTAATCCACTCGATCTTAGATGATCAAGTATATCAATAATTTCGTTATCAATCTCTACACTTTCATTACCAGCTTCTTTAGAGGATATCAACAGCATTAGCCGATCGACTATGTCTGCGTTTGATGTAAAAACTTTAACTCCACCTCCAGTTCTTTCTTCCGGTAATCTTTTATCTCGCTTTTTTTTTCATATTGTTGGAGTAGTCTTATAAAATCCCAACCTTTACTATAACCTCCTGGTTTATTTCGATATCGTTTTGCTGTTTTATGTAAAATCTCAGCAATAATTCCTTCTCTTATCTGATCTAATAATACTAGAAAATTCTTTCTATCTTTTTGATCTTTAATTTCTTCATCAGCATTTTCACCAAATTTTTTAATTCTTTCTAATTTTTCTATTAAATTATCATAGTTTTCTTTTGACCAATCTCGAATACTATTAATATTAGTGATATCATATTTTTTCATAAACTCGTTATACTCGGAATCGTCTATTTCTACCATAGCTTTCTTTCTATAAAATATGATAGTATCCTCAATAGGCATTATTTTTATCATACTTTCTTGTAACGATTTTTGTTTCTCAGCTAATTCCTCAGTTTGTTCTGACACTTTTTCTATTAACCTCCTTAACTCGTCGGGATTAACAGCCTTTGTTGTTATAGCTTGCTGAAGTGCAAGAGGGTTGTTCATTAGCCTGTCAAACTCAGCTTGTCGTGCAGCAGGATCAGCAATGTTTCTTACAAGTTCTTCTGCAATTTTTTTATTTTCTTCTTTTGATCTTTCTCCAAGTAAACCAAACAAACCCTTTTCTTTCATTTTTGCTAGTTCTTCTGGAGATAATGTTTGTATTTCTGGCTGCTTGCCAAGCATCGCCTCAGTAACAGGTTTGAAAAATTTGGTTCTTTCTTCTTCTGCTTGAACTTGTCCACGTCGAGCTTCTTCCACCTTTTTCTTAAAAGCCGCACGAGTTTCAAGAAACTTCTTTAGTAATTCGATTTTCTGTTGATGTTTGTCCATTATTTTTATACGCTTTACAAAATTATATCATAGAAACGTCTCAAGGCAACAACGAAACATCTTGGTTGGATCACGCGCTAGCTTGTCAAATAAAAAGAAACTATATCTATCTTTAGTTGCTCGATGATATAATTCGATAAATTTATCTTTTGTAACATCACCACATTGTTCGTTTGCAATATTTCTCACATCCACATTATCTAGTCCGGGAAATAATATGAAACAACCCGTATTTCGCCTAATAAACCTATCAACATTATAAAAACCTTGGGCAAGATAAACAGAATTACATCTTTTATTACGTGATAGTGAAAAATATGATCTAATCTTGTTCATTTCCTCATTGTTTAGCGGAATATCATCAAAGACGATTATCTTATGCTCTGACGAATCGAGTTCATTCACTGGAACGAGTTCTTCTGGTTGTTTTATCAAAAATATATCATCACCAATGCCAAGTTCATCACGAAGTTTATCATTATACTCGTTTAATAATTTGTATTTGTCTTGTTGGGGGTTGATGGTGTAAATATACACCTTATCATAGTTAAAGTTATTATTGAGTAAAAGATTTAATAACAAATTTGTTTTACCAGATCCAGTTCGCCCAACAATAAGATAATGACAGTCTGGAAGTTCATTGTTATGTTTATGCTTCACCAATCGCTCGGTGTCAAAGTTTATTATCTTCGCCATCGTATAATTTTATGTTATATTAAACCAACAATTTTGTGTAGAACGGTATGTATAATGAGCTACTATACAAAATTTGGAACATTAGCAGTAGATTTATTAACAGAAGGTTACCAGGGTGACTTATCCAAGTATGCGACTCTTGATAAGCTCAAAAATGAAATCAACAATTTGTTAAACGTTGCAAGTGTAGATCCAAATGAAGTTGTAGTTTTCCAGGACAAACAAGGACGATTAAAGACGAGTAATGTACAACTATCAGATGTACTAGTACGAAATCCTACTGCAGTTGCTAATAATATTGTTACTTTTAACAATCAAGGTAAGATAGAAGATTCGGGTAGGTCAGTTAACGATTATGTTAGAAAAGCAGGTGATTTATTTACGGGAAACATTGCTATGAACCAGAATAAGATCACATACCTTGGAAACCCAACTGAGGATAATGACGCTGCTACTAAGAAATATGTTGATGATCAGGAATCAAAGTACGTGTCGGTGCGTGGCGGTATAATGCGTGCATTTCTCAACATGAACAATAATGGCATCAATAATCTTAGAACACCAGAATCTGATTTTGATGCTGTAACAAAGAAATATGTTGATGATATCAACAATGAAATCACCAAGTTCAAAACTGAATTTACTAATCACATCACCACGTTTTTAAATTTTCGTAGAAACATAAACAAAACCAATAACGAATTTTTTGGAAGTCCACCGTCTGTTGATATTACACTCGATAATATTAACACAAAACTCAACGATATTATTAGTGGAATTCCTAGTATTGTTGAGAAAACAAGTATGATTAAAATTCCTCACAAGCAGATTAAAAATATTGTCTATACTGTTGCTTCTGGAATGTCTACTTGGTCGCCGCAAAATAACACTCTCAAACATACTGCAGAGGTCACTGGTGTGTATAGATTGTCCGTGTTGAGCAGTGCAAAGTTTAATATATTTACATTATTTCCATGGCGTCACTCGACTGATAATTTCTCTGGAACTGTGTCTATTGTGTTAAACAAAGATGTTGAAGAAACTTTTATGCTAATAGCAGATGACAAAAAATTAACTGCTGCGTCATATTGGTATTGTCTGGAATTTGTGGCTGAAACACCTCAACTAGTTACTTAATCAAGCCTGAGATTATGTGAACAAATATTATAATGAGAAAAAGTATAGTTGATTTCAATCATATTTCAAAAGATATTCCAGGACAGGATGTTGACGCACTAATACAATACTACAAATATTATCATAAAAAACTTTGGTGCGTTAAAAAATGCTACAAATATTATAACAAAATACTTCGAGTAATATCATATCTACCCTTGTTAATGACTAGTTCTGGCATAATTTCAAGTGGTATATCATTAAACCCGTTTTTGTTAATCATATCCGGTGTTGGTGTTTCTCTTACAGCAGCTTGTAAAAAAGTTGAACCTAAAATTTCGATAAAAAAGCACGGCTGCTTAACATCAATTATAACTTACAAAAAACTACTTGATCAAATAAGATCTTACCTACGAGGAGTAAAATATAGTATGGACGATTTAATACGTGAATTTCGTATTATTGACAACATGTTAACAGATATTCTACCCATGAGGATCAGCAAATATGAGAAAGATTATCAAAAGAAGTATGATATAACATAAAATTAAGTTATAATACCACTTACCTTACTGGAATTCTAATGCGTAATTTAGTCCACAATCGCCACGCTCTGCTAAATCGTAATGATTTGGAAGATTGAGTCTGACACATCATTTTGCTTATTCTGGAAGATCACGTAATTAAATTTTACCTGTTACCTAGGTATTTTGCAACAGGTGTTCTATTGTATTTGTTTGGAGGTCTAGAGGGGTTGTTGAGCTCGGATTCTTAGCGCAATTATTGATTGCAACAGGTGATCTATTACGTTACCTAGGTATTTTGTATTTGTTGAGCTCGGATTCTTAACGCAATTATTGATTGCAATAGGTTTTCTATTACGTTACCTAGGTATTTTGTATTTGTTTGGAGGTCTGGAGGGGGTTGTTGAGCTCGGATTCTTACTTTCTCCTACTACTTCCATACCGAAAAGTAGTATTTCTTCAACTTAAAACTATTGGTTAAGTTAAAAGCAGGCCTTAGATTAGAGTAATAAATGATTTACTGACAAAGAAAGTAACGATGATTGAGCTAAATTGCAAATTCCGCTTTTGATTTGTTAGAGTATTAGCTTAATATCAAGAACACTTGGAGTAAACAAGGTTTTGCAAATTCATGTATCCTAAGACGATATCTGCAATGTAATGTCAGTTTAATAATGGGACCACCTTTCATGTTTATATTGCAGTTCGTAGGCTGTATACACCAATATAATATACCTACAGAATATGTTTCATTTTGTTCATATTATATTATTTTATATGGGTTATATCACTGCATATGTGAACTTTATCTGACAGAAATTTTCACAAAAAGATGAAATAAAGTCAATATGCTAGTCATACCTACACACATCTATCCATCCATCGTTACATACATACATACAATACATACATACATACATACATACATACATACATACATACATACATACATACATACATACATACATACATACATACATACATACATACATACATACATATATATATATACATAGTTTACCGTTGACTGCGCCGTCCATATTTTTACTACGTGGCAGACCCAGCAATCAGATTCACAATAAAATTCGACCAAAATGTTATGCCACATCTTAGAAATCTATCGGCATACAGTCGTCTCTGATGCACGCATATAAGTCACGTGTGCGTTGAACTATCAATCATTTATTTGTCCATTACAATCTTCTCAGGATTAAATGTATCGTGCGCGACGACGTCAACGACACCTGGTTTGTCTTCGATCAAATGGAACAAGTGCACAAGGAGTGTCGACGTGGGAAATCGGTATATGTATTATAAAAATCATCACTTGCGGGCCTAATAACTAATATTGATAAGCCTCACTATCGAAAGAATATCCGGTCACCGCAGTGAAATATAGCATTTATTCTGTAAATGAGCCACGATTGGCAAAGATTTCTACGTGGAAACAGTATGTTCGTGCCGATGGTGCTAAACTAACAGACGTTGCTGCGTTATAAAATGCACTCAAATGATTGATGGTCGTTAAGGCGATAAAGAGAAATATTTTGTATCAATCTGATAAATACCAACGCTGTAGCATTGTTGAACGTATCGAACTGAATGCACTCCCAATTTGCTATTTTCCGGTTAAATGCACGGAAAGGTTCTATCGCATCGATGTTTAACGAACGATCAATAATATCAATAATGCAGTACCAAGTTGCTTATTTGGTCGTGATTCTCTTTCGGACATGGCCGATGAGCATGTGTAACGTCTGGCGAATGATACTGAAATCATCAACTGCACGACCAAATACTCAAACAACATCGATAATATCGTCCAAAATTCATTCACAGGATAAACCCTCAGCGATGAACAGTCTAACAGTAAACTGTCGCACTGATGACTCCGATATGGAATCAAAGTCCACACTGCAAGCAGAGCAATTGATAATTTCGCATCGAAAGTCGGTCTATATTAAGTCTGGTTTAAGGGTGTTTCACCGGCGCGTAAACGATTTTGAGCATCCCGTGAAAGATCAAGCCGTGTAATAGGTCCACAATAATGACATCTGGCTAAACGATTGTCACGGAGATATTTGGGTCATGGTGTAATTTACAACTTGCAACGCCACTATGATATCACCCACCCTTTCGATTGTTCGTATGATTGCCACATACGGCACATGGACCAGTGAGGAAACGTTTTCTATGACGTGTTCATCCTAGTGATTTAGCTGATCGTATCTGTCACAGGACGGTATCGAATACACTATAAAACTATATCTGAGGGGTTTATAATAACATTTCACCATGAATGTACAATCGAACACTTCTGAATGTTTTGTGTACGATCATCATTGGATCGTTCGGATCGGGAAAAAAAGAGAATTTGCACACAAATGGGATATACTACTTAATTGCGTCATCCACGGATGATCACCGACGTTATGACGTTGACAAGTACTTCAACTAAGTTTGCGGCGACCTGCCTCTGTAGACAGGTAATCTCGTCGACTTTTTCATTAATATTAATGACAATCTCGGCGGAGGATATCAACAATCCCGTCATTTACTAGGACATCATGCTGGACAAACTAATCTCGCTTGCATCTTTTATGAGGTAGACACAAGAGCACTGATATGATCGAGGTCACGCAAAGGTATATCAGATTCAGAAAGTGACCCGCAATAACACAAACAAGCTCATGATGTTCAACCGCATCGTTGTTCCTATGACATGAGTTAGAACCTTTCAAAAACTTCCTAGCGCATGTTTTACGGACACCGCATGATTATGACAATGTCAATTTTGCTGACCACGCATGCATTTTCTGATCTGTCGAGACAATATTTTCCACTGACGTCGACGACTTGACAGCACAAGCTGGTAGACAAATGAAATTCCACCGATGCGCTAAGATAAATCTAATGATTGGCCCGAAAATGACTCGTGGTCATCCAAAAATATCTGTATACACAAGAAATTGTCAAAAAATAACTACAATCACGTCAATCTACAAGCGAACAAACATTCGCTACGTAAATAAAGCACTCGATGGGAACAAACACTTCATAATCTGCCGTCAACGTATCAGCAATCGCCGAAAACCTCATGGAATTGATGGAGACTGAACGCTGCCAGAGCACATCCATGAGACCATCGATTTCGCAAGAAATGTCGATCAAGCCGTCACCAAGAAAGTTAAAATATTACCGCACAATGAGAAACAACTTTGCAAAGGTTGTGATGCAAATAATATTTTTAGATTATGTTCACTGCGTTTCAAAACTGTTCTCCATATTTTCTTGCTATTAACGGATGTGTCGTAAGTCAGTGTTAATAATGGCGGTGTGAGTTACAACTCCAAAAGTGTCAAACGATATCATAGAAGGCTCAAAGATCGCTTTCAACCTGTCTACCTCTCAAAAAATTATGCGTACCTAGTGGTCAATTAACACCGACGAGCAACGTCATTTTAACCTTAATATCGCGCATAACCAATCAGAGCTCAACTGTTTCCTCAATTAATAAGGAAAAACAATTTAACCGCGACCATTGTTAGAACCTTAAATATCGGGATCAACATTGTACTCAGCGCTTTTGCCATTTAGGCCATGGAATACTTATGCGCATAAAAAATAACAAATAATGTTAACAGAGCTTGATCACAAACATATAACACCACCTTCCATGGATTGGCCGGCTCACCTTTGATGAAACAGACCTCTCATTATGTTGCCGTTATTTAGTTTGACTATTGTCTAAGACATGTCAGCATACAAATATTATCTCCGCTGTAAGATCTAAAAAGGAACACGGAGATATATATTGGTGTGCGCCATTCAACAAGCGCGAAACTAATGAGTCAGTGGTTCACTGGTTTACGGCAGTGTTACAATTGATAATATGAGGCTTTTATTGGAGTATAGAAATAGACAAATTTTTGCCTCGATTCTCGAAGCCAGAAAAATGTCAGTTGTCATTATTTTTCACGTTTATCTCTGCGACTATCAAACATGCTCAGAGCAATCTTCACAGTTCGAGATCATACAAGTAACAAGTGTTCGCGTATGGGATACACCTAGGTGTTGGAATGTAACTCGACACGAGGAAAGGATTTTACTTGGAGACTTCAAATTGAAATTCTGCCCATCCTGTAAGAGTCAATCCAGAAGTATCTAAGGTGTAAGCGTCAAACTTTTCGAGGATTGATACAAAACTTTTGTCGATTTTGTTATTGATGGATACACAAGTACCATTGCGTCCGTGCGTGTTTTCTTACCCACCGTTGCAATCGGTGAAATGAGGTATAAAGAAAAGTATGCATCAAAATTAATGTTAATCCCACACCGGAGGTGCTGTTCACATTGTGCAATGTTGTCATGTTTACCAGACGCATGATTGAGGGGAATTTTCTCAGTGTCTTTTGCTTGGAATTATTGGATAGTAATATTCATAATCACCAATGCGCCTGCGTAACTTGAACTTCGAAATTTGGGCTTCTTGACGAACATATGAGGCAGACGCGATAACACTATAGTCCTTGTTATTAACTTGCCTGACCTGTGCACAATTCATAAAATGAAATGCGTTGTTGTTTACAAAGCTGTTTTACAATCAGACCCAGATCTTGTGCGACTCCTAATGCTTCAAGTGTGCCTGCCTTTGTCATATTACTTGGCATCCTTATTCCACGTTCTAACGTGAATTGTCTAAGATCATTTCCTTTAGGGAAAGTGCGTAGTCTAAGTGATACATTTTGTACCCCTTGTTTATACTTTACTTTGATTAGAAACCGCAATCGCTTCAAACCTGGATATTATTTTCTTAATTTCGGTTGCATCGTTCGGTGTTTGCTATATCACAATTTTCCACATTCGTGTTGACAAGTATTTGAAGTAACGTTCGACAATTCTCGTAAATAGACTGAATGGTCGGCAAAGCAGTTTACGCGACTTTACCACATTTAAGGCATTATCCAGTACAAAAGCCAACATAGTTTACGTTTTCCAATTCATACTACTTTGCATTGATTTCCTCCTAACGATATTGAACTTTCGATATACACACTAACGTTTTTTCACTGGTTGCTTTTTCTTGTCACCTTCGTTTTATTTCATGTGCGTATAGAGGTATATGGACGATAAGGCGACGCCGATGAGTTACTATCTTGTGCTATGGTAATTCGAGATTGTAAATTGGGATTTGGTACGAAAACAGGCTTGTTCTTTTCTCAAATCAGTATCAAACTGATTTCCTAATCCGGATAGAATTTAGAATTTCCTTCAAGTACATCTAAGAACAAATGAGTTGAAATTATATATATATATATATATATATATATATATATATATATATATATATATATATATATATATATATATATATATATATATATATATATATATATATATATACAGTAGCATAGATAGTTGATGTTCCTGTCTCAAGAACAACTAATTACCTATTACAGTTCATGTAATTGTTAGACAACATTTCTTATTAAACGACTGAAATATTATATATAATGATATTCTCAGAGCTACATGTTAAGTTTGATCTGACAAATATATTTTGTAAGATATTTTATTCAATCAAATCAGCATCAGGTCATACTGGTATTAAACTTAAAAAATAAATACTTGTAGTAAAAAAGTTGGATATCATGTATCACCAAAACATGGATCAGTGTGGTTATTCGCGATTGAAAACTATATGAGAATAGCGGGATTGACGGACGATCTAATGACATTTATTGATAATGGGGTCGATATTTTTGATAACGATATTTTTAAAGCTACACAAAATTAGACGTCTACTATTATAACCTATATTTTGTTATAATCTTTTTCATATTTGCTGACTTTCATTGGCAAAATATCTGTTAACATAATGTCAATAATACGGAACTCGCGTATTAAATCGTCCATATCATATTTTATACCCCGCAAATATGATCTTATCAGATCAAGTAATTTTTTATCGATAATACTTGCTGTTTTGCAAGAATATTTTTAGTCGCGAGTCGAGGTTCAATTATTTGCTTACTGTTGCAAGAGAAACACCAACGCCGGATATTATTAACTAAAACGAATTTAATGCTGCATCACTTGAAATTATACCAAATATAGTCATTAACAGTGGTAAATATGATAGTACTCGAAGTGTTTTGGTACAGTATTTGTAAAACCATCGATTTTTATGATAATATATGTAACATTGCATTAGAGCGTCCACATCTTGTTTTGGAATGTTTTCTGAGATATGATATGATTAAAATCAACTATATTTTTTTCATTATATAATATTTGTCTACATATTTTATACTGTCATCTAAGTAATTAATTCAGGAGTTTCTGTTACAAATTCCAGACACAACCAATAAGACGCTGCGGCTAATAATCTATCATATGCTTCCAGGAGAAATGTTTCCTCAGTATCGTTATTTAACACTATAGATACAACTCCAGAAAAACTATGGGTTGAATTACGCCATGAAAATGTAGTAAATATACTAAATTTTACATCACTAAATATGGACAGCTTATTCACAACAGTAACTTCTGTAGTATTTTTGATGGTGTTGTTTTGCTGTGTCCATGTTGCTGAATCTGATGATGATGTGTATACGATAGTGTTAGCTCGTCCGTGAGGAATTTTAATAAGATTAGCTTTTTAACGATGTTAGGAATACGACTGACAATATCGTTGAATCTTGCGTTAATATCAGCGAGTTTAATATCAACAGCTGGCGGACTTTAAAAAATTCATTAGTGTTTATGTTGATGTTTCTGAGAAAATTCATAAACAGCTGTACAAGATTTAAAAATTATTGATTGTTGTTAACAAAGTTCTAATTGGAATTTCATTGTCATCGACATATTTTTAGTTGCAGCGTCGAAATCTGTTTCTGGTGTTAAAAGATTAATATTACCATTATTGTTCATATTGAGAAATGCTCGTATGATGCCACCATACTCTGATATGTGCTTAGATTCTTGTTCATCGACGTATTTTTGTCACTGCGTCTGATTCTGTGACTGGATTTCCAAGTTATGTAATTTTATTATTGCTCATGATAATAGTACCAGTAAATGCATCGCCAACGTTCTTAATATAATCGTTCACTGACTTAGCCGAATCTTGTATTTTACCTTGATCAGAAAAAGTAACAAGATTATTAACAACCGCTGTTGAAATTTGTTGTACATTACTTTTCTTTAATCGTGCTTCTTTATCCTGAATAAAACAACTTCATTTTCATCTAAACTTGTAATATTGAATAAATTATTGATTTCATTTTTGAGCTGATCAAGAGTTGCATATTTAGACAAGTGACCTTGCTGGGTAGATGATGAATCACCTACCGATGTTCCAAATTTTGAATAATAGCTCATTATTTATTTATTTTGATAAAATCATTTAACATACAATTGTTTAACAATAATGGCAAAATAGTTGATATTAAAGTTTTATACAGAATGTTTGGAGAAACATAAACATAACAATGAACTTCCAGACTGTCATTATCTTATAGTTGAAAGAGGATGAACGGGAAAAACAAACTTTCTTATGAATTTACTTCTCGTAAATAATTTTAACTACGATTGCGTTTATATTTGCACATTTAGTCCACAACAGGAAAAATTATAATAACAAACTTCGTGATGATCTTGAGGCTGGCAAAGTTTTTTTATCATCAAGCAACCAGAAGAACTTATTCCAGTTAATCAACTTGATTCGTCCGAACATAATATAGTTCTTTAAGATGATACTCTGCTAAATAATGAATAAATGAATAAAATCAGATCGTATTTTTCATTATCACATAATATGAAATGTAATTCTATTTATCGCGCTCACAGTTTTTATAATGTTGACAGATTTATTAGGCAAAATACTGGTTGTTTTTATATTATTTCCAGGACCTGACAATGTCGATGTTAGAAATTTCGCGAAGGAACAATGCGTTTGATGTAACAAAATAGAAATTTATTAAAGTATATCATCAAGCGACGGCAAAGAGATATGACTTCTTTTTATTTGATAAATTAACGAATGATACGAGTAAAATGCTTCGATGTTGTATTGAAATACATTTACAGAACTTTTTTAGAAAATGGTATATAAAGACAAGCAAAGTATAGAAAACGTATAGAAAATCTAAAGAAAAACTTGCACAATCTCAAGCAAAATTTAAACATGCTGCCGTTAAGTACAATATTTGGCCTTTGCTGGAACTATAATAAAGTATTTCGTGAAATTAAACATACGCTTATTTTTAAATCGATCACAACAAAATGATTGTTTATTTCGATCTGATGGGACTGATGAACAATTTGTCATAAACAAACTTGCGCAATGGGTACCACAATAACTCCGTCAATCACAAAAATGGCGGAATTTAACGATATGCTGCAAAAACATACTAATAGAATTATTTTCAGCAACATAAAATATATCAAACTGTAGTTCCGAACACCACCTACTACACATGGCGAGTTTCTAACAACATCAGGTGAACAACTACCGCGTCATTTATTTGTTGTATTTCATTGACAAGTCCGATGTAATAACCAACAACAAAATAATGGAATATTTGATAACGCTAATGTAAGAGGAATATATGCTAGAATAAATTTAAAGCAATACCCAGAGCGAGCGATAGAATATAATTTCGCCTGCATTAAGCAACTTTGATATACTTGATAAACGAAAAAAAGTAAAAAAAATTCCACGTATTTTACTCCAAAGATGAACTTATGACACAAGCGTCTCCATGTTCGTGCGTTATAAATATACAAGATTTTAACGATGGATCTAGCACACATTGGATAGCTGTTTTGATAACAATTATTTCCACTCGTTCGAAATTCCCCAAAGTGACGCAGTACAAATATATATATATATATATATATATATATATATATATATATATATATATATATATATATATATGAGTAAACAAAATAACAAATTATTTGCCTCCTCAAATTTAACCAGTTTGAAGTTCATTTTGTGGATATTATTGCGTAATGTTCATTAAACAGATGACAAAAAATCCATACTTTTAAAACAAATTGTTGCAATTTGATAAACAACCCTCTCGCACTAATGATGAGATTGCAAGTAAGTTTATCTAAACTCACTGATGTACAATGTTAACATGTTATCTTAAGTGTAAAACTAAAACAGAAAATAGAGACGAAAAAACAATAACAACAAAACAATACAATAATACTGAAAAGTATTTTGCAATCAGTGCAAAAAGAATAAAAGTATTTTTTACCAGTAACAATGTTCTCCGGACAGAGTTGTCCTGACAGGATTATTTTAGTAGACGACTAAATAAATAATGACATGCGAGTGCGAATGTGATGGCGATTTATGCCTTGAGCAAAATAAAACTTACATATTGCCTGAAATGCAACAATAGAGAAATAATTGGAAATGGTATAGATATACATAAAATTATTGGCAAACGGCCGAAATCAAGAGAAGGTTGGACATTGCCAGGCCATGAATATACTGGACCTTATAATCCTCTTGATAATCAACTTCATGGAAACGATAATCCACTGCCTGTACAAGAACCTTACAATCAATTTAATGCAATAGCAATGCACCATGATATATACTACAGCGATACTGAGCATCTGAGATACTGATACAGAGAAAAAATAAGCAAAGCTGCAAGAAAGTAATGTTAGATGAAAACCATAAAAGGAAACGTGTAAATATGAGAGAACTTGTTGATCAAAGGCTGGTCCATGGTTTTAATGGAGCAAAATATAATCTTTGTCTCGGCAGAGACTATTCAGAGAGTCTAGTCTCAGTAAGAAAGAATTATACGATTATTTTGCTGTAGAGATGCATATACCTAAAAAAAACAGTTTGAGCGACGTAGAGTTGTCACAAATGTCGTTGAAAATATCCGGGCTATATATTTAGTTGATATGTCAAATCAAATCTAGCTCAATTTAATAACAAGAGATATTTTCATTGTAGTAGATATTTTTAGCAAATACGCTTTAGTATACACGTTTGGAAAAAATAAGGACGTCGATGACAGAAGCACTAAAACTTATAATAACAACTACAGAAATAAAGCCAAACAGAATCTGGATTGTTCATGGAGCAGAGTTGTTAATAAAACGTTCGAACAGTTTTTAGAGCAAAATAACATTACAAAATATGTTATTTAAAATGAAGGAAAAGTGTCATCTTCGAACGATGTAATCGCACGCCCAAGGGAAAAATCCACAACTATTTGACACCTAAAATACGAATAAATAATTTGACAATTTACATTAAATTGTTGACGAATAAAATAATCCTAACTATTGAAATGTCACCTTTTAGCAAATGAAAGTATGTACCGCAGACACAAATTTAAATTGGCGATAAGGTTAGAATATAGAATATCTTTGACAAAAAGAACATTTTAAAAAAGGTATACTCATAACTGGAGTGAAGAAGTATTTGTTGGTGATAAAGTATTTTTAACAATACCAGTTACATACTCGTTGAAAGATTTATTAGGTGAGCCTATAACTGGCAGTATTTAAGAGCAATAACTTCAAAAACAGAACAAGATATATTTGTTATTGAAAAAGTTATTAAAAAGCGCAGCAACAAAAGTTTTGTTAAATGGCGTGTGTATAGTGATAAATTTAATAGTTGGGTACCAACTAAGTCGATTTTATCTACTGAGACTGAATAATATTATACTACATTTGTTCGTATTTTATTAGTACTGATTTACATTATACTGGTTTAAAAAGAGAACATAAATGTCATTTTCGCTCATTATCGATTGACAATAAATTTAATATTTAAACAAACATAAATTCGTATTTAATATTTCTTTGTTGAACAGGTAATATTACGTTTGAAAACGACTGTACACGTTACCAATTTTTTATGCTTGGCAACAGCAACATTACATTTTATTATCTTTAGCAATATGGTACTTAACATCATATCGCCCATTTGTTGGTTTGCTTAAAGTTTTTTACTAACAAAATCTTCGTCGTCGTCTTTTTTATACAAAATATTTTTTCAGTATAACCAGCAAATCCATCGTTGGTCATATTTTCTAATATAACATTTGAAACTGAAACAAAATCCTCCATAGATAGATCAGACAGTTTCTCAATTAGGTTGAATATTACAATAACATTTTATCTAATTAATAAAAAAATATAATCGGATAAATAAAATATCATCAGCGAGTTAATATACTAAATAACAAAGAACTAGCTGAGGCAATTTAAAATTGTTTATTGGGACATAGTTTTTATCTTGATGATGTTATGATAACATTAGGTGATTATGGCAGATTTTTGTTAACAACAGCAGAATAAAAAACATAATACAAATGATGATATTACGATTTAATCTCGAGAATGTTATATAATTTATTCGTAAATGTCTTTCTCGAAATAATAGAGAAAATTGTATTAATTATCGTATCTAAAATTGAATCTATCAAATGTCAACATCGACGTTGACGGTTTAGTTACATTATCAGATGCATATTTTACTGCACTTGAATTAATTTCCTTATATTTTGCCGCAGATAAATTGATTTAAATTTCATTTCTTTTTCAGTTTCAAGACATATTGAAATTATTTTGTCTTGTTGTATTTTTAATATTAGAACCATCAAAACCAGCTCCATGTCTGGTGTTTTCCTTTAACGTTACCAGATCTTAATTTCTTTAGACGATTATCTGTTTTGATACCTTTTTATTATCAACAACTAAACCAATTAGGAATACCGCCATTAAAAGTTTCAAAAACAAAACGATGCTTATAATAACCAACGAAGTCTGTTTTAGTTCCTCTAACATTTATACGTAAATATCCACTATTTTGTAAATTTCCAACAACTTTATGTTTTTTTATATCGACTAATTCCCTTATTATTTGCTTCATATAAATTAAATATTGAGTGAGGTTGAAATTCATTTTCTAGTTCTATATTTTCAAAATTATCATCTGTAACTTTACCATTCGCTCTGTATATTCGTCCTTCAGAAATATTGCCGCAAAACAAACATAAATAAAATATTTTCTAAACATTTTAATTATTTCTGTATCCTCACCTTTTACTGAAATTGACATAGCAGCTGGTGTTGGTATGCCTGTTGATATTTAGATTCTATGTTGATAACATAATATAATGCATTTGCAACATATAAGATGTACTTTGGGTGAGCATGATGTGGATATGTTTCTTGCTATTCCGTTGTCAGTGGCAGATATCTCAAAATTTATGTCACTATATTATAATGTTTTTTATATCTCTAATTAGAAACCTTTAACACACACACACACACATATATATATATATATATATATATATATATATATATATATATATATATATATATATATATATATATATATATAAGGTTAAAATTGCGAAAAGAAGCTTTATCAAATGAAAAAAATTGCTACAGCATTTTCAGGTTATGACAATAGTTATAAACGAGATGATCAAAATGTTTTAGCAAATTTTAGCCATACAAATTTATTTCATATTTTACAACTTGTTATAGCACAAGAACTTGCGGCTCATAAAAGCATCACACTTATAGCCCAATATCATAGGATTTTATCCCAAGTTACACGCAGTTGAAGATATACTTGATGCAACTTTTAAACAAAACGTTTTGACAGCGAAATTTCGGAACCTTATTTAACAGCAAAATTCAGTAAAATATTAACTGGAACAAACATTGCCATGGATGCCGATGAATTACATCAAAAAAATAAATAAAAAATTGGAATTTAGTGCAGGATCAGGTTGAAAGTTTGAAATGGTAAAAACAAAGTTTATTTCATAGAGCAAAATTTAACGAACTTCGCGTTAGTGTGTACGTCAATCTTTCTTAAAAGATTTAAAACAAAAGATGCTGTATAAATGTAAAAAAAACAATGACGATAAAAGTTTTCAGTGTTCTATTCTTTAAGCAATGTTTCGGAGACAACAAAACGCTGATCGCGTTAACGAGTATTTTCCGCACAAAGATGAACTAAATTTTATTGGCATCAACTTTCCAGTAGCAGAATATCATATAACAAACTTTGAAAAACAAACAGTAAATGTTTTCAGACTAGACAAGAAAAAAAACGATTGCCCGAGATATACCTCAGAAAATGATTCACAGTTGACAAAAAAAAAAAATTTTATAAGGGAAATTACTGCTGGATAAAACAAAACTTTAACGGCTTAGTTGGGCGACAGTATATTAAAACTAAAATAAAACATTTTTGTTATAGATGTATGCACGGTTTTTCTAGCAATGGAAGATTGCAGGAGCATCTCAAATACAGCGTTAACGTTCAAAAAATAACTATGCCTAGCAAGAAAGAAAAAATATTAAAAATTAAAAATTATGATCACATACTAAATATTCCTTGTTATTTTTGCTGATTTTTGGCGTCTACTTATACGTATGGTTGGAGCTTAAAATAATCTGAATAAATCCAGTACTAGAAAAATACAATTTTTTCCTTGCGGAGTAGCTTAAAAAGTAGCTTGTTGCTCCAGTGATAAATTGTCATTTCCGATAAAGTTATACAAAGGTAAAAATCTAACCTTGTGGTTAATAGACGAAGTTAATACAATTTCTAACATATTACTTAAAACATCTCCAATGAGAAAAGCGTCCAAACAACAACTTGATTTTGATGATGCAGTTAATTGTCATATTTGTGAAAAGTTACAGGCGGACTCCAACGGAGTTTGTGATAAGGTGCGAGATCATTGTCATTTGACCGGCCACTATAGCGGAGCATCTAATACAAGTTGCAATTTAAAATTTCATGCTCCAGATTTTATTCACGTAGTGTTGTATAACTGTAGTGGCCATGACAGCCATATCATTGTAGAAGCTTTTGGTGATAAAATTATTAAAGCTAAATTACAGTTAAATAAAGTGATAAAATGTATTCCATATAGTTTTGAAAAACATATGGCAGTGACGCTCAATAAATTACATTTTATTAACAGCTTGCAATTATGGCAACATCATTAGATGAGCTTGTTAAAGGTTGCAGCAATTTCGCTAACCGAAAGAGTTGCTTCGGTAACAGCTATATCCATTTGATGGAAAAAGATATCTTTATATATGAGTATTTCGACGATTGGAGCAGATTTAATGAAACTTCTCTGCCCAAGAAAGATAAATTCTGCTCACAACTCAAAAAAAGAAAATATCACAGATGACGAATACAATTATGCACAAGATATTTGGAATAAATTTATTTGCAAAACATTTGGTGATTGTCATGATTTATATCTGAAACCAGATGTATTATTGCTATCAGATGTTTTGGAGAGTTTTCGTCAAGTTAGTCTTACAAATTATGGATTAGAACCTCGTTGGTATTATTCAGCTTCCGGGTTGTCGTGGGATGCTCTACTAAAAACGAGCAAAATAGAATTAGATCTCTTAACAGATGTTATTATGTTTAATTTTATTGAAAGAGTATCAGAGGCGAAATTAGCGGTATAACAAAAAAATATGCAGCAGCTAATAATAAATATTTGAAACATCATGAAAAGATCCCCCATCGAGTTACATTATTTGTCTAGACTGTGTGAAATTGCATGGTTGTACTTTGTCAAAACCAATGCCTTCGGTGGGTCGCATTGGATAACTCCAGATCAATTTCTTAAAGAAACTTATAAAGATTGACCTAGAAAAATTAATATAAATTTCTCTGAAATTTTATATTTGTTGAAGTTGATTTAGACTATCCAAGTTCGTTACAGGATCTTCATAACGATCATTCGTTTTGCGCAAGAGTCAATGATTATAACAACTAGCAACGACAACAGCAAAAAATTCGATGGTAATTAAGTTACTTCAAAATTTGTTAGATAAAAGAACTTACGTTATACATTACAAATTTTTTTCCAAGCAATAGAAGTTAAACTAATTCTGAGAAAAGTCCATCGCGTGCTAAAGTTAAACCAGTCGGAGTGGAAGGCAAATTACATTGATCTAAATACGAAACGTCGTGCTCTGGCTAAAACCGAATTTGAGAAAAAAAATTTAAGTTCATGAATAATTCGGTGTTTGATAAGACAATGGAAAACAATTCGAAAAAGAGTTTCGATAGAATTGTTAATGACAAATCGCAGAAATAAATTAATTAATGATAATGGTTTTGTTAGTATAAAAATATTTAATGAAAATCTTGCTGTAATACAACGACGAAAGACAAATTTAAAGTTAGATAAACCAATTTATGCTGGTTTTACTGTACATGATATATAAAAGCGTCTGATATAGGATTTTCACTACAATTTTTTAAAAAAAATAAATGACCAGACTTAGACTTTCTATTTACTGATACGAACGCGATAGTTTAAAAATGAAATGTGAAAATGTTTATCAGGATATTTATAATAATAAAAATCTATTTCATTTATCAGATTATCAAACATGTAGTAGATTTCAAGAATGTTATTGGACAAATGAAATACACTATTTATGTTTGTGCCGGTGAGAGAGTTTGTTGAATTAAGAAGCAAAATATAAGCTCTTATATTAGATGACAATAAACTGATAAAGAATGCTAAAGGAATCCCTCGCGGATATGTGAAAAAGATGAATTTTGCGATTTCAAAACAGCTCTAAACAACAGCAAAACGTTAAACAATAAATCCAGTTTTATCAAAACAAATGTCATTAGAACAAATCACAACGAACTCGAAAAAGTTACAATTATAAAACGTGGACTAAAAAATTTCGATAATAAATGGCATTGCAGAGATGGAAATTACACTCTCGCTCTTGAACGTCATGCAAGTAATTTTGTCTAAACATCAGAAATAATGTTTGAAGATTTAAAATTAGTCGATGGAGCTAATAGCAAAATAAATATAATGATTAATAACCAGCAATTATCATTTAAATTTAACGATGAAATTTCAAGCATTTGTATTACTAAATTTGACAGAATCATTCTCTCTCTTACCAGATCATAACGATAGCTAATATTTTCATTATCTCGAAAGTTTACGAAAGTGCACTAACATATGGCAGTTTTGCATAATCCAATAAGCCAGAATCGGTATCCAAAAATCAACATCGACCTAGACAGGTTTAAGGTTTTTGCATAAGGTAGAAAGTATCTTCTCAGTTAAATAGCAATTAAAGAATTGTTTAAGTGTCTTCGTAAAGTTTCTGATAGAATAAATTCTCGTTATATAATCATGAGAGCTCATTTTTCTTGGTAGCAAACGTGAAAATAATGTGTGTTAGTGAAGAAATATAGCTCTGTGTACTTTATCTGTTTTTAAAAAGGGAGATAATACTGATATTTAATCATCCTTAATTAAGGTTATATGTTGTGCTCTCCCTAATTAAGATATAGTCATATGCATATAATCAATTTTATATGTATATAATTATTAGCATAATGATATAATCATCCGTAATTAAGCTTATATCTTGTGTTGTCCTCAATTAAGATTTATTCATATACATATAATCATTATCATATGTATTTAATCATCCTTAATGAAGGTTATATGTTGTGCTGTCCGTAAGATAAGTTTATAATTAAGTTTATATGCTGTAACGTCTACAAAGAATCTTGTATTTAATTGCTATAAATATGCTGCTGTAAGTAAGCTTCACACAGTCTTCTCTGAAAACCATTATTTTTATTGTCTGAAACAAGTATGTATCGCTTTAGATATATTGTTATCAAAAGTAAAATAACGACCATATTATCAATAAATGTCATTGGATCATCTGCCCAACCTGCTATTCTCATATCGTTTTCAATCGCGAATAACCATACTGATCCATATTTGGTCATACATTATATCCAATTTTTTAATACAATCGCTTTTTTAGGTTTTATACCAGTCTAGCCTGATGCTGATCTGATTAAATTAAATCTCTTACAAAATCCGTTTGTCAGATCAAACCAAACATTTCGTACTGAAAATGACATTTTATATAATATTTCATTTGTTTAATATGAAATTTTGTTGAGAAAGTATAGGAACTGTAATAGGTAGTTGAGTTGTTCCTATCTCAGAGACCCTTCTACCCTGAGCAAAACATATTTTGTCAGAAATATGAAAGTCATGATTTTGAGCTAAAAAAAACTGCTGACAAAACTTTAACGTAAAACGTTTTTTGCGGGGGGGGGAAAGGGTCTTGAGAGAGGATGATCAACTATCTATAATATATATATATATATATATATATATATATATATATATATATATATATATATATATATATAAATGTATATTTCAAAGTAAACACGGACACTGAGATGTATAGGCCAGCTCCAACCTGTACTGAGCACATGTCAAACAATGTTACATTATACACATCAGACATTTTGTGTTGAAAAAAAAATTTCATCATTTGTAAAATGTTCTGTTTATTTGGATGGAGACTTATTCTTTGCTTAGGGTTATCAAAAATCTATAATCTACTTTGACTATTTTGTTGGGACTACTTTTTTACGCACAACAAATGAAAGGTACAGTATCTGTCAGAATAAACGAAATTATTCATTCTTCTTTCTATCTAAATAATTTCTACTGACATAAAACTATGTGATGAAGAGAATCCCAAATCGGTAATGATTTAATATTAAATTCATGAAACTCTTTAAATAATGTCCAGTTGGGGGGGGTTGGCTCACCAAGGTTTGCAAAAGTTTGACATCACTCAACTCTTTTCATAAATTCAGTATCAAATCATTACCCATTTGAGATCTTCTATATCTGACTTGGAAGTAAAAAAGAGTCTTAAGCCGATAAAAAGCGCTTATTCAACGGAATAAAAATGGAATTTAAAAAAGTATAAAAAATATTACAAAAGTGCTCATTATAAATATTATCTACAAATGGAGCTGATTTATTTATTACTTCTGTGAAAGCCTTATCTATTAATTATTAGGAGGGGTGGGGGCCAAAAAATCAATCTGATATTCGGACAATACAGACTATATATATATATATATATATATATATATATATATATATATATATATATATATATATATATATATATATATATATATCATATCAGAGTATTGCCTTGTTCGCAATTCAAACAAATATTAACCCAAACTCTTAATCTTCTACCACTGGCCAAAGTAAACATTTTTGCTGAAAGTCACCTGTTGTGAAGGCTATTTTTAGGCAATTAAACGGAGGCATTCATCGAAACAAGACTAGTTTTTAAAGAAGTTCAAGCAGTCATCTACAAAATGGTGTCAAACGTAAATATTTTTATGCATGTTGAAACAAAAGACATGCTATCTTGGATTAAAAATGGCCCATCACTGTACTTAGCTCTATGGCCCAAACATGACACTTCATTTGGAAAACTCTTTCAAAATAGGGATCATGAAATTTAAGACAAAGAAAAAAATATTTCCCTTAATCCATTCCATTGCTAAAACCAGTATTAATTTTACTCGTACGGAAAATTTAGCTCTGTTAACGACATATAGGCGATATATTGTCCTCTAAATACACGTAGACCGAAGCAGCTATTGTTTTTGTCCTGTATTCCAGCACATAATGATTTCAAAGCGTTGATTCCTTTTGTTCAATATTTCAACATACATAAAAGTCAAACATATCTCAGTAATAATATATGGAGCTGCCAATGAAATCATCGACATTTCTCCCTCAGATAACCTGTCTCTCCTCAGTCGCCTTTTAATTTTAGTAGTAGTAGTTTTAATAGTAGTAGTAGTAGTAGTTGTAGTAGTAGTAGTAGTAAAGTAATAAAAATATAAAAGAATAAGTTTTCAACAGAGGAATGAATATACCGTACATATTTTTAAAACATCTTGATAGTTAACCGTGTGTTCAACGTTATCGTAAAGTCTAGAAAAAGTCTATCATCTCTACGTTTTATCGGCAAATAATTCCAGCTCAAGCTTCAGGAGGAAGTTCAATAATTATGCCTTTCTTAGTCCTAAAGTAAACTAATTTTAAATTGAAAACATTATCCTTAATTTTAGCTGCACTAAAAGCATACACATTTGACTGCTGACAGATTGGCTCCATTTTATATCGGATTTGGAGAAATTGAACTAAGATTAGTCAACGTGGCCCCCCGAAAAAAAAATATATCTGCCACCAATCTGATCCAGAGACTGCGAAACATTATGTATTGGAATTAAGCAAGGGCCTTAATGTTATGTAGAGAAGGGGTTTGAATGGTCATAAAACCTATTAATACAAATCAAAACAAGTAGAGATAAACATGCAGATAGGCTGTTAAAAGGAAAATTAAATATTGGCTATCTCTTATCCGGACCTTCCTTCATCCATCGCCACGGTGCCACGCTCTCCAGAGCTCCCCGTATCCACACCTCCCAAGAGAGAGAGAGAGAGAGAGAGAGAGAGAGAGAGAGAGAGAGAAGTTCAGATGTGGAGCTGAGGAGAGAAACCCAAACTACCCCAACCAAAAAGACCTCAATGACTTGATCTTCTGCCACAATGTGACCGGTCT
Organism: Potamilus streckersoni; assembly: GCA_016746295.1. Taxonomy (NCBI): domain Eukaryota; kingdom Metazoa; phylum Mollusca; class Bivalvia; order Unionida; family Unionidae; genus Potamilus; species Potamilus streckersoni. Next base: position 3,151,227 of record JAEAOA010001977.1, read on the forward strand.
GTTCGAGGAAATCAGAATCGCCTGTAACCATTATTAATATTAAATTTCCATATGCCCCTTAATGTCATTCTTAATGTTTTATCCAATTTCTCTCCCTGAACTCAGTATTAAACACTCAGTCCGTTATTTGACACTAGGTGTGGTATTGTACAAAAGAGATAAATACCTGTAATCTCTCGTCTAATGAAAATTACACCTTCTAGATTCCACACGAGTTTGAAGCAAAATACACTTGACCAACACCATATATAGATAATATTTGATGTACAATTTATCAATTTATTTTTGTATTCTTATTCAATTACGAAGTTATCATGTTCCTAGATAATCTAGCATATGCTGGGGGAATGACCTCCAATAATTGAGTGCAAACATATTCATAATTATTTCAAAATTTATATTAGTTTTAGCACTTATAAATGTATTGTTTGATACAAATTGTGTGTATGACGCAAATATAAACACAACGCTATCGGGATATTATCGACACGCGTTGATTTGAAAATAATAATCACCAGATGCAATGTGTCGCAATGGGAAAAAAATGTTATGCAGTGGATTATATCTTTGGTAATACGTCCCGACATTTTTGGTAAAACTGGGAACATAAAATATATAGAAGAAATAAAACAAATTTGCTGGTCTATAACATAAAGCAATAGAGTATACTTTCAATTATGTATCCTTGTGTTTCATGAAACAACAGTCAACAATAATACATAAGCTGGAAAAATGGCCGAAATTGTACGCTCGTATTTCTGTTCATATCTTTATCAATTATCTACTTTTTTCGACGTCTGTAAAGCATCTTAGATTGTTCCAATGTTAAAAACTTTTCACATTTGATTATCTGCTTTCACGAGAATGTCAACTGACATGCTATGATAACATCGAGACCTGATAACGGGATATGTACATTCCAAATCCGAGTGAATCAACATGGTTGATATCAGCGCTATATACGATGCAGTATAATTAGTATTCATCCGACCTATGTCAGCTTTACAATGAAAGCCTTCTTTATATGCATTCTGGAAATATTTGCAATTTTATCAGGAACATATGGACGAGACCTGTACACCAATGAATTTGTATTTCAGATTGAAGAGAGGAAAATACATAGTGTTTTATACAACTTATCAAGAAAACTTAACCTGACATTATTAAATCATGTGAGTACACTCTCGATCTTTACACTGATATTTATGAACACGCACATATACAACTATGCATATATATTCACTGATATATATATGACTTAAGGGATTAGAATAGCGGTGTAAGAGAGTTAGGCGATATGGAATTGTAATAATTCTCAGCAGGAATAAATCCATATCGCCTAACTCTCTTACACCGCTGTTCTAATCCCTTATGTCATGCGCCTATACGCAAATAAAGGATGCAAGGACTCGTCATGTGCAGTCCTTAGGATTTAGAGAGAAGAAACACCGACGTAAATACAAATAATGCACATCAGTTAAAAAGACGGAAAGAACGGTTGATGAATGGCTTACTGTTGATGAAAAAAGTATGTGACATTTTTTACTTTTGATGAAAAAAGTAGGTGACATTAATAATCTCCTATTATATGTTGGAAAATATATTACTTTTGTACTGCTCAGAGGAAACCAAACATCCTGTTTCTTTTTCAGATTGTGTCCGACTTTTATTTGTTTGAGAAAACGGACTACCCAAAGGTAAATGATAAACCGATAGATAGCTCGTTTGTGCAGGAGGTTAAAGTGGCTCTCAATGACCAGGTAAATATACTTTGAACAAAGCATGAACATGTGAAACGCTCAAACCCTTTTCAATATTCTTAATAAAAACAGGGACAGGCATTTATTTTAGTGTGTTAATCTCTCTCTTTCTCTCTCTCTCTCTCTCTCTCTCTCTCTCTCTCTCTCTCTCTCTCTCTCTCTCTCTCTCTCTCTCAGTTATGTTCTTCTTTGTTTCATTTGAACATCTATAAACAGACTTTTGATTTCTGATAAGCTAAGAGGTATCAGGCGAGCAATCGTTTCCCTACCCCACCCCTTAGTAGGCTTAATCCAACGGTAAATGGACAGAAAGTCAACGATAGACATGGGACAGAAAGTCACAGGACAAACTGACAATCTGAAGTGTCATAGAAATGGTGGGTATGCATAACAAATTATCACATGACAGAGTCACATTTCGAATTTTAAACATGGGTTAATAGCATTTCTTTCTATTATTCTAAATTTTTACTGTTATGGATATAAGTACTGTAACAAATTTATTTTTCTTGTCTGACTGTCATTTACTTTTTCTACCATTCAAGGATTTTTGTTAACAATCTTAATTACGGGTTCACAAACATCATAGAATGAAGTATTTTCCAAGACAAGAATAGATTATTCAAAATATATATTAAGCCAGTTCTGGCAACCACAGTAATGATTACTGGTTTAAGTGTATGTATCTTTGTCTTTCAAATCAGGAGCAGTTGCAGTTAAACGAATATCACCATTTGTATTTTCATGTCTATATAAACCTTTTAGCGTATAGTTGGTTATCTTTTGACGCTTGTATAGACTGTGTGTGATCAGCTGGAATAATATAATAATGTACTAAATAGTTATTTTGTACAGTGTTCATTTAATATTTACGGCTATAGTTATTTGTACAGTGTTCATTCAATATTTACGGCTATCTGCAGACTTTTTCAAGTTGTTTCTGTAACCAGTAATGCTACAAGCTTTCATCGCCATACCACTTGGCAATAATATGATACTTTCGCCATCAGCAGCAAAAGGAAGACTAATGGTATAAGCTGACATATATTGGTGATTTATTATTACAGTTATTGCATCTACATAATATTCTTGTCAAACCAAAAGTATTTACTCAATGTTCATCAGTACCTGCTTCAATTGGTATAATAGTCGAAATTAACATTCAACACATCGGCAGGTGTATTCAAGTGTATGCTCTCCAAAGCCCTGATTTAATTAACGTTCACTGCTTTGTCGGGATTATTATTAAAAATCCAGTATGCGTTTTGTTCCCTGAATGTACCTCCAGTCACGACTTGATGAAGTGCTACAGTTATTACATATTATGTTATATTGTTTTAGATCTATGTTCTTGTTAGTTGTTCTGAAGCCTTGATCTTTAGGTAATGGACGTGCAGATTCAAACGAGAGTTGTCAAAGCTGAAAGTTATACAGCACCCTGTAAATCTCATAATACTGTTACGCGTCCAGCTGTTGTCATCCATGCTGCCCAGTTGAATTCAAAGAACCGGAATTCCATATCAGAGTTATCTATACCAGATCTTAAAATGTAGTTATCAATAACATTTAATGGCATGTACATGAAATAATTGATTCCGCGAGGTGGTGGAAGGTTAAGTTGAGTTAAAGAACAATTATAAGGTGTAATGTTTGTTATCTTTTAAATTACGCAAATCCTGGAGCCGTTGAAAAGCCTCTCCTATGGAACAGTTGAATCTGTGTTGCTCGATTCAGCGGCACACTGCCGATATTAAGGCTGGTAAAAAGTCAATAAGTTTATCCTCCTCATATTTACCACAGAAATCGCAGAGATCGTAACCAATATCAGGATTCCCATGATGCTTGGATGTGTTAGAAAAAAATATTTCAGTGACCTATAAAATGCTGTAAATAAATCAGCGGTGATCTTTCTTCAAAAGAGCTTAGCAAAGATAGAATTTAACTGGAAAGTAGGCATATTCAGGAAACATGACAATACGTTGACATCAAAGATAGCTCACGATCTATAGATTAAATCGCATTTATAGACATAAAAGATTATGACCTGGAACTATTTACAGGAAAAATACGCTATCCAATTTTTGGGACATTTATGGTAACTGTACAGATATGTTTGATTATTATGTAATTTTTGGCAAGGAAGTGCTTTAATCTAAGGTTTTAAATTTTATTTAATCATGGCCTTATGCTTTGCGTCTGTTGCAAATGGCAAGATGGTATATTTGATACTCATATTCTGTAAATTTATCGGGAATTTCTCTTTCTTACTTTGGAGCGCCTCTTTATTGCCTCTTTTCTAGGGCACAATTCAGCTCGATTAACCGATACAAGCATGTCTTTTTTATGCAATTTCTGCGATTGTGTGAAACCAATGAAAGAATATAGACATGAATCTGCATCCTATCGTGTGTGTGTCGGTGGGAATGTGGTTATATATACCTCTTCTCTGTCCATTTATTATACTGATCAAAAAGCATATGATTATGGATTTATTAACACTTAATACTGACTTTGAGACTTAACGGTCTTCGAATAAGTGTCATGGTTAAAGATCTTTAAATACCTATCATGAGGCTGTAGGTTTGTCATGTAACCTTTTAATATAAATATATGCATTAAGCCGAGTTTCCTTTAGTTAAGACTGATACTCATTTGAGTTATGAAGAAACAGACCTCAATAGGGTAAAGTTTTGAATAAGAGCTAGAGACAGATTAGAAAGGCTAAATTATTGGAACTAGTCGTAGATCGAAGACCTTGTTCTGCAACTGTCACGGAATGTCTTGGAAGCTACATGCACGCGAATCATTAAAATATTAACACTTTTTAAAGAAACTTTTCCTTTTCCAGGTCACGTTTTTCAGGCAAGAGATCATGCACAAGCGAGGAGATTATCTACAGGGAAAGGAAATTCAAGGCCCAAGCAGAATACAACGAGAAACAGTGAATTAAATTTTTGTTTAATTCTTGCTTTCTTTGGAGCAAAGTTTATTTAAAATGAGTGTGATTTTAATGGCCTAGGCGCCAGACAAAATTTCAATTTCTTTAATATCATATGCATCGATAGATCTTTTCTCATACAATAGAGACTGTTTGAATCCGAAAAAGTTGTCCCTGATGAAAGATGGTCCTTTATTACAATTTTAAAAGCATTAAATATAGAGTTGTGTGATATCTTGCCACGGGAGTTCTCGAGTAATTGTGTGATATCTTGCCACAGGAGTTCTCGCGAAAGAGGTGGTCTGTAGTAAGGATTTTACTCTTCTTACAAGAATAATATTTCATTCTTTTTATGCTCCAGAAAACGGAAAGTTTCCTTTATAAACTGCTTGGGGTTGATAAAGTTTGGAACAAAGGTTACTATGGAAACAATGTGACCGTAGCTGTAGTGGACTGTGGCGTGGATATGAACCATGAAGACCTACGGCCAAACATAGTAGGTGTAATCATTTTTTAATGGCTGTCAATTTTCCCGGTATATTATACAGCACACAAGGTTCTATAATTAAATGTTGCGCATTATTTCAAAGAAACTGAATGCAAGTTTATCAAGGTAATAATAAATTATAAGATCTTCCTCAAAATAAAAATATTTATTGCCTGTGTTAAATAAATTCTCTCTCTCTCTCTCTCTCTCTCTCTCTCTCTCTCTCTCTCTCTCTCTCTCTCTCTCTCTCTCTCTCTCTCTCTCTCTCTCTCCTGTGATCACCTGGCAGTATGCTAATGACACTCAAATATATAAATCTCGTCACCTGACTGAAGTGATGATACCGTCTGAGGCATAGAATAGTGCCACTCTCGACAGTTATGTCTCATTGCACGAAAACGTCACGAACACATACAAGGCTGCATATCTGGAGCTTGTACGCATCAACTCATTTTTGCAACACTCTCTGTGTTTATACCACTAAAAGATGTGTATTTTTCTTGGTACTATTGGGGCTCCGCTGTTTGGATTGTCCTTACGTTACCACGGAATGTGAATCTCGCGCTCTTACGGTACCATTCACTGGCTATTCATTCGTTCCAAAATCAAGTTTAAAAAATCTCTTTCTGTTACTTTTCGTTGGATGCCTTCATTCCAAACCTCACCCATGTATGCTCACCTTCTAGAAACTAACGCTCGTGTTTTAATATTTCCTATTGTTAGAACCCAATCCTACAGACACGTTTCAAAGATAAGAAACATGCGATCTATACAAAAGATAATGGTCACTGTGCCAAAACATATTTTATTGTAGTAACTAATTTTGCAACAATTTCTTGCGTGTGATGTTGGCCATGTTGCAATAAAATGTTTCACTCAGCGTAAAGACGTAAGTTGTTCATTCTTATTGATATCAATCTAACACGCATGACATATCATTCGGCTGACATTGTGTCCTAAATTTTTATGAATATAGTCGTTAACGAACTAGTGCTTTTAATATTGCTTGCAATGCAATATTTCATTTTTTTGCAGGTACCACATCTATCTTATGATTACATAGACCGGAAAGAAGATGGTAATCCCCCAATCGACTATCAAGATTCCGATTACTTAGAGTAAGGTGATTTCGATTTACTAGGAGATATATCTCCAACAACCTACGATATATTTTTTTCGAACTTAATGACAGAAGATATAATTGTCATGAGCTTATGTTGTGGAAGTTTTGCAGTTATATGTCAGCGATCCAGATAATACATGTACGTAATACAATAACTGTTTTACGAGACCATTTATTTTGCCTCACGTCTATTTTTATGTTTTGCGTTTTGTTATATGTGTACTTCATGAGTGTAGATACATACATATGTACGAGTAGATGGCCGATAGAAAAGCTGGACTACTAGTTAAATTTGAAATTGACGAAATTTTTTCCATAGATTTTGTGCTGAAGCAAAAAGAAATAAAACTAAACTGATTGGCTTAAGTGTTCAAATTCCAGCTCTTCCAACATCTATCTGCTAATTCCTGTACCATTTTCCTTATAAATGGACGAAAACAAAAACCACCATGTCTTCGACATTATAACTGTATGACAAGAAAACTACTAGTTCCTAGAGGTTACTACTGAATATAAACACCAACCACCATGCACTAGACATAACTACTAGACCCTTTCGCTAACATAATAACGTGATATTTGAAACATGGCCCTGCATTAAAATGAGATTGTATCATGGTATATTTGTGGTACTTCAAACTCCCCAAACGAAATGGAACTGAGAAATAAAAGAAGTACGTAGAATGGAGATGACCAAAAGAACAAATTTATAGGGCATGATGATTACACCGCTATCTGTATCTATCTATCGCTATCTGTAGGACTATTAAATGCATTTTTCACCAGCATATTCAAACAATAATAAAGACAAAATTATGAACTTGCAAGTTATTGATCTACTCAAAACAGGATAGAAATTATAATAACCTCAGGCGACGATGCAAACCAAATAAAACAGACTAGAGTCTTATAGCGAGAGCAAATGTGACATGGCTTGTTATCTGATTTACGTCAGCGAATGACTGATCGATTAGTTTAAATTCCAGCTATTCCCATTTACATGCATACAATAAACACCTTCCTCTGTCTCTCCCGTTTTAAAATACACGTGAGCACTGAAACAAATTTGATGGCAAACAATGTTTTACCACAGTTAGTCCACAAATAATCATGTTCATTCAAATACATTTTACACGCCTAAAAGAGTGTGGATTTGTATTGACTATTTTGAATATTAACCTGGCCCTCTGGAACGAATATATTTACTTTGCAAACGCCAGTATATATACAATTTGCGAGCATCAATATTTTCTTCTTTGATGTTTTTTTAAGAAAATAACTTGTTCACTTTGGTCAACTGAAGACAGTACTAGTTAGTGTCTTACACTCAATACTTCTTGAATGAAGCTAGATGCAAAGGATATCACTGTAATAATTGTTGCCACATACGTTACTCGCTTATTTGTGCTTTTATTATTTGTCAAAGATGTACTTGGTTACTTCTGTATATGGTTACTTCAATTGAAATGCATGGAAATATTGTTTGCTAACCTTCTATTGTTAACTGAACTTTTTCTGTTGCCTAGTTGTAATGTTTTCTGATTCAATTTCACCATTCGTTTTGCTCTGTATCAAATCACTCTTCAATAATCTGGAAAAATCAAGAGTTTTGTTCCTCAAACGCATACTTACTGTTATTTCTGGGTTTTTTCTTTCGTTATGTCCATTTCTGTACGGATTAATAAGCAAGTTGATTCATCGGTAATCCTATTGTACTGGAAACAAATGTTTCCATCTCATAGACCTGGTTACCAGTTTCTATCACTTAAGACGATGTTATGAGTGCATTGTTATATCCGAAATCCTGTGGAAGAGCACATGGATACAGCATCTTTGAAACACATTGTCAACATATATCAAATCGAGTAAAAAGTTAATAATAGTCACTGGTGTAATGTTTTATGCCATTGATTTGGTTCAGGAAAATGTATAGATTTCTGGGACCTTAAGATTCTACAATATGTAATTGATTTAGTATATCTTTGTGTGGTTTCCCGGCTATAGAGTCATTACAAATTAGAGTTCCTACAGGCAATGTGTAATATGTAATTGTCACTGAGATTGATTTTAACATTCGCGTATAGTTTCAAAACATTTATCGTCTATAATTTCTTCATTGTCACAATTTGCATTCGTTCCTTTCTTAACATTTTACATATACATATCGAGGTTGTAATAACCATTCGAAATTAAAATAGTAATATTTTAGTTCTTGTCAATAATGTAGTAAAATATATTGGTTTAATTCATCTGAAATGTAATACCCAAAAGTCTAATCTACTGTCAGCAATTGATTGCATAGTATGCAATTTATGTTATCAAAATGCATTTGAAAAATATATCTCGTTTTCAGGTAGAAAGTCGATTTCTTTGTAGCTCTCTTCCTTTGGGCTGATGATATAACTGGTATTTTGTTTCTTTTAAATACGTTCTCTTCAGTTGACATTAATGAGATTTTCGTCTCTTTTTTTTTTTTTGTTCGTTGTACCCGTTAACGATGAATATTACCTAATCATCTCATTTTGTGGTTGTCATTCTTGTGTTGCTGTTTCACTATCATCAGCTATTTACTCGATAATAAAACCCACTCCACATAATGTGCAACAATTTTATCAGGTTAAACGGCGGATAATTACTATATTGTGAATTGGGCATAACAAACCAGAATGATCAGCTTTGAAAATATTTCCAATGTTGATTGTTGATAAAGAACTAATTGTCAGCTTCAGAAGCTTTTCTACTCACATGGTGTATCCAAACATAAGAGAAACTTAATGTCGCGTAGTAAATCATATTGCTTATATTGTTTACTTCTCACAACAAGTTTGTCAACTGGAAAACAGACTTATCATTGTGCTAGCAATGTATGTTTGGTTTCATACCCAAGCATACTATGTTAAGGAAATAGTACATGAGCTATCACGTCGTCAAGTATGAGCAAACTTAGTGGAAAATGGATTATCAGCTTTGAGATTTCTTCAGTGGGCATCGTTATTGGAGGTCAAATTTATACTGTAATAGATTTTCAAAAGCAAGTGTTTGCAACTGTGAAATCAAAAGTGACTTGGTAAATTATAATGATAATGTTCTTACATTTTGTTGCACTCCACGTGTTGTTATTTATTACCCGTAAAAGTTAATCAACTGGAGAACAAACTTAAATTTACGCTATAACATTTCTCGTATTGTGCTATACGAAGGTTTCATTTTTCCTGTGTGCTTTGGTAGATTGGTCATCACTATTTCAGGATCAACAACTAAATCCATGAGCAATTGTAATTGTTTTCAACAATAAAAGCCCAAGAGATTTCCAAAAAAATATATCACCTATCAAATAATAGACTGTTTTTTTAGTTCCTTTGACATTTTTCTTGCGTTATTTTAGATACCGCTCCAGCATTTTCTGATGCCCTTTGCTTAAAGAAACTTTCTGCTTTGGCTTATGTACATGCATCTCAACGCTTCACATGTTTCAAGTTTATGTTAATATTTTGACCTTTGCGAAATCACTTTTCTGGTTCATTCTTGTCTTTCGTCTTCCTATTTATCTTATGATGACGTTTGTTAGATCAACATATGCGTGGACTTATACCAATGTTAGATGTAAATGACATACCTTGGTATAATACATAGAGAATATAACTGAAATAAAATCGTGAAATAAAATTATGGTTTTATATGGAGAAAGGAAAGACATAGTTGAGCTTAGCAGAGGCGATTATTGTTGTAGGACATATAGAAAAGGCCAGTAAAGAGTATTTTCAAAATTAAGTGGATTAACATAGAGAACACTCTAAGAAATAGTTAAGAAAATATGAGAAACAAGGGTACTACGATAAAAAAAAACTTCAAACTTAATTAACATGATAAGAAGTACAAATTTTTTTAAATATTAATACACAGCATCACATCATGAATGATATTAAAAAATGCCGTCACTTGATTCTAACAAAGGATAAAATATTTAGCAAATCCTGGCCATGTTAATGTACATGACCTTTACATTGATATATTCCTTCATATAGCATCGTTTAATATCTCCGATCCTGATCAATAAACGAACAATTTCAATTGAGAAACCACTAGGTATAGGTTAGAGAATTAAAACTTTTTTTCAAGGGAAAATGCCATATATTAAAAAAGATGCCAATCATAACAAAACAACACATTTTAATCATTCAAGATGGTGAATTTCATCAATGACAGTATTCTTTAATCTATATCACGTGATATATCACTTCAATCAAAGTAGCTATTCTTGTGGTGAAAACTGTTGTAACGAGTGTGGTTCAAGGCCACTATGAATCAGCAACAGAGCAACATGCACACATTTTTAATGTCAGTCCCTTTTATCAATAATCTATTTATTCCCCCATTATCTTATGCTATCTTGTTGATATAAGTTTAAAAGTCACTAAACTAGCAATTAACGCTTGTATAGACAAGCTTATCATAAATGATAAAAACGCGATGAAATATTTAATTTCATTTGATATGTAATTATTCCTTTCATTTGTTTAAAAATATCAAAGTTGTCAATCAGCAAAATTCGTCATTTATTATGATTGTAACATGATTTAAGCCAAATGTATTTTGGATCGAGTGAAATCACGGACCGCATTGTATGAAATGAAGATAAAAATTTACGACAATAAAATAAACACGTATATCCTATAGATAATTTACCTAACACACTGACAATTCAATAGACATAAGACATAAATAAAAACACTCATCAAAGATACGAAACTGCTGCACTGAATATGGTATCAAAATGAATTAATACGATTCATTGAAAAAATAAAACTTATAAACAAGTTTTTTGTTGCATGCTGATATACAATGAATATGGCTCATTCCACCACATGCTTTAAGGAAATGAGTATGGTTCATGCAACCAAACTATATGATAAAAATGAGTATAATTCATACAATCATATGCTTTAACAAAATGTGTATTGTTCACACAAATGACTGGTTCATGCATCCATTTGCCTTAATGAAATGAGTATGGTTTATGCAACTATACTATAAGATAAAACTAAGTGTGGTTCATATATTCATATGCTTTAAGGAAATGAACATGGTTTATACAATCATATGATTTAAATAAATTAGTGCGATCCAAACATCGATATGATTTCAAGCAATGAGCTTGATTCATACAACCACATGTCATAATAATATTAAATCACTGCTCGCTGTCCTTTTGGACAGACCGGAATCCATATCCTTCAATGAATTTCGGCTGATACAAATTACGCGGTCTCACTGGCAGCAAAATTTGTCACACTGCTAGTTATGCTGCTACATATTACATCTATACTGCCACACTGCTGGTTAAAAATAATGTATCCATAGTAACGCTGCATCACTGCAGGTCTTTCTACCACATTATCATCTATATGCTGCCTTGCTGCCAGCCCTATCGGCTCTATGCTGTCAGCCCTTCCAGCTCTGCCAGCCCTAAGGCTGTAGTACGTTGTGTACAATAGTCGCTCTCTGACAAGATCTTGCCTGTACATAACAATATGCATCCAAAAAATGCTATGAACAAAACGTGAAAGAACATTTGAAAACCATTTGATGATCTTTCTTTGCTAGTCTGTCATGGTCAAATATTTCATCGGTATTTTCTACTCTTTTCCCATCACAGTATAAATTGTTTATCAACTAAATTTGTACTGGTTATCTCTTTGTATTTTCCATATATATATATATATATATATATATATATATATATATATATATATATATATATATATATATATTTATATATTTATATATATAAATATATATATATTTATATATATATATATATATATATATATATATATATATATATATGTATATATATATATATGTATGTATTTATATATATATATATATATATATATATATATATATATATATATATATATATATATATATATATATATATATATATATATATATAAAGAATACAAATCATATGGCGAATAACAACCCTTTCAAGCGTACTGGATCCACCAAGGGATCACGTGTTTCAGGGATTAATTAAAATAGATGCTATAAACTGACGACGAACAGTACGAAACTAGTAACTAACTAGCCTAAGCGCTTTCGACTCTTAATGAGTCTTTTTCAAAGGCAAATACAAAACATATATACGATAAACAAATAAACACAAAAACGTTGTGCTTGAAAACCTCTACATGGCTGTCTTCACATGTACTAAAACAGTTTCCGCATTTAGTCTATACAAGCTGATTGTATTAATAGTTTTAGCATATATATATATATATATATATATATATATATATATATATATATATATATATATATATATATATATATATATATATATATATATATATATATATATATATATATATATATATATATGTGTGTGTGTGTGTGTGTGTGTGTTAATTCATGCTTGGAATCTTCAGCTTCTGGTACTCTTCCAGGACAAACGGATCTAGTTTTGTCCTCGACAAATCCCAATTCTGTTCACGTCTGTTATTTACCTTTCCGTTTTGGTATTTAAATACCCTCAAAATGCAGTAGTTGGATATATAACACGGTTTGAAAGAAGTTTCAGACAAATAATTGGTTAAATCTTTTTTAATTGTGCAACAAGACACGTGAAAGGCTGAAACAACTGTTCAAAGAAAAGTATCTAACAATAACAGCTACAGTTACAGCGATCTCAATGACAATAATGAGCCATTGCCCTTTGTATAGCATTTTTTGCCATGACTTAGAAATATTATTTCCCCTTCTCCACATACTCCTCCTAGCTCAACCCTACCTACTTGAGGCCAATCAGTGTTTGAAATTATTTAATAAAGACATGAAAAAATTCCGATTCTTTGCCTGCATCAGTGTTATGTAGAATTACAGGTACTGATTATTTAACAGAGCAAAAATTGTTTCGTTCCATTCTGAACGCGTGCGTTGTCAGTAAAAGCTTTGTTACTCTCATTTTCGGGCATATATATAAACAATGCAACTATCAGAGTTGGGGTTATGTAACATTTTTTCAATAAGTAAGTCACACCATTTTATCAGCTACGAATATCAAACTAAATAACTCAGTTTTTACGTTGTGATTTTTTGGAGTAGGAGTCCTCTTTTTCTGTCTTTTTTTGGGGAGAGGGGTACTTTTTCAGATTGGTTTCTTTTTTGTTTATTCGTTAATGAAGTTTACTGTTCCAACACTTCGTGATTTCCATATCATGTTTCTCTTTTCCACGTCACATATTCTTATAGAATTATCAGACATAAAATTAGGAGTTTCATCATCGTTGTTCTTTTCTGCATAATTTTAACCGCTTCATTCCATTTTTGCCTTCTACAATCTTTATCATACACTCCCGGTCTGTATATCATCATTTGAAATATTTATTTTGGTTACATTTGTATTAATGGTTGGGTTGCACTGGATTCCTGTAATTCTTTATTTTATTCATTTAGACAATCCATTTTCAAAACCATGGCATTATGTAGCGAACAGGTAATTTAACCAACAGCACTATAATCCAGTATCCCATTGAAGTTATGTACTGTTGGAATTTGTTAATGATAATTTCAACTGCGGCTCATCTTTGTCCTCCGATTAAATCATTGTATCAGTTGCTGATGTCCTCTAATATTAAACAGAATCTATCCCACAGAGATGTTTGCGTTTTTAAGAGGTCTACACAACAGCTAATACTGGTTCTCTAAAGCACTGGCGTAGAGTATGGTATTCGTTTTGCCCATTGTCGATCAGATACTTGGGTTGTCTTTTTAATGTATCTCCACCAAGGCTGTGGAAGACATTTGAAATTTGCAGATCGAATTAAATTGTGTTAAGTCAATTTCGTTGTCGTTCGATTTGAATTCATCATCATCAAGTAGAAATGTTTTTTATTTGTACGTAAGCTTTAATATCTGGAAATAATAATGAAATTTGTATTCAGATTTAACTTAATCTGGAACTGAACAGAGTACAGTTCCTGGTACACTTTTGTATGATAAATGCTAGTACGGTACGCAACCGCGTATTGGCATCCATAATGTCTGGTTTAATTGACTGAAAAAATGCCACATTGTGATTTGCATATTCTCATTGATTCATCACTGTCAGCTTATACAGTGTAGTTTTCAAAAATGTTTGGTAGCTTTAATTTAAATATTTAGTTTCGGTATAGTAATTTTTATCTTGTTAGATTCATATGCATTGGTTAAGCAAGGTTAAGCAAGTTAGTGAATTTACTGAGTTGCAGTAAAATATTAAGGTGCTCTGCTGATTAGTTCTTTTAAATCTGAAGTTCATTATTTAAACTCGAGTCAATAGAGCTGAATTTGCTTCTCTTGTGCAAATAAACTGATCCTCTATAAACTGTTTGACCATATTCACATATAATTCCCTCTTTATTCGATCTCTGTTTTGATCTTTTAATACACTGTAATATCATATTGATTTCGTTTCTTTTTTACGTAATGTATGCATTTCTGGCAACTCGCAATTCGTTTTTCTATCTCATTAACCATCATTTTTCTGTAAAGTTTGTGGTGCATTTTCCAACTGTTGTAAATCTACTGTTCGATTTATGTCAGTAACTCAATTTTATATACTGCTAAATGTTTTTGAAAACTAAGTTTTTAAAATCTATAAATCCGCATACTATGAAAGGTATATTGAATGGTGTGAAAACATTTCCCCAAGTACAACTAATTTTCGTTAGGTAACTCGTTGTGTTTAAATGGATGTAATAAAATTGTTCGTGGTAAATATTTTCTCTAAGAAAAATGTGTCGTTGGTTCTGTGTTCTCATCAAATCCCTTTAATGAATATTGCGTAGACTGTTCTCGCCTTATCACATTTTATAGTGGGTTTTTTTAAATGCAACATTTATGTTTCTTTCTTACCTGTAGTCTTGTGATCAACTCAAATTTACATGCTATGCAGGACTAAACTCTCATTTCTAAGAAATTATTGTTAATGATCTATCACATTGTACAAACCCGTTATCTTTCAACGCCCAATTTGTGTACCTTTAAATACTGATATTTATGATTTGCTTTTATACTGTTCATATTAATGAAATAGCGTATTATACTGGATTCCAATTGATAAAGTCCCAATGCCGCAGTTTTTCTTAAATTTCCCCAATCTTCCGTTCTAAATAACGTTTGGCTGGAAGGTAAAGCAGTTTTTCAAAAAAATATTGGATATTAACGTTTTTTGAAAGAATCAAGATTGTACGTAAAATATATTCAGTTTAGATTTAAGAGGTGTAACCTCTTAATCCAGTCGCCAAAATCGCTCGTTGTCTCATTTCTTTTTCGTTAGTGCTCCAAAGGTAGTGACGTTATGCATTCGACAAATTCAGCTAGTTACTAATCTAATAAGAACAGCATTCGCACGTGCCGGACAAACTGACTCGAGAGGGAAGGGAGGTAAATAGGCCAGCTTTTTTAAGTCAATATGAGAATACTGAAATTAATAAGCTTGTAAATATATCACAAACAATACGCTTGACCTTTTTCGTTCATTTCGTATACAATATATTTATATCTGGAACAATGTAATTTAGAATAAACTCATGTAGAGATCAAATGCAGTATCCGGAATTACATGGTATTGACTTCTACTGTTTACAACTTTGATTTTCTCAGATCATGTGTTCGGTTTTCGACTGAAATCACGTGACCCACGGATATCGACAATCAAAATCAGATTAATGCATATGAAAAATAGCCCGCGTTTCTCAGTTCAATGGAGAGATTACATGGCTCACAATGTAATGAATCGTCGATAATATCTAGTTTTAATGGCAGCCAACTATGTTTACAATCAACATTTTGTAAGATTCAACATTATTCAAGTGATTTGGCGATTACGACTTTTTGCAGGTAGCGGCGACATTGGGGCTTCAAGCGATTCAACAGAATTGTTTGTAATTAATGTCAAGGGTCCCCGAGTGGCAGAGTGTTCTAAAGTGCTGACCGTTACGGATGCCTGCCTCTTTCCTCTGCGTGATTTCGAGTCCAGACTCGGCTAACGTGGGTAAATGAGAAAGCCTGCCAGTAGCTTCTCGTGTGTCGGTGGTTCTTACCGGGGTTTTCCAGGGTTCTTCCTCCATCATTAATACTGACCGCCATGTATAGCCTATCTTGTGCTGAAAAATGGCGTTAAACCCTATAACAACAACAACAACAACTTAATGTCAATGAAGTATATATGAATGAAAATGTACTTGGATTTTGTTACAGAGTACAGCGTTATCAGTGATTGGTTTATTTTCTTCGTTATTTATATGACTTCGGTTAATCAAGTACCGCAAGTGCAAAATGTCGGCAATGAGAAACCCTATCACTTCAAGAGTTCTTTGGCTATGGAGTTTTAACCACAACTGAGTCATATACTTATATGGTGTTGCTTTTATCACAATAATTCAAGTCCTTAAAGCCAGTTGTTTACTTTATGGGAGCAATCTTCAGCTGTAGAGCTTTTTGGATGGGGAATCGTATAAATGTTGAGTTTCGTATAACCCGTACGATGGTGACGTTGGTTAGAGGGATGGTATTAGTGTTTTCACAATCAGGGACCAAAGCGTATTGTCTGCAGGAATATGAAACTTCATAAGGGATCCTTCAACAGACTGGGAAGGGCGGGTCATTCGTTGATGGAAGCTCATTGCCACTCCACGAGAGCAGTGCAACCTGAAATTGCTGCAGTGTCTTCGCTAAATTCAATCCCAATCCGACTTCACCTTGTTACAAACTATTAATCGTATCCCTTCCATCCAATCAGTACTTGTTTCCCTTCATTATCTTGGTCTTCTGAACGTTTCTTGTATAGCGATAATCCTTGCTCATAAAACACGCTCTAGATATCCTTTCCCTTCAAGTTTTCCAGTTTGAGAAAAACCAGATCACTTAGTATTAGTTCCCTGCATGATATAAAAACTTAGAGCTGCTGGAAAAACCTCACGTAAAGGCAGGCTGACCTTTCTGTAATGTGATCTAACGTCACAGATATGAAACATAAAAAAGTTTAAGTACTAGTCAAGTACTAGTTGAATTTTATATTTTCTTTTCGGACGTTTGGGTGTCTGATTTTTAGTCTACAGAAAGTAACACGTGTATTCAAAAAAAAGAAAGTTTGTGAAGTAAATAAATTATATTCCTATCGCACTGCTAAACGTGGACTACAAAACAGGATACCAAATAAGCTCACGAAAGTGCTTCCATATGTTATCAATGTTACTTGGAAAGGTATAATGAATGAACAATTATTGTTAAGACCAATATAATATGGTACGATTTGATAAAATTTATCAAATGAAACGAATAAGTCTACCCTCCTCATTTTAACTGATTTTCAATTGAATTTGACTCCGACAAATGGAAACTTTGGAAAATGCTCTGAAATATTTTAATTTTGGTAAATCTGTTTGCCAGTGGTTCAAAGTATTCTGCAACAAGTCCAAAAGCGGCATCAATAATAATTGCTATTTGCCTCGGATCTTTCATCATGTTATCAAGGAGACCCATTAGCTCCACAGGAATAGAAATAGCTCAAGAATAGCATAAATAGTACAGATATTTCTACAAAAGCAGAGAATTTAAAGTGGATCAGTATGCCGATGATGCATTTTTACAGATCTACTATCGAAACTGGAGGCTTTTGCATCAGTTTCTGGTTTACATTGAAATGCATCAAAATATATAGCTTCAGGATATGAATCAATACGTTTTCGAAAGAATATACATGCCCAGATGCTGAAAAAATTTGTTGTACATATTCTTTTAGAGCAAATGTGTTCTTTTAAACGTGGGAGGTTAGTTTGATTTTTATGTAACGTGGCTCGGTCATTAGTATGTATGTATGTATGTATGTATGTATGTATGTATGTATGTATGTATGTATGTATGTATGTATGTATGTATGTATGTATGTATGTATGTATGTATGTATGTATGTATGTATGTATGTATGTATGTATGTATGTATGTATGTATGTATGTATGTATGTATGTATGTATGTATGTATGTATGTATGTGTGTGTGTATGTATGTATATATATATATATATATATATATATATATATATATATATATATATATATATATATATCCGACCAGTGCCATGGATTAAGTTTTAAAGAATATGGTCTATTTGTCGACAAAGAAATTATTAGTTGAAAATGATATGTATATTTTGTTTCATGAGTGGATATATGGAAGATACAACATCCTTTTGTTCCTGTGTAACGACTTTAAATAGAAAGGCACTGGTACGTTTATATTGATACCTTTTGCTGACTCCGGAACTATCAATATTTCTGAAGTAAACGGGACTTGGATTCGTGCTCATATAACTGTCAATTTCTCATATTGCAGTCATGGTACTAACTGTGCTGGACTAATTGCCGGAATCAAAGGAAACAATGTTTGTGGAAATGGCATTGCACCTGGGGCCAGTATTGCGTGTAAGTTTCCATTATTTTTCTTTTGTATCCCTTAAAAAGATATCTGCACTGTTGTTATAGTATTTTTCTTAAAAGCATTTACTTGTTATAGTATTTTTCTTAAAAGCATTTACTTCGTCACAATTTTTGTTTGATATATTAAATCTTCTATCAATGATTTTAGTATAATTTATGAAACGTCGAATTATTTGTTACCTATTGTACAGTGGATATTAATTTTGTTTATAAACTCATTGTACCGCCACCTGAGTTGGCATAACACTGATGCGCACACCAAAACAGAATGTTATTGCACTTATTCATTTGCTTTAATTTTTTTCTCAATGATATTTAAGATGTTCTGTTCAAATGTCAATCTATTTTTGATAGATACTTAAATGCCATGAACGTTAGGAAAGTATTATTGTTTGACGATTGGTTTGTATAAAATGTACTATTTAGCAAGCTACCGATTGACGTGGTGATTAATCAATCGGCGTGGAGAAAACTTGGACCACATGGAATTAATATGCACAATACCTGCTGACACAAATGTTTTCTACATAGAATTACATTAGAATTGTGATGATAGAACGTAGACAATTGGCTTTATGACCTGTGTACGAGCTCGTTAACTTAGATTTTTGTTGTCCGCAGATACCCTATAACAACATCTCCACACACCAAAACACAGAACGATGAGGTTGAAAATTTGGTTTTAGAAAGACAGACAAACGTAGACAAATACATGCTACCATATATACAATATTTTGGTAATAATGAGCAGTATCTCCTTCATTATATCTTGGTGTCCTGCAAAACGTTTGTGCTTTACCCTAAAAAGGGTAGACTTTGTACTGGCCACACTCACGCTCCCTCCACATCTAGATCAGCGGTCTCCACAACAAAGATTAACAAAAATGGAGATATTAAAGTGAGGCTTATTAACATCACTTTCGAAATCTTCTACCCTTCGAGTGAGGGGTTCCGGAGGTACATTCTGCTGATGCTACTGTTGTGAATATTAGCTTATATTAATGTACCGAGGTTGCTGGTGCTCACCCTATTTTTTATTCGAGCTATTATTTCTTCTTTTCCGCACATGCCCTCTTTGTTTTTTTGGGTTTTTTTGTTTGTTTTTTTTCTGTTTCTTTCTCCATCATAATAACCACAAGCTGTTTGACCATTTTAAACTAGGCCTTTCGCCTCTAGACATATCTCATTTTGTAATGTATATCAATCGCTTCTTCCTGGTCTAGAAGATGTTGTACGTGCACCTGTGGCCCAAGTCTTCATTCAATTGCCATCCGCTAGATTCAGTATGCGATCATGCAGGAACACATGCTTGACGAGTCACGCGGAAGTAAGACAGAGGGAGAGAGAGAGTGGGGGAAAGGAAGGGTAAATTCGAAGGCATTTAAAAACTTTTTCTAAAACATTTTTTTTAAAAAAAAAAACAGAAAAACAGGATTATCAAATATCAAACTATTTATATTTGAACAGATTTAAATAAGAACTGCTTAATTTATAATTGCCAAAGAAATTAAAATGGAGGATTAAGGCAATCTCAGCTCTTTATGTGCAATATTTGTATTCTCAAACTGAATACGCTTTTAAAAGTGGACCTTTTACAAGGTTCACTATGTCGGTAGATGAGACCTGGGTTCCATTGTTCTCGTACAGTTTCATATTTTCATCAATAAACACTACGATTTGGAGCTAAGAAAACACTACCATAAGGATCACCAATCCAGATTTTAATGATTTCATCGGTTTTGATGGAAACGGGATCCAAAACGATCCAGTAATTGTACTAAAGGGAATCCAAAACTACGTCGATGAAAATATATACACAATATTTTCACAAGCCATCAAATCGTGTGGACTCATACAATACTAAATTCCGTCAGCACAGCATTGCTTCTTATAATATCTGTGATGTCGTCTGCGATAGAAGGTAAAACTTATGAATCAAAGTATTCGACCAAGGAAATGTTGAAAAAAAGGTGATTCTCGTCAGTGTTGATAACATACCCGGACATAGCTAGATTACCTTCCATGATGTTCATCTTTGGCACAGACCAATGGATTACATAGGGATGTGTACGTCCTAAATAACAAGAGATAATGAAATCCCCAAACATTCATTTCTTTTTCTTTAATCCCATCCCTCACACGGAATCATAGGCAATGATTTAAAACGACGTTTACTTCAAAATTAGTATGTTCTATGCCTGGAAGAGTTGGACGTATCGGTACTCCATTCCAACAGCGTTTCAGTGTGCGTTTTCCATTCCAACAGCGTTTCAGTGCGCTTTCCATTCCAACAGCGTTTCAGTGCGTTTTCTCTCGAAAGGAATCAGAGGAAGCTTCGAATGATCTAAAAAGTCTTTATATGACTCATTCAAAAAATTCATTCTTTTGACGACAGTCCAAGCTTCTTCCAGATAATCCTGTCTTTTTTCTAAACTCATCTTCAAACTGTGCTCGAGTTTTACTTTCGTAGGATGATCGACTGGGCAATGACAACAATGGTCTATGGTCATGAACGTAATTCTCTCGGCAAAATGATTAGCAAAACAGGATTCTGTCTTGTTCATATTTTGGTCCATCGTGACAATTCGCAAGCTCTTTTAGTTTGCTAGAATTGTTTCATTTGATGATAAAAAGCTGGAGTAACAACGTTTCCTCTATATGTGGAATACGGAATGATTTATCTTCCTTGTGAAACACAAATACTTGATACTTTCAGCCATGTAAATATAACATCAGATTTTTAACGTCTTCATCACATTTTCACTAAAGTTCCTGTATCCAAGAAATACTTAGACACTGGTAAAATAATCTAAATTAATTTTTATGATGATAGACATGAATATGGATTATTATTTCTCAAAAGAGGACATCTTCACGAAGTTGGGTGTGTACTTTCAAGTTATTGCTAGTTGTAAAGACTTCATGAACCTCCAGCACATTATGGAATCCGCACAGTCTCTACAAATCCCAGTTAGTTTCAACAGAGTCTCTGTCTCTCTTCTGTTTAAATCTTTGAGTTTCAATAATATTCCTCCAATATCGCCTACTGAATTCGGTGCAATTGGAAATATTCCTGAACACGAAATAATTAGTCAATTATTAGGAGCAAACGTCACGGAGAGAAAGTGTTAGTGAGTTTCTGAGATGCCATAGCCAATGAGTATCGAACTCAGACTCAATCCGCATGACTGTCCCTATCGTGATATAGCACTTTATAAAAACTAATGGTGTACATCGGTGTTGTAACTGCAGCGGCAATATTTATGGTAATTTTTGGTAGGAAACCGGTAAATTACACAATGGGATAAATAGTGGCACATGTGATGTAGGTTTACTGGTGTGATATACCTTGAAACGGTAGATCGACTGGCCTCAGGTGGGTAGTTAAAATAGTCCCCCGTGTTAGGGATAGTTGTACAGTTTCTACGGTGTGAATTACTAGCGGAACGGAAAGTTAATGTAGAGAGACTGAGGATGTGCGGTTGATGGCTAATTTGCAAGTTGTAAATAATGTGGTCTTGTATTAATTATTGTAAAATTTATGTATAGAATAGACACGTCGGGCTTTCCAACTTACAACTGAAGTTGTATAGAAGTCTTTGGAAATATGGGGTAAACTTATGACTTCTAGCGGGATTCGAGCCAGGGTTTTGACACCGCTCGGTCAAGCAAAAGACGCCAGGCTTGTAACAGTATGTATGTATGTATGTATGTATGTATGTATGTATGTATGTATGTATGTATGTATGTATGTATGTATGTATGTATGTATGTATGTATGTAGTAGTAAAGTGAAATGAGGGTTTTGGCCCACCACCCCCTCCCACACCTCCTCCCCCACCCCCTCCAAACCCCTCATTTCCCTATACTACTACTATGTAGACAGATATTTTGTAACCAGACAAAACAACAGGTGTTGGAATGCCATAAGCTCTGTCAACAGAAGTGACGAATTTGTTAGAACAGCGTATGTGTGGAATATGATTATTCTAAAGACGGCAAATAGATTTTACCACAAATTTTTTATCAGATAACAGGATGAAAATTAAACTGTGCATTAGAACGTTTCAGTTAACAAGGCGGAAATTAAACTAGCATTAGAATGAAAATGATATTATTTTAGTTATATTATATCTTAAGTTTAGATAAAATTTTATGTTACTCATATTTTTTGTGATATTTTTTTTCATACTTGCTAACCCTCATTGGTAGAATGTCTGTTAACATATTGTCAATAATACGAAATTCACGTAATAAATCATCCATATTATATTAAACTCCTCGTAGGTAAGACCGGATCTGATCAAGTAGTTTCTTGTAAGCATTAATTGATGTTAAACAACCATGCTTCTTTATCAAAAGTCTTGGTTCTACTTTTTTACACGCCGCTGTAAGTGAAACACCAATAGAGGATATGATTAACAAAAAAGGATTTAATGATACCCCACTTGAAATTATACCAGAACTGTCATTAACAAGGGTAGATAAGATATTACTCGAAGGATCTTGTTGTAGTATTTGTAACATTTTTTCACGCACCAAAGTTTTTTATGATAATATTTATAATATTGTATTAATGCGTCTACATCTTGTTTTGGAATATCTTTTGAAATATGATTGAAATCAACTATACTTCTTTTCATTATAATATTAGTTTACATAGTCCTATGTTTGGGTAATCAAAATAAAAGATTGTTGCTCAGCTATAAATTCCAAACACCAGAGAAAATTCGCTAATTTTAAAGTTTTATCAACTGGTTCAAGTACAAATTCTTCTTCAGAATTTTGGTTTATTATTATAGATAATACTCCAGATGAGTCATTATTTAGAAGATGAGATGGATATTTGGTAGATATTCTAAACTTTACACTGCTAAGCACTGACAATCTATATACACCGGTAACTTCTGCAATATATTTAATAGAATTATTTTTTTGGTGTCCACCTAGTAAAACCAGATGCAACAGTATGCACAATATTTTTAATCTCTTTGTAAGGTATTTTAATCATATTTGTTTTCTCAACAATATTAGGAATTCCACTAATAATATCATTGAGTTTTGTGTTAATATCATTGAGATTTGTGTTAATATTAGCGAGTGTAATGCTAACATTTGATGGATTTTCAAAAAAATTCATCTCTAATTTTGTTTATGTTTCTGCGAAAACTTAAAAATGTGTTCACGTGACTGGTAAAATCAGTTTTGAGCGCTGTGATTTCATTAGTAATTGAAGCGTCCCAATCATTGACGTATTTTTTAGTGACAGCATCCCCATCCTCAGTTGGGTTTCCAAGATCTGTAATCTTGTTTTGTTTCATAACAATATTTCCACTTGGATTTCGTACAACTATATCTGTCAGTTTTACATCACTCGTTTTTAATCGTCCTTCTTTATCCTGGAAAATGACAACTTCATCTGGATCTACGCTGGTAAGATTTAGTAAATTATTGATTTCATTTTTGAGCCGATCAAGAGTTGCATATTTGGATAAGTCACCTTGGTAACCTTTAGTTGATAAATCTGATAGTGTTCCAAATTTTGTATAGTAGCTCATTATTTACTGTCCTAGATAAAATTATCAACACTAGTTTAATATTATATAAAATGGCAAAATCGTCGATATTAAACTTTGATACAGAGAGACTAGTGAAGCATAAACATAACAATGAACTTCCTGATTGTCATTATCTTATTGTTGGGCGAACTGGATCGGGGAAAACAAATTTACTTATGAACTTACTTCTTGGTGATAATTTTAACTACGATAGAGTTTATATTTACACCATCAATCCACAGCAAGATAAGTATGAGTTATTAAGTGAGTATAATGAAAAGCTTCGTGATGATCTTAAGGCTGGCGAAGATTTTTTTATAATTAGGCAGCTAGAAGATCTTATTCCAGTCAATCAACTTGATGCAGATGAACATAAGATAGTAGTTTTTGACGATATTCCGCTAAATAACATGGAGATGAACAAAATAAAATCATATTTCTCACTGTCACGTAACAAACAGTGTAATTCTGTTTATCTCGCTCAAGGATTTTATAATGTTGACAGGTTTATTAGGCGAAATACGGGTTGTTTTATTTTATTTCCAGGACTGGATAATGTTGACGTTAGAAATATTGCAAGCGAGCAATGCGGTGGCGTGACAAAAGATAAGTTTATTGAACTTTACCGTAATGCTACAAAAGATAAATTTAACTTTTTCTTGTTTGATAAACTTACAAATGATCCAACTAAAATGTTTCGCTGTTGTATTAACAGTTACTTACAGTAAAGCGTTTCAATTTTATAAATTTTATAATTATAATAATGGACAAACGAGCAAGATACAGACAACACATAGAAGACCTAAAAAACTTGCTCAATCTCAGGCATCACTTAAGCAAAAAGTACAAGAAGCGCGACGTGGGCAAGTAACTGCTACAGAAACAACAGTTACAATTTTCAAGCCGGTTACTGAAGCATTATTAGGTAAACAACCTGAAACTAAACCACTGTCAGAAGAAGAACTTAAACAACTACAGGAAAAAGGTTTGGTTGGAATTGTTAGAGAACAACAGGAAGCAGCTGCTGCAAAACTTGTTACTAGATCTGATGAAGAAAAAAGAAAACTGATTGAGGCACTTACAGCAAATCTAGCTGATCCTGCGGTTAGACAAGCTGAAAGAGATCGATTGATAAACAATCCACTGGAACTTGAGCGAAGATTAGCAGAGTTAACAACGCAAGGAATAACAAATATTATAACAAGTTTATCAGGAGATATAAAAGATATCAAAGAGGAGCAACAAAGAGTTGGTGAGCTTACTGTAAAGTCTATGGAAGTTGGAGATCAAAGACTTTATTTTATAAAAAAAGCAAATGATGAGATAAAAGGTAGTGAATATGATGATTTTTTAAACAAAGAAAATATAAGTGATATTAATAATATAAGCAGGTGGACTGATGTAGAATATCAAGTATTAATCGATAGATTAAATGTAATATTTAAAGACGGAGCTGCTGCTAAAGATGAAATAAACACGGTTACAGAAATTGATGATATGCTTCCACTTTATAATAGAATGAGAAACGGTGTCATTGCTCTCACGTTTAAAAAAACAGCAGAAAATAGTAGAGCAAAACCTTTCGGTAAAGGGTGGAGTTTTAAAAGGAAATTTGATACACTTGATAAATCTCGTATACAAAAAAGTGGAGTAAGAACAGGAACTGGTGTAAAAGTATTTACTTCAACTACTGAAATGATAGGTAGATTAATGTTATTAATATCATCAAAGGAAGCTGGGAATGTTAGTGTTGAACTTGATAATGAAATCATTGACATACTTGATCATCTAAGATCGAGTGAATTATTAACATCTGACGAATATGAAACTTTACACCGCGACTTAATCGCGGCGACTTAATTTTATAAAATGATATAATATAAAAGGAATGCAAACAACATTATTACTAAACTCTTGTGAGTCTGCGATAGATAACGCAAATTTTTCAGTAAATTATATTCCACCTATCCAACTAGATCCTACAAAACAATATGAAATTGGATTAATTTCTTGTACTTGCTGGAATGCTATACCTAACGTGAAAAATGATGTTAACGATGAAATGTATTTTACTATGATTACAACATCTCCAATATCTACAACAAAAAAAATAAAAATTCCGCAAGGAGCTTATAATATTGAAGATCTAAACAAGACAATCAAAGAGCTCATAACAAAAGCTGACGGTGTGGCTGATAATTTTGAATTAGCAGCAAATTATAACACATTGCGAACTAGGATAACTTTGAAAAATATAGCAATCAATCTTGAACCAAGAGAAAGAAGTATTGCACAACTGTTAGGATTTACTGAAAAAACTTACACTGCACTTGATCAGCCTATTACATATGACAGTGAACTGCCATCAAATATAACAGAAGTAAATACAATATTAGTAAATTGCTCTATTGCTTCTGGCTCTTATACATCAAAAGGTAGCAAAGGTCAAACGATTTACAGTTTCTCACCAGAAGTCCCGCCAGGTTCTCTCATGCAAATAACTCCACGACATAGTATATATTATCCTTTAAACGTTGAAGATCAAATATCAAGTATAAGGATGCAGTTGACAGATCAATCAGGAAAACAGTTACATGTTAGTAATGAAGTTGTAACTTATTATTTACATCTACGCGAGCAAAAGTAAAAATTATGCAACATCAAATATAATGAAACAAAGAAAAAAAGTTTATCGAAGAAAAATAGTAGGAGGATTTTTTGGAAATATATTCACTAAAGTTATTGAAAATATTCCAGGACTAGCGCGTAAAGTTGCACCAATTGCTATTGACGCTGGTAAAGCTTTTACAACTGGGGCTGCATCTGCCGCTGGGACTGCCGTGGGACAAAAAATAGCTAATAAAATAAAAGGAGATCCACCGACTGCATCTGAAATAAAACAAGCTATCTCAGAAATCGCTCCAACAAAAGAAACTCAAAAAGCTATGATAACAACAACAAAAAAATTATTATCACCAAAGGGCGAGCAGATCATACAAAAATTAATATCTAAAGTAACAATGCCGCAATAAAATTTTATATAATCTAATAAAATAAAATGTCTGTTAAAAATTATCTCGAGTTAACAGAAACTTATGACATCGACAATGACGCGACAGAATTCGAGTTTGTTGAGGATCTTGATGAAAATTCTAACGAACCAAATAAAGCTGGTATTAGAACCTTTAACACCAGAGACGAAGATGTATTTCTACTGCCACATAAGGCTATGTTAGAAGTTCGTGGTCAGATTATGACAGTAGCCAATCCACCTGCTGCAATTGCAGTTGGAGCAGAAGTAGCTCTTATAAACAACGGCTGGAGTTTATTCAAAGGTGCTAGATATCAACTAGCCAATCAAACTATAGAAGATATTTCAGGTTATCTACAAGTTGCAAGTCCAATTTTAAATATTTTTTCCTTTTCCGACGATTACTCGAGATCAACTGCAACTAATATGATGTGGTTTAAAGATACTGGACGGGGTATAGCTGAATCAACATAATTTCTAAAGAGAGGCGCTATAGTACACGGAGCTGATGCTGCTGCAAATGCTGGAATTGTGAGAGATTTTCTCATTGCTAATGCAGACACGCTAGGTATTGACGCACCTGCTGCAGCTGCTAATGCAGACGCTACAAGAGTTTCTCTTATAGCAGCTTTTAATAATCTAAATATAACACCACCAGGAGCAGCTGCAGACGGTACTGCAATGTTAAATTTACTTCTTAACACACTTGACGTGAGAAATCCACGTTATAACGAAGGCTTTGCTAGGCGAAGAAAACTTGCAGCAGGATCACGTCAAATTACAATGATGCTTCCGCTAAGCACAATTTTCGGTTTTTGTCGCGATAATGATAAAGTATTTCGCGGAATAAAACATACTCTTATTTTAGATCGAGCAGACCAAAACGATTGCTTGTTTAGATCTGGAGGGGTTGATGTACAGTTTATCATAAACAAACTCGCTTTGTGGATGCCACGTATAACACCATCAATCACTAAAATGTCAGAATTAAATAGTACGCTTGATAAACATACAAACAGAATTTACTTTAAGCAGCATAAGATATATCAGACAGCGGTTCCAAATACTATTGACTACACATGGAGGGTCACAACAACATCAAGCGAACAACTGCCGAGAAATATCTTTGTCGTATTTCAACAGCAAGCCCGACGAGGTAACCAACAACAAAATAATGCAATATTTGATCACTCTAATGTCAAACGAATATACGCTAGATTAAATTCAAAGCAATATCCAGAACGAGCTATCGAGTGCAATTTTGCTGATGACGTTAATAAAAATATTTCTCGACCGTACATGTACCTGCTTGACGCAATGCAAAAGTATCAAGATGTTGAAGATGGAACTCAAATATCAGCAGAGGAATTTCGTACCCTTTATCCTATATTTCATTTTGATGTTAGTAAACATAACGAGCGAATTGTAGACAGCACAGCAGATATTGAAATTACCTGGACACTTGGGGCGGTTCCAGTAGCGCTGTACGTATACGCATTAGTGATTAGAGATAGATTTATCACAATAGATTCTATTGGAGGTAAAATGACAGTTCAAGTTTAATCTACAGTTGTTATATAAAATGGCAAGGTATATTGTAAAAGAAGTGTATTTGACTGATGGCCAAGTTAAAAAAATTAGTAGCTGCTATTGCAAAGCGAGAACAGGTATCATTAAAAATCAATCCTAATATTTCTGATGGTGTTTTAACAAAATTAATGCTAACAAAAAATCAAGTAAAGAAGTATGATCGTAAAAAAAAACATTTGTTTTAAATTTGAGTGCTGCACAAATGACAGCGATGGCAAAAGAAGGTGGTTTTCTTGGTCCAGCATTATCCGTATTAGCTAGCACAATAATACCTAAACTTTTACCGGTGTTGGGAACATTAGGACTAGCAGCAGCGTCTGGAGCAATATCTGACGCAACGAAGAAAGCAGTCGCAGATAATGGTATCATTCGTGGAAGTGGAATAAAAAATTGTAAATTTTATGTAAATAATATATTATAATGTCACAAAAGAAAAAGAAATCACCAACAACAAAAAAAGAAAACAACAAAAACAAAATCGCAAACACCAAAATGCAAATGCATATGCAATCAACCAAAACAAGGAGGATTTATTCCGATCGCTCCACTTTTGGCGGGACTAACGGGAAGTCTGCTGCCAAACCTTTTAGGAATCGGACGTGGTCTAACATTACCGGGAACTCGACCATCCCGTTGAGTAATTTTGATATCATTGATAAGTTAAAAGCTGTTCCTGGATTTCACGGAGTTTATTCTAAAGATGAACTCGCAGCAATAAAATCGCCGTCAGCTGTAAGTTCGTGTGTTATTAATATACAAGATTTCAATGACGGATCCGGCACACATTGGGTAGCAGTTTATAATAATAATTATTTTAACTCGTTTGGACTTCCTCCAAGCGATGTAATAAAAAAGTATATGAACAAAAAATTTAAAAAGATATATTATTCATCAAATCAACTACAACCTGTTGGAACGTCTGCTTGTGGATATTATTGTATAATGTTTATCCAACAGATGAGCAGAAATGTTAATTTTTTAAAATTTATTTTACAGTTTGACAAGCATCCTTCTCACGCTAATGATGAGATCGCAATTAATTTTTTCTAAACTTACAAGTATAATAATGTCAACATACTGTCTCAAGTGTAGAACTAAAACAGAAAATATTAATGAAACAACAGAAAAAACAAAAAACAACAGGATAATATTAAAAAGTATTTGTGCAATCTGTGGAAAAAGAAAAAATACATTTTTAAAGAAAACGTCCCCAGCGATAGTATCTCCAGCGACATCCCCAGCGATAGTGTCTCCAGCGACGTCGCTAGGATCTGGTTATCCTAATATTATTTTAGTCGACGATTAAAAACATAGAATGATATGCAACTGTGATTCTGACAGAGATTTGTGTATTGAGCAAAATAAAATTGTCGCATACTGTCCATGTTGTAACAACAGAGAAATAATAGGGTCAGGTATAGATATACATAAAATTATTGGAAAATTGCCAAAACCAAAAGGCGGTTGGACTTTGCCAGGTCATAAGTATACTGGTCCGTGGAATCCACTAGATCAACAACTAGATGAAAACGACAATCCGTTGCCAGGACAAGAGCCTTACAATCAAGTGGATGCAATAGCAATGCGTCATGATATCTGTTATCGTGATCATGAAAACTCAAAATTAGATTGTGATAAAGTAATGTTAGACGAATTACGTGATATGAAGCCAACAAATCTACGAGAACGTTTTGATAGAAGATTTGTTCAGGGAATGATAGGAGCAAAATAAAAACTTGGACTCGGAGAGTCTCGACTTGGAAAAAAGTATACGATGATCTTGCAGTCGAGCTGCACAGACCTAAAAAAAAAAGTTCCCACGACGTAAAGTTGTCGCTAATGGTGTAGATGATATCTGGGCAATAGATTTGGTGGATGTATCTAATCTAGCTCAGTTTAATGTTGGCGCTGATGGCGCTCCAAAAAGGTATTTGTTTAATGTTATAGATGTTTTTAGCAAATATGCTTTCAGTGTACCTGTTTCGGATAAGACAGGAACTTCAATGACTGATGCGCTAAGATAACGAGTGTAAAAAGAAAACCAAATAAAATCTGGACTGATCATGGATCCGAGTTTTTTAACAAAAAGTTTGAACAGTTTCTAGAACAAAATAATATAAAAAAATACGTTACAGGAAACGAGGGCAAAAGCGTTGTTGTTGAGAGATTTAATCGCACGCTAAACGAAAAATTACACAAACATATGACAGCTAAAAACACCAACAGGTACATCGATGACCTTTCTCAAATCGTAGGTGAATATAATAACACGCAACATCGAACCATCAAAATGACACCTAAAAAAGCTGTTAAAAATCCGATATTAGCAAATGAAAACATGTACCGCAGACATAAATTTAAGGTTGGTGATAAAGTTAGAATTTCTTTGACAAAAAAGGTATTTGCAAAAGGATTTACTCCAAACTGGAGCGAAGAAGTATTTGTAATTGATAAGGTACTTTTAACAGTACCTGTAACGTATGTTTTAAAATATCTGGCAGAGGAACCGATCGTAGGTAGTTTTTATGAACAAGAACTACAGAAAACTGAGCAGGATGTTTTTGTTATCGAGAAAGTGATTAGAAAAAAAGGGGATAAAAGTTTAGTCAAATGGCGTGGGTATAGCGATAAATTTAACAGTTGGATCCCAAACAAGCAGATTATGATATAATGCTATTATAAATTAACTCATACTTTTGTTTGACAGATTTACATTTTACTGGTTTACATAACGATATTAGATTCTGCTTACGATCGTTAGAGATTGTCATTAGATTAAAAATTTTAACGAATATGAAATCGAATTTGATATTTTTCTGTCGGCCTGGAATCTTGATATTTAAGAAAGGTTTGATTAGCTGCCAAAACAGTTGTTGTTCGGCAACGGTAAAATTAAATTTTATTATTTGTTTAGCAATGTGATACTTGACATTATACCGTTTAGTTGTTGATCTGCTGTAATTTGATCTGTCAGCAACAGTGACTATTTCACCATCATCATCAGATTCATTGTTATACAAAATATCATCTTCACTATAACCAATGGATTTGTCTTTAAAATCTTTGGAAAATGTGACCTTATCGCTGGTGACTTTGTCGCTAGTATCTTCTTCATAGAGTTCAGCAAGTCGTTTCATCAAGTCCATTATTATAATATATTTTTATCTAATTTATTATTATAAGATGACTGATGAGATAAAATATCACCAAAAAGTTAATATAGTAAATTACAACGAACTAGCCGAAGCGGTAAGAAAATGTTTGTTTGGTTATAGTGTTGATGTTATTGTAATGCAAGGTGATTCTCATAAAATATTACTAACAGAAGCAGAAAAAAATAAAATTAATGAAAATGCAGTAACGACTCTAAAATTTAATCACGATGATATCATAGCATTTGCTCATCATTGCTTGACTAAAACCGAATTACAAAATATTATTGATCATCATATCTAAAACCAATCCTAGCATCGTATTCGCTTGGAAAATTTGATTTCAATACTCCATCAGCTACAAATTTTACGACTGCGGGATTTATCTTATAATATTTCGCCGCAGCTGAAATCGATTTGAATTTAATCTCCTCATCCATTTCGAGGTTTTTTGAAATAACAGGTTTTATTGGACATCTAAAATTAATACCACCACGTCGTCCTTTTCTTACATTTTCCTGTTGGGTAACTAGTTCTAGATTTTCCAATCGATTATCAGTCTTTACGTTATTGATGTGATTAATAACAAGACCATTGGGTATAGATCCGTTGAACACCTCGTAAACAAACCTATGACCATAATAATTAACTTGATTCGGCGATGTTCCTCTAACAGTTACTTTGATATATCCCATATTGTTCATAGTACCAAGAACTTTTTTAGTTTTTCTGTTTCTAATAATACCGCGATCGTTAGCCTCGTATAAATCAAAGACAGGATGTGGCTGAAACTCATCTTGTAAGGATAAGTTTTCAATGTTGTCATCAGTGACTTTACTTTATAATGATATACACGCTGTCCCTCTGGAATATCATCGCAGAACAACGTGTAAATAAAATCTTTTCTAAACATTGCAATCCTCTCAGCATTATCTCCCATTACATTAATCGTAAAACCCGCTGACGTTAATTTGCCAACAGATATTCTAGTTTTGATGTTAATAACCGAACCTAATACATTTCCAGCGTATAAGTTATACTTTGGGTGAATTTGATATGCTTCTTGCTCACGTGCACTTGTCAGATTTACCGTCATTATATTATAGGTAATATTTTTTATCTTCAATTGATTTTTAGCGCATGCGCAGTGTGAGATAAAGTTATACTTTGGGTGAGTTTGATAAATCTCTTCCTCACGTGCGTTTGTCAGATTTACTGTCATTATATTATAGGCGATTTTTTTATCTTCAATTGATTTTTAGCGCATGCGCAGTGTGAGATAAAGTTATACTTTGGGTGAACTTGATATGTTTCTTGCTCACATGTGTTTGTTAGATTTGCTGTCATTATATTATAGGAGATTTTTTATCTTCAATTGATTTTTAGCGCATGCGTAGTGTGAAAAAATTATTAATTAGATAATACATTATAATATAATAATGTTAAAATTACGTGATATAGCTAAGAAAAGCCTTAAGGGAGAACCTAATAAAATAGCGACTGCTTTTGCAGGTTTTGATAATAGTTATCAGTTTGATAATCAAATTGTTTTAGTAAATTTTACTGCAACAAATCTTTGCCACCTACTACAGACAACTGTAAAACGTGAGCTTGAAAAACACAAAAGTATTAGATTATTTGTGCAATATCATGTTATATTTTTAAAGTTAGTTATAACGGAAGAATCAACTAACAAGGAAATTGCAGAACCTTATATGAACGCAAAATCAAGACGTGTTTTGCTTGGGACTGATCTGTTATCACTATCTGATGAAATACACCAAGAAATCTGGAAAAAAAATAGAGGAATTCACTCAATTAGGTTCGGGTTGGAAGTTTGAAATGATCAAAGAAATATTGTTTCACACGATGAAAATAACGCATTACGAGGTAGTTCATACATCGACCTGCCACCAAAAATAAAAAGTAAAAGATGTATAAACATCAAAAACGTAGATAACAAATGTTTCCAATGGGCTGTTCTTTCCGCACTATTTCCAGCAGAAAAACACGCTGATCGCGTTGAAAAATATATCAGTCACGTGTCTAGATTAAATTTTAAAGATATTAACTTTCCTGTGGCAGAAAATCAAATACCAAAATTTGAAAAGCAAAATAATGTTTCAATTAACGTTTTCGGACTAGATGAAAAAGAGGATGTATACCCGAGATATATTTCAGAAAAAGCTTCACAATCGACTATAAATTTACTGTACTACAAAAATCATTACGTTTGGATTAAAAACTTTAACGGACTAGTTGGTAAACAGTACAATAAAAATAGGAACAAAAAGTTCTTTTGTTACCGCTGCTTGCATGGTTGTACTAACAATGAAACATTACAAAAGCATTTGCAGTACTGTAGTGATGTGCAAAGAATAACATTGCCATCTAAAAAAGATAGTGTGTTACAGTTTGTCCATCATAATCACAAACTAAAAATTCCTTTTGTTATATACGCTGATTTTGAGTGTTTACTTCAACCTGTACTTGGCGTAGAAAATAATCCTAATCAATCGAGTACAAGAAAAGTTCAAAATCATGTTCCGTGTGGAGTAGCATACAAGGTAGTTTGTTGTACTGATTCAAGATTATCTAAACCGA
The DNA here is from genome assembly GCA_016746295.1 of Potamilus streckersoni. NCBI lineage: Eukaryota > Metazoa > Mollusca > Bivalvia > Unionida > Unionidae > Potamilus > Potamilus streckersoni. The sequence continues at coordinate 3,185,953 of JAEAOA010001977.1, forward strand.
TCAAATTATATCGAGGTAAAAATCCAGCTGTTTGGCTTCTCAAGCAGTTGATTAACGAAGTTGATAATATTACTTATCGTTTGAAAAAAGTAACGCCAATGTTAAAATTAACACCTCAACAAGAATCCGCTCACGAGCAAGCATAAATTTGTCATATTTGTGAAAAAGCTTTTGACGATGACAAAAAAGTACATGACCATTGTCATTTGACTGGACAGTACCGTGAAGCGGCTCATAATCAGTGTAATTTAAAACTTCATGCTCCAGATTTTATTCTAGTTATTCTTCACAATTTTCGAGGATATGATAGCCATATTATAGTAGAAGCTTTTGGTGATCCTGATATAAAATCTCGTCTAAAACTCGATAACATCATCAAATGCATCCCAAATAATTTTGAAAAGTACATGTCAGTTACGCTAGGTAAATTGCGTTTTATTGACAGCCTGCAGTTTATGGCAGCCTCGTTAGATGAGTTAGTGAAAGGTTGTAGTAAATTTGATAACCTAAGAGACTGTTTTGGAGATAAATTTAATCTACTAGCTAAAAAAGGAGTTTTTCCATACGAATACCTCGACGACTGGAGTAAATTTGATGAAACATCTTTACCTGACAAAGACAAATTTTACTCACAACTTAAAAATGAAAATATAACTGATGATGAGTACATGTATGCACAAGATATCTGGAAAGAGTTTGATTGTGAGACTTTTGGTGATTATCATGATTAATACCTGAAAACTGACGTGTTATTATTAGCAGATGTTTTTGAAAGTTTTCGTGAAGTGAGTTATAATAATTATGGACTAGATCCTTGCTGGTATTATTCTGCCCCTGGGTTGTCATGGGATGCTTTGCTAAAGTTTAGTAAGGTAAGGTTAGAATTACTGATTGATGTTGATATGTTCAATTTTATCGAAAAAGGTATCCGAGGTGGTATTAGCGTGATAACAAAAAATATGCTGAAGCAAACAACAAATACCTGAAACAGTATAACCCTGACCTTCCTTCGAAGTATATAATTTATCTAGATTGTAATAATCTTTACGGTGGTTCGATGGCAGAACCAATGCCTTTTAGCGGATTTCATTGGATCACGGTTGATCGATTTCTATCAGAGACAGAAAAAAAGATACCCGACGATGTTTCCTATTTCGTTGAAGTTGATCTTGATTATCCAAATTCGCTACACAAATTACATAACGATTACCCTTTCTGTGCGGAATCGATGGTCATAGATTATAGTTTGTTATCAAAAGAACAACAAGCGTTAGCATCACCAAGGCAACATTCCATGGTCAAGAAACTAGTACCAAATTTACTTGATAAGAAAAATTACGTTTTGCATTACAAAGTTTTAAAACAAGCAGTCGATGCTGGTCTTGTGTTGAGAAAAGTTCATCGTGTACTAAAATTTAATCAGTCGCCGTGGATGAGAGGTTATATTAACTCAAACACTTCAAGAAGAGCTGCAGCGAAAACAGAGTTTGAGAAAAACTTTTTTAAACTGATGAACAATTCCGTTTTTGGTAAGACGATGGAGAATATTAGGAAACGTGTAAATATTGAAATAGTTAATGATGTCAATCGCAGAAACAAACTTGTGTCAGACGATGATTTTGTGAGCATGAAAATATTTAATGAAAATCTTGTTGCGATACAAAGAAGAAAAACAAATCTAAAACTAAACAAGCCGATCTATGTTGGAGCTGCTGTGTTAGATTTATCAAAGTGACTGATGTACGATTTTCATTACACTTTTGTTAAAAATCAGTGGCCGGCTAGTAGATTATTGTTTACTGATACTGATTCGCTCGTATATGAAATCGAATGCGAGGACATCTATCAGGACATGTACAATAATCAACATCTGTTTGATCTTTCCGATTATCCACGTGACAGTAAATTTCATGACGACACAAATAAAAAGGTTATTGGTAAGTTTAAAGATGAAATGAACTCGAGCGCTATCAAATATTTTATCGGATTACGCAGCAAAATGTATGCCGTATTGTTAGACAATAATAAAATAACGAAAAACGCTAAAGGTCTGCCTCTTAATTTTGTTAAAAAGTTTATGAAATTTGATGACTACAAGTACGCGATTGATGGTGGTGTTAGTTTTATGAGAGCTATGGCAATTCGAACTAATCATCATAAACTCGAAACAGATGTCATTATCAAACGTGGATTGTACAATTTTGATGACAAACGCTATTGTAAAAATAGGGTAGATACATTTGCCTTTGGGTATTTTCATTGTGACTAAAATTTTATCTAAACTTATAAAATAATGTTTGAAAATTTGACAATGACAAATAGCTACAATAGTAACATCAAATATCTAATGATGGACGGTAAACAATTGACAGTTGAATTTAATAATGAAACATCAGGTATATGTTTTAATGGAACACGTGACAAGTTAAAACTTTCGCTCATCAGATCTGATAACAGCGAGTATTTCAATTATCTCGAACATTTGTATCAAAAGTTGCTAGCGGAATTTAAAAACTTTCACAGCCCCATTAGCCAACAAAACTATACTAAACTCACAATTGATCTCGATCGGTCAAGGGTATATTTTATCAACAAAAAATATCCTCTGAACAAACCAGAAATGAAAGATTTGTTTGAGTCCCATCGCTGTGTGAGCGGTAAAGTAAAATTTAGTATCTATAGTCGTGATAGTGAAGTATTTTTAATATCAACAGTTGAAACATTAATCATTGGTAATGAGATATAAAATAATATCATTTTCATTCTAATGCTAGTTTAATTTCCGCCTTGTTAACTTAAACGCTCTAATGCACAGTTTAATTTTCATCCTATTATCTGATAAAAAATTTGTGGTAAAATCTAGTTGCCGTCTTTAGAATAATCATATTCCACACATACGCTGTTCTAACAAATTCGTCACTTCTGTTGACAGAGCTTATGGCATTCCAACACCTGTTGTTTTGTCTGGTTACAAAATATCTGTCTACATAGTAGTAGTAAAGGGAAATGAGGGGTTTGGCGGGGGTGGGGGAGGAGGTGTGGGAGGGGGTGGTGGGCCAAAACTCTCATTTCACTTTACTACTTATGTATGTATGTATGTATGTATGTATGTATGTATGTATGTATGTATGTATGTATGTATGTATGTATGTATGTATGTATGTATGTACTTGACTGATTAAAATACATGTTTTTAATATGTATCTTTGTTCATTTTTATAGCGGTCCGAATATTCAATGCTCATGGTGAAACAACGGACGCTAGAGAGGCCTTAGCGTTAAACCATAGATTACAGAACATAGATATATACTCCAATAGCTGGACGACCTCTGATCAGGTTCTCTACGATGGCCCAGACAAAGTTACACAAAAAGTTCTAGAAAATGGTGTCAAGCAGGTGAGCCAAATTCATCGGTCCTAAGCGAGTAGCACAAATACCAAATTTCCACTTTCTTATTCAAATATAACAGTCTTCAAAATCTTAATTATTCTTTACAATTTGTCTCAATAAAATGCACATAGCCTCTTAAAACCTATGGAATTTAATTTGTTTTATTCCCTCCACAAGAGACGGTAAATTCTTTAATACAGTTGAAATAGTATCATCAGGCACAATAAGTACGAAAAGGCGAACACATCATGGTTATCGGCAGCGATATTTGCAGTCTGCAGAAATTAAAAGTACACGCATTTTCAAGCTTTGGTGTAAACAAAATTAGAATATAAAGACGATACAAATGTATTCATAAGGTATACGATATAGCTAACATTTTCGGAAAAGCTAACCATACAAAACATCAAACGCATATCAGTCAAAGGTCAAAGCATTAACTTTTCATTTAAGGGTCGAAAAAGAAAGGGATCCATCTACCTATTCCCTTCCGGAAATGGCGGTAAAAATGAGAACTGCAATAGTGATGGATACGCCAACAGTATATACACCATCACTATAAGCTGTGCCCTGATAAACGGCAGTAGACCTCACTACTCAGAAATTTGCCCCTGTGCTCTCGCCACAACACTTAGCGAAGGTGGAAGTGATCCTTTTTCGTACCTGGTACTATATAGTTTTTAATAAATTACAACCACTTTGCTACATTATTATTGTGGACAGACTAAATATATATATATATATATATATATATATATATATATATATATATATATATATATATATATATATATATATGTGTGTGTGTTTGTGTGTGTGTATATATATATATATATATATAAATATATATATATATATATATATATATATATATATATATATATATATATATATATATATATATATATAAATATATATATATATATTTCGTTTCTAGTATGAAACGCACATTGCAGTTAACCTGAAAGGTTATTATAATTCTCATGCTCATGAGAGAACCTCTGGCGAATTCGTTGTCAGAATTATTTGCACGCAAAATTTAGGTTACCAATATTGGAGGGGCTAAGTTTCCTGTGAGTATTTTGGTATCAAATCATTGTTTCAAACTGGCTTGTGGCAATCTGGGTTTCCCAATAATTAAGTTGCAATTATCACCAAAATGTACATTTTCTTTAATTTGTTGCAGGTTACCTGCAACCGGACAAACAATGGTAGATGCTCTACTGTGTTCCAAGGGTCTTCCGTCTCCACCGCTCTTGCCTCGGGATTTGTAGCCCTTGCCCTAGGTGCAAAGTAGGTGAATGCATTAACTATGGACATCTTATCGCCTTTACTTCTCACAACGACGGAGACCTATATTATAAAACATTATATTCTTGATATTATGATATAAATCTCTGTGTGTGCATAGTTTCCATTCGAAAGTTTTTATGAGTTTTTTTGTTGTTGTTGTTGTTGTTGTTGTTGTTGTTGTAGTGTTTAAATTATTTATTTGGGCGTGATGGGTGTTTTGAATGTATTCATAACATATTTTATTTACTCGTTGGTCTCTGTACGTATACTTCATTTAATCCTAGGGCTCTGAAACTAGTTCTCAGTTTTAAGTGTACATGACATAGGCTAAAAAGTGCTAAGGTGTATAGGGTTGCCCTTGTTGATTTGTATGTTACTGTATATGGTTGCCCTTGTCGATCAGTATATCATTGTATAGGGTTGCCCTGGTCAATCAGTTTGTCACTGTATAGGGTTGCCCTGGTCAATCAGTATATCACTGTATAGGGTTGCCCTTCTCGATCAGTATATCACTGTAAAGGGTTGCCCTTGTCAATCAGTATGTCACTGTATAGGGTTGCCCTTGTTGACCAGTATGCCACTGTATATGGTTGCCCTTGTAAATCAGTATGTCACACAGTTTTGCGAGAATGGATGAGACGGACGGATAAATATCCCCAAAATGCCCCAGGTAGAGTACATCAAATCAGAACATTTTTTTTGTCAGTTTATTTCTTGTCATGTTTGATTGCAAAATAAAAAGTTCAGTTTATCTCTTTATGTAATAACCCAGATTTGCACCAATATTACTATAAAATTCAATGATAAATTACTTATGGCTTTTATTATATATATATATATATATATATATATATATATATATATATATATATATATATATATATATATATATATATATAGATGCAATAAACTGACGACGAACAGTACGAAACTAGTAACTAACTAGCCTAAGCGCTTTCGACTCTTAATGAGTCTTTTTCAAAGGCAAATACAAAACATAGTTACGACAAACAAATAAACACAAAAACGTTGCGTTTGTAAACCTCTACATTTCTATCTTCACATGTGTTAAAACTATAAATACAACCAGCTTGTGTAGACTAGTTGCGGAAACTGAAAACGTTGTATAATTCCCTAAAAGTCTACAAGCCAAAGCGACATCTATTTTTATTTTGTGTACATATGTAACGCAGATTATATCCCGGATATTTGGTTCTATACCGGTTATTCTTATAGTAAAAATTGAAGGATAAGAAGATTTAGAAAATGTTAAATTCTACTAGTGCATAGTTTTCATTTTCTAGTCTTCTTGGTTTAGACCGCTTGGTTTCAATGTTCTAAGGCGGCGTATCCAGTATGATTCCTTTTCCTTCCTGGTTTCGGAACTCCAGCTGTGGTTGTTGGCAATAGCGATAAGTATTATATCACTGAAAGTGTGGCCAGGGGAGGAGAAGTGTTCTGCGACCGGGCTTCTGTACAGCTTTTTTGTCATCCAATCAGATCTATGAAGGTTTATCCTTATGTGTAGCTTTTCAGTTTCTCCCACGTACTGAAGGCCACAGATCTTACATGTGATGAGATAAATCACATTCTCTGTTTTGCACGTTTTGTTTGGACCATGTATGTTTAGTTTTTCTTTAGTCACTGTGCTAGTGAATGTCTTGGTCTCTATCATATGTTGACAGGTTTTGCATCTTTTATCGCCACAGGGTCCAGATTGACTAGGTTGGTTTTGACTAGCGATTGTTGTTAGCTTGGCCCTGACTAGGATGTCCTTTAGGTTTTTTGGTCTCCGGTAAGCTACTACAGGTTTGTTCGGAAGTATTAGGTTTAGTATGTCTGACGATTGCACGGTTGGCCAGTGGTTTGCGATGATTTTACCTACTTTGGGATTGTCTGGGTGATAGGTCAGAATAAATGGTATCCTATCAACCTTTTCTTTCTGAAGAGCTGGCTAAACATTTAATTTACCGAGGCTACGACAAAGACCTGATTGCGGAGGCAATCCAAAGGGCCAAACAAACAAACCGTGATGACCTACTCAGATATGGACAGAAAGAAAAGGTTGATAGGATACCATTTATTCTGACCTATCACCCAGACAATCCCAAAGTAGGTAAAATCATCGCAAACCACTGGCCAACCGTGCAATCGTCAGACATACTAAACCTAATACTTCCGAACAAACCTGTAGTAGCTTACCGGAGACCAAAAAACCTAAAGGACATCCTAGTCAGGGCCAAGCTAACAACAATCGCTAGTCAAAACCAACCTAGTCAATCTGGACCCTGTGGCGATAAAAGATGCAAAACCTGTCAACATATGATAGAGACCAAGACATTCACTAGCACAGTGACTAAAGAAAAACTAAACATACATGGTCCAAACAAAACGTGCAAAACAGAGAATGTGATTTATCTCATCACATGTAAGATCTGTGGCCTTCAGTACGTGGGAGAAACTGAAAAGCTACACATAAGGATAAACCTTCATAGATCTGATTGGATGACAAAAAAGCTGTACAGAAGCCCGGTCGCAGAACACTTCTCCTCCCCTGGCCACACTTTCAGTGATATAATACTTATCGCTATTGCCAACAACCACAGCTGGAGTTCCGAAACCAGGAAGGAAAAGGAATCATACTGGATACGCCGCCTTAGAACATTGAAACCAAGCGGTCTAAACCAAGAAGACTAGAAAATGAAAACTATGCACTAGTAGAATTTAACATTTTCTAAATCTTCTTATCCTTCAATTTTTACTATAAGAATAACCGGTATAGAACCAAATATCCGGGATATAATCTGCGTTACATATGTACACAAAATAAAAATAGATGTCGCTTTGGCTTGTAGACTTTTAGGGAATTATACAACGTTTTCAGTTTCCGCAACTAGTCTACACAAGCTGGTTGTATTTATAGTTTTAACACATGTGAAGATAGAAATGTAGAGGTTTACAAACGCAACGTTTTTGTGTTTATTTGTTTGTCGTAACTATGTTTTGTATTTGCCTTTGAAAAAGACTCATTAAGAGTCGAAAGCGCTTAGGCTAGTTAGTTACTAGTTTCGTACTGTTCGTCGTCAGTTTATTGCATCTATTTTAATTAATCCCTGACAGACGCGATCCCTTGGTGGATCCAGTACGCTTGAGAGGGTTGTTATTCGCCATATGATTTGTATTCTTTATATATATATATATATATATATATATATATATATATATATATATATAGATATATATATTAAAATATAGCATTTAGTGTGTTGATATTTCCTTTGTTTATATTTCATTCCCTTTCATTTAGTCCCTCTTTTTTTTTATTTAAAATCTAACACTGCAGCTCCAACATATAGATCGGCTTGTTTAGTTTTAGATTTGTTTTTCTTCTTTGTATCGCAACAAGATTTTCATTAAAAAATATTTTCATGCTCACAAAATCATCGTCTGACACAAGTTTGTTTCTGCGATTGACATCATTAACTATTTCAATATTTACACGTTTCCTAATATTCTCCATCGTCTTACCAAAAACGGAATTGTTCATCAGTTTAAAAAAGTTTTTCTCAAACTCTGTTTTCGCTGCAGCTCTTCTTGAAGTGTTTGAGTTAATATAACCTCTCATCCACGGCGACTGATTAAATTTTAGTACACGATGAACTTTTCTCAACACAAGACCAGCATCGACTGCTTGTTTTAAAACTTTGTAATGCAAAACATAATTTTTTCTTATCAAGTAGGATTTGGTACTAGTTTCTTGACCATGGAATGTTGCCTTGTGATGCTAACGCTTGTTGTTCTTTGATAATAACAAACTATAATCTATGACCATCGATTCCGCACAGAAATGGTAATCGTTATGTAATTTGTGTAGCGAATTGGATAATCAAGATCAACTTCAACGAAATAGGAAACATCGTCGGGTATCTTTTTTTCTGTCTAATGATAGAAATCGATCAACCGTGATCCAATGAAATCCACCAAAAGGCATTGGTTCTGCCATCGAAACCACCGTAAAATTATTACAATCTAGATAAACTATATACTTCGAAGGAAGGTCAGGGTTATACTGTTTCAAATATTTGTTGTTTGCTTCAGCATATTTCTTCGTTATCACGCTAATACCACCTCGGATACCTTTTTCAATAAAATTAAAAACATATCAACATCTCAGTCAGTAATTCTAACCTTACCTTACTAAACTTTAGCAAAGCATCCCATGACAACCCAGGGGCAGAATAATACCAGCAAGGATCTAGTCCATAATTATTATAACTCACTTCTCGAAAACTTTCAAAAACATCTGCTAATAATAACACGTCAGTTTTCAATACAAATCATGATAATCACCAAAAGTCTCACAATCAAACTCTTTCCAGATATCTTTGTGCATTACTCATCATCAGTCAGTTATATTTTCATTTTTAAGTTGTGAGTAAAATTTTTTCTTTGTCAGGTAAAGATGTTTCATCAAATTTACTCCAGTCGTCGAGGTATTCGTATGGAAAAACTCCTTTTTTTTAGCTAGTAGAATTAAATTTATCTCCAAAACAGTCTCTTAGGTTATCAAATTTACTACAACTTTTCACTAACTCATCTAACGAGGCTGCCATAAACTGCAGGCTGTCAATAAAAAACGCAATTTACCTAGCGTAACTGACATGTACTTTTCAAAATTATTTGGGATGCATTTGATGATGTTATCGAGTTTTAGACGAGATTTTATATCAGGATCACCAAAAGCTTCTACTATAATATGGCTATCATATCCTCGAAAATTGTGAAGAATAACCGGAATAAAATCTGGAGCGTGAAATTTTAAATTACACTGATTATGAGCCGCTCCACGATACTGTCCAGTCAAATGACAATGGTCATGTACTTTTTTTGTCATCGTCAAAAGCTTTTTCACAAATATGACAAATTTCTGCTTGCTCGTGATCGGATTCTTGTTGAGGTGTTAATTTTAACATTGGCGTTACTTTTTTCAAACGATAAGTAATATTATCAACTTCATTAATCAACTGCTTGAGAAGCCAAACAGCTGGATTTTTACCACGATATAATTTGATTGGTTTAGATAATCTAGAATCAGTACAACAAACTACCTTGTACGCTACTCCACACGGAACATGATTTTGAACTTTTCTTGTACTCGATTGATTAGGATTATTTTCTACGCCAAGTACAGGTTGAAGTAAACACTCAAAATCAGCGTATATAACGAAAGGAATTTTTAGTTTGTGATTATGATGGACAAACTGTAACACACACTATCTTTTTTAAATGGCATTGTTATTCTTTGCACATCACTACAGTACTGCAAATGCTTTTGTAATGTTTCATTGTTAGTACAACCATGCAAGCAGCGGTAACAAAAGAACTTTTGTTCCTATTTTATTGTACTGTTTTACCACCTAGCCCGTTAAAGTTTTTAATCCAAACGTAATGATTTTTGTAAAACAGTAAATTTATAGTCGATTGTGACGCTTTTTCTGAAATATATCTCGGTTTACATCCTCTTTTTCATCTAGTCCGAAAACGTTAATTGAAACATTATTTTGCTTTTCAAATTTTGGTATTTGATATTCTGCCACAGGAAAGTTAATATCTTTAAAATTTAATCTAGACACGTGACTGATATATTTTTCAACGCGATCAGCGTGTTTTTCTGCTGGAAATAGTGCGGAAAGAACAGCCCATTGGAAACATTTGTTATCTACGTTTTTGATGTTTATACAACATCTTTTACTTTTTATTTTTGGTGGCAGGTCGATGTATGAACTACCTCGTAATGCGTTATATTTCATCGTGTGAAACAATATTCTTTGATCATTTCAAACTTCCAACCCGAACCTAATTGAGTGAATTCCTCTATTTTTTTCCAGAATTTCTTGGTGTATTTCATCAGATAGTGATAACAGATCAGTCCCAAGCAAAAACACGTCTTGATTTTGCGTTCATATAAGGTTCTGCAATTTCCTTGTTAGTTGATTCTTCCGTTATAACTAACTTTGAAAATATAACATGATATTGCACAAATAATAATCTAATACTTTTTGTGTTTTTTGAGCTCACGTTTTACAGTTGTCTGTAGTAGGTGGTAAGATTTGTTGCAGTAAAATTTACTAAAACAATTTGATTATCAAACTGATAACTATTATCAAAACTGCAAAAGCAGTCGCTATTTTATTAGGTTCTCCCATAAGGACTTTCTTAGCTATATCACGCAATTTTAACATTATTATACTATAATGTAATATCTAATTGATAATTTTCTCACATTGCGCATGCGCTAAAAATTAATTGAAGATGATAAAAAAAATCTCACAGTATAATATAATGACAGCAAATCTAACAAAACACATGTGAGCAAGAAGCATATCAAATTCACCCAAAGCACGTGAGGATAATTAATCATTAACTCACACTGCGCATGCGCAAAAAATCAATTGAAGATAAAAAAATAGCCTATAAAATAATGACAGTAAATCTGACAAGCGCACGTGAGCAAGAAAATATATCATTCACCCAAATATAACTTATACGCTGGAAATGTATTTAGGTTCGGTGTTTACTAACATCAAAACTAGAATATCTGTTGGCAAATTAACGTCAGCGGGTTATACGATTAGTGTAAAGGGAGATAATGCCGAGAGGATTGCAATGTTTAGAAAAGATTTTATTTACACGTTGTTTTGCGATGAAATTCCAGAGGGACAGCGTGTATATCATTGAACGATAAAGTCACTGATGACAACATTGAAAACTTATCCTTACAAGATGAGTTTCAGCCGCATCCTGTCTTTGATTTATACGAGGCTAACGATGCGGTATTATTAGAAACACAGAAAAACTAAAAAAGTTCTTGGTACTATGAACAATATGGGATATATCAGGTAACTGTTAGAGGAACATCGACAATCAAGTTTGTTATTACTGGTCATAGGTTTGTTTATGACGAGGTGTTCAACGGATCTATACCCAATGGTCTGGTTATTACATCATATCAATAACGTAAAAACTGATAATCGATTGAAAATCTGAGCTAGTGACGCAACAGGAAAATGTAAGAAAAGGACGAGGTGGTGGTATTATTTTTTAGATGTCCAATAAAACCTGTTATTTCAAAAAACCTCGAAACGGATGAGGAGATTAAATTCAAATCGATTTCAGCTGCGGCGAAATATTATAAGATAAATCCCGCAGTCGTAAAATTTGTAGCTGATGGAGTAATAAAATCAACTTTTTCAAGCGAATACGATGCTAGGATTGGTTTTAGATATGATGATCAATAATATTTTGTAATTCAGTTTTAGTCAAGCAATGATGAGCAAATGCTATGATATCATCGTGATTAAATTTTAGCGTCGTTACTGCACTTTCATTAATTTTATTTTTTCTGCTTCTGTTAGCAATATTTTATGAGAATCACCTTGCATTACAATAACGTCAACACTATAACCCAACAAACATTTTCTTACCGCTTCGGCTAGTTCGTTGTAATTTACTATATTAACTTTGGTGATATTTTATCTCATCAGTCATCTTATAATAATAAATTAGATAAAAATATATTATAATAATGGACTTGATGAAACGACTTCGCTGAACTTCTACGAAGAAGATACTAGCGCAAAGTCGCCAGCGATAAGGTCGACAGTCCAGTGATAAGGTCACATTTTCCAAAGATTTTCATAGACAAATCTATTGGTTATAGTGAAGATGATATTTTATATAACAAGCGAATCTGATGATGATGGTGAAATAGTCACTGTTGCTGACAGATCATAATTACAGCAGACCAACAACTAAACGATATAATGTCAAGTATCACATTGCAAAAAAAATAATGAAATTTAATTTTACCGTTGCCGAACAACAACTGTTTTGGCAGCTAATCAAACCTTTCTTAAATATCAAGATTCCAGGCCGACAGAAAAATATCAAATTCGATTTCATATTTGTCAAGATTTTCAATCTAATGACGATCTCTGACGATCGTAAGCAGTATCTAATATCGTTATGTAAACCAGTAAAATGTAAATCTGTCAAACAAAAGTATGAGTTAATTTATAATAGCAACATTATATCATAATCTGCTTGGTTGGGATCCAACTGTTAAATTTATCGCTATACCCACGCCATTTGACTAAACTTTTATTCCTTTTTTCTAATCACTTTCTCGATAACAAAAACATCCTGCTCAGTTTTCTGTAGTTCTTGTTCATAAAAAATACCTACGATCGGTTCCCCTGGCAGATCTTTTAAAACGTACGTTACAGATATTGTGAAAAGTACCTTATCAACTACAAATACTTCTTCGCTCCAGTTTGGAGTAAATCCTTTTGCAAATACCTTTTTCATCAAAGAAATTCTAACTTTATCACCAACCTTAAATTTATGTCTGCGGTACATGTTTTCATTTGCTAATATTGGATTTTTAATAGCATTTTTGGTGTCATTTTGATGGTTCGATGTTTCGTGTTATTATATTCACCTACGATTTGAGAAAGGTCATCGATGTACCTGTTGGTGTTTTTAGCTGTCATATGTTTGTGTATTTTTTTTTGTTTAGCGTGCGATTAAATCTTTCAACTACAACGCTCTTACCATCGTTTCCTGTAACATATTTTGTATATTATTTTGTTCTAGATACTGATCAAACTTTTGTTAAAAAAACTCGGATCCGTGATTAGTCCAGATTTTATTTCGTTTTCTTTCTGTACTCGTTATTATTTGTTTTAGCGCATCAGACATTGAAGCACCTGTCTTATTCGAAACAGGTAGACTGAAAGCGTATTTACTAAAAACGTCTATAACATTAAACAAATACCTTTTTGGAGCGCCATCAGCGCCAACGTTAAACTGAGCTAGATTGGATACATCCACCAAATCTATTGCCCAGATATCATCTACACCATTAGCGACAACTTTACGTCGTGGAAACTTTTTTTTTAGGTCTGTGCAGCTCGACTGCAAGATCATCGTATATTTTTTTTTCCAAGTCGAGACTCTCCCAGTCCGAGTTTATATTTTTGCTCCAATCATTCCCTGAACAAATTTTCTATCAAAACGTTCTCGTAGATTTGTTGGCTCCATATCACGTAATTCGTCTAACATTACTTTATCACAATCTGATTTCGAGTTTTCATGATCACGATAACAGATATCATGACGCATTGCTATTGCATCCACTTGATTATAAGGCTCTTTGCCTGGCAATGGATTGTCTTTTTCATCTAGTTGTTTGATCTATCTAGCGGATTCCACGGACCAGTATACCGATGACCTGGCAATGTCCAACCGCCTTTTGGTTTTGGTAATTTTCCAATAATTTTATGTATATCTATACCTGACCCTATTATTTCTCTGTTGTTACAACATTGACAGTATGCGACAATTTTATTTTGTTCAAGACACAAATCTCTGTCAGAATCACAGTTGCATATCATTCTATATTTTTAATCGTCGACTAAAATAAAATAGGATAACCAGATCCTAGCGAACTCGCTGGAGACAAATGCTGATGTCGCTGGAGATACTATCGCTGGGGACACTTTCTTTAAAAACATATTTTTTCTTTTTCCACAGACTACACAAAAAACTTTTTAGTATTATCCTGTTGTTTTTTTTTTTTTTTTGTTTTTTCTGTTGTTTCATTAATTTTTTCTGTTTTAGTTCTACACTTGAGACAGTATGTTGACATTATTAAATTTGTTAAGTTTTAGATAAAATTAATTGCAATCTCATCATTAGCGTGAGAAGGATGCTTGTCAAACTGTAAAATATATTTTAAAAAATTAAGATTTCTGCTCATCTGTTGGATAAACATTGTACAATAATACCCACAAGCAGACGTTCCAACAGGTTGGAGTTGATTTGATGAATAATATATTTTTAAAATTTTTTTGTTCATATACTTTTTTATTACATCGCTTGGAGGAAGTCCAAACGAGTCAAAATAATTATTATTATAAACTGCTACCCAATGCGTGCCGGATCCGTCATTGAAATCTTGTATATTAATAACACACGAACTTACAGCTGACGGCGATTTTATTGCTGCGAGTTCATCTTTAGAATAAACTCCGTGAAATCCAGGAACCGCTTTAAACTTATCAATGATATCAAAATTACTCAACGGGGTGGTCGAGTTCCTGGTAATGTTAGACCACGTCCGATTCCTAAAAGATTTGGCAGCAGACTTCCCGCTAGTCCCGCCAAAAGTGGAGCGAACGGAATAAATTCCTCCTTGTTTTGTTGATTGCATATGCATTTGCATTTTGTGTGTTGGCGATTTTGTTTTTGATTTTGTTTTATTTTTTTTTTTTGTTGTGATTTCTTTTTCTTTTGTGGCATTATAAATATATTCATTTACATAAAATTTACAATTTTTTTTTATTCCACTTCCACGAATGATACCATTACCTTTGACTGCTTTCTCCGTTGCGCCATAACATGAAGACGAGTATACATCTAATCCAAAGCGTCCTAAGACTGGTAAAAGTTTAGGTATTATTGTACTAGTTAATACTGATAATGCCGGACCAAGAAAACACCTTTAACGACAATGTCGTTTGCCATCGCTGTCATTTGTGCAGCACTCAAATTTAAAACAAAAGTTTTTTTTTACGATCATACTTTTTTTACTTGATTTTTTGTTAGCATTAATTTTGTTAAAACACCATCAGAAATATTAGGATTGATTTTTAATGATACCTGTTCTCGCTTTGCAATAGCAGCTACTAAATTTTTTAACTTGGCCATCAGTCAAATATACTTCTTTTACAATATATTTTGCCATTTTATATAACAACTGTAGATTAAACTTGAACTGTCATTTTATCTCCAATAGAATCTACCGTGATAAATCTATCACTAATCACTAATGCGTATACGTACAACGGCGCCACTGGAACTGCCCCAAGTGTCCAGGTAATTTCAATATCCGCTGTGCTGTCTACATTCGCTCGTTATGTTTACTAACATCAAAATGAAATATAGGATAAAGTGTACGAAATTCCTCTGCTGATATTTGAGTTCCATCTTCAACATCTTGATATTTTTGCATTGCGTCAAGCAGGTACATGTACGGTCGAGAAATATTTTTATTAACGTCATCAGCAAAATTGCACTCGATAGCTCGTTCTGGATATTGCTTTGAATTTAATCTAGCGTATATTCGTCTGACATCAGCGTGGTCAAATATTGCATTATTTTGTTGTTGGTTTCCTCGTCGAGCGTGCTGTTGAAATACGACAAAGATATTTCTCGGCAGTTGTTCGCTTGATGTTGTTGTGACCCTCCATGTGTAGTCAGTAGTATTTGGAACCGCTGTCTGATATATTTTATGCTGCTTAAAGTAAATTCTGTTTGTATGCTTATCAAGCGTACTATTTAATTCTGACATTTTAGTGATTGATGGTGTTATACGTGGCATCCACAAAGCAAGTTTGTTTATGATAAACTGTACATCAGCCCCTCCAGATCTAAACAAGCAATCGTTTTGGTCTGCTCGATCTAAAATAAGCGTATGTTTTACTCCGCGAAATACTTTATCATAATCGCGACAAAAGCCGAAAAATTGTGCTTAGCGGAAGCATCATTGTAATTTGACGTGATCCTGCTGCAAGTTTTCTTCGCCTAGCAAAGCCTTCGTTATAACGTGGATTTCTCACGTCAAGTGTGTTAAGAAGTAAATTTAACATCGCAGTACCGTCTGCAGCTGCTCCTGGTGGCGTTATATTTAGATTATTAAAAGCTGCTGTAAGAGAAACTCTTGTAGCGTTTGCATTAGCATCTGCAGCAGGTGCGACAATATCTAGTGCAGCAGCATTAGCAATGAGAAAATTTCTCACAATTACAGCATTTGCATCAGCATTAGCTCCATGTACTATAGCGCCTCTCTTTAAAAATTCTGTTGATTCAGCTATACCCCGTCCAGTATCTTTAAACCACATCATGTTAGTTGCAGTTGATCTCGAGTAATCGTCGGAAAACGAAATAATATTTAAAATTGTACTTGCAACTTGTAGATGACTTGAAATATCTTCTATAGTTTGATTGGCCAGTTGATATCTAGCACTTTTGAATAAACACCAGCCGTTATTTATAAGAGCTACTTCTGTTCCAACTGCAAATGCAGCAGGTGGATTGGCTACTGTCATAATCTGACCACGAACTTCTAACATAGCCTTATGTGGCAGTAGAAATACATCTTCGTCTCTGGTGTTAAAGGTTCTAATACCAGTTTTATTTGGTTCGTTAGAATTTTCATCAAGGTACTCAACAAACTCGAATTCTGTCACATCGTTGTCGATGTCATAAGTTTCTGTTAAGTCGAGATAATTTTTAACAGACAT
The DNA here is from genome assembly GCA_016746295.1 of Potamilus streckersoni. Taxonomy (NCBI): domain Eukaryota; kingdom Metazoa; phylum Mollusca; class Bivalvia; order Unionida; family Unionidae; genus Potamilus; species Potamilus streckersoni. The sequence goes on from JAEAOA010001977.1 coordinate 3,203,003, forward strand.
TTTATTTTATTAGATTATAAAAAAAATTTTATTGCGGCACTGTTACTTTAGATATTAATTTTTGTATGATCTGCTCGCCCTTTGGTGATAATAATTTTTTTGTTGTTGTTATCATAGCTTTTTGAGTTTTCTTTTGTTGGAGCGATTTCTGAGATAGCTTGTTTTATTTCAGATGCAGTCGGTGGATCACCTTTTATTTTATCAGCTATTTTTTGTCCCACCGCAGTCCCAGCGGCAGATGCAGCCCCAGTTGCAAAAGCTTTACCAGCGTCAATAGCAATTGGTGCAACTTTACGTGCTAGTCCCTGGAATATTTTCAATAACTTTAGTGAATATATTCCAAAAAATCCTCTACTATTTTTCTTCGATAAACTTTTTTTCTTGTGTTCATTATATTTGATGTTGCATAATTTTTACTTTTGCTCGCGTAGATGTAAATAATAAGTTACAACTTCATTACTAACATGTAACTGTTTTCCTGATTGATCTGTCAACTGCATCCTTATACTTGATATTTGATCTTCAACGTTTAAAGGATAATATATAATATGTCGTGGAGTTATTTGCATGAGAGAACCTGGCGGGACTTCTGGTGAGAAACTGTAAATCGTTTGACCTTTGCTACCTTTTGATGTATAAGAGCCAGAAGCAATAGAGCAATTTACTAATATTGTATTTACTTCTGTTATATTTGCTGGCAGTTCACTGTCATATGTAATAGGCTGATCAAGTGCAGTGTAAGTTTTTTCAGTAAATCCTAACAGTTGTGCAATACTTCTTTCTCTTGGTTCAAGATTGATTGCTATATTTTTCAAAGTTATCCTAGTTCGCAATGTGTTATAATTTGCTGCTAATTCCAAAAAATTATCAGCCCACACCGTCAGCTTTTTGTTATGAGCTCTTTGATCGTCTTGTTTAGATCTTCAATATTATAAGCTCCTTGCGGAATTTATATTTTTTTTTTTGTTGTAGATATGTGGAGATGTTGTAATCATAGTAAAATACATTTCATCGTTAACATCATTTTTCACGTTAGGTATAGCATTCCAGCAAGTACAAGAAATTAATCCAATTTCATATTGTTTTGTAGGATCTAGTTGGATAGGTGGAATATAATTTACTGAAAAATTTGCGCTATCTTCTGTAGACTCACTAGAGTTTAGTAATAATGTTGTTTGCATTCCTTTAATATTATATCATTTTACAAATTAAGTCGCCGCGATTAAATGTAAAGTTTCATATTCGTCAGATGTTAATAATTCACTCGATCTTAGATGATCAAGTATGTCAATGATTTCATTATCAAGTTCAACACTAACATTCCCAGCTTCCTTTGATGATATTAATAACATTAATCTACCTATCATTTCAGTAGTTGAAGTAAATACTTTTACACCAGTTCCTGTTCTTACTCTACTTTTTTTGTATACGAGATTTATCAAAAGTAAAAAATTTCCTTCTAAAACTCCACCCACTACCAAAAGGTTTTGCTCTACTATTTTCTGCTGTTTTTTTTAAACGTGAGAGCAATGACACCGTTTCTCATTCTATCATAAAGTGAAGCATATCATCAATTTCTGTAACCGTGTTTATTTCATCTTTAGCAGCAGCTCCGTCTTTAAATATTACATCTAATCTATCGATTAATACTTGATATTCTACATCAGTCCACTTGCTTACATTATTAATATCATTTATATTTTCTTTGTTTAAAAAATCATCATATTCACTACCTTTTATCTCATCATTTGCTCTTTTTGTAAAATAAAGTCTTTGATCTCCAACTTCCATAAACTTTACAGTAAGCTCACCGACTCTTTGTTGCTCCTCTTTGATAGATTTTATATCTCCTGATAAATTTTGTTATAATATTTGTTATTCCTTGCGTTGTTAACTCTGCTAATCTTCGCTCAAGTTCCAGCGGATTGTTTATCAATCGATCTGTTTCAGCTTGTCTATCCGCAGGATCAGCTATATTTGCTGTAAGTGCCTCAATCAGTTTTCTTTTTTCTTCATCAGATCTAGTAACAAGTTTTGCAGCAGCTGCTTCCTGTTGTTCTCTAACAATTCCAACCAAACCTTTTTCCTGCAGTTGTTTAAGTTCTTCTTCTGACAGTGGTTTAGTTTCAGGTTGTTTACCTAATAATGCTTCAGTAACCGGCTTGAAAAATTGTAGCTGTTGTTTCTGTAGCAGTTACTTGCCCACGTCGTGCTTCTTGTACTTTTTGCTTAAGTGATGCCTGAGATTGAGCAAGTTTTTTTTTAGATCTTCTATGTGTTGTCTGTATCTTGCTCGTTGTCCATTATTATAATTATAAATTTTATAAAATTGAAACGCTTTACTGTAAGTAAGTGTCAATACAACAGCGAAACATTTTAGTTGGATCATTTGTAAGTTTATCAAACAAGAAAAAGTTAAATTTATCTTTTGTAGCATTACGGTAAAGTTCAATAAACTTATCTTTTGTCACGCCACCGCATTGCTCGCTTGCAATATTTCTAACGTCAACATTATCCAGTCCTGGAAATAAAATAAAACAACCCGTATTTCGCCTAATAAACCTGTCAACATTATAAAATCCTTGAGCGAGATAAACAGAATTACACTGTTTGTTACGTGACAGTGAGAAATATGATCTTATTTTGTTTCATCTCCATGTTATTTAGCGGAATATCGTCAAAAACTACTATCTTATGTTCATCTGCATCAAGTTGATTAACTGGAATAAGATCTTCTGGCTGCCTAATTATAAAAAAAATCTTCACCAGCTTTAAGATCATCACGAAGTTTTTCATTATACTCACTTAATAACTCATACTTATCTTGCTGTGGATTGATTGTGTAAATATAAACTCTATCGTAGTTAAAATTATCACCAAAAAGCAAGTTCATAAGCAAATTTGTTTTCCCCGATCCAGTTCGCCCAACAATAAGATAATGACAATCAGGAAGTTCATTGTTATGTTTATGCTTCACTAGTCTCTCTGTATCAAAGTTTAATATCGACGATTTTTGCCATTTTATATAATATTAAACTAGTGTTGATAATTTTATCTAGGACAGTAAATAATGAGCTACTATACAAATTTGGAACACTATCAGATTATCCAAAAAGGTTACCAAGGTGACTTATCCAAATATGCAACTCTTGATCGGCTCAAAAATGAAATCATAATTTACTAAATCTTACCAGCGTAGATCCAGATGAAGTCGTCATTTTCCAGACAAAGAAGGACGATTAAAGACGAGTAACGTAAAACTGTCAGATGTAGTTGTACAAAATCCAAGTGGGGAATATTTTTATGAAACAAAAAAAGATTACAGATCTTGGAAACCCAACTGAGGATGGGGATGCTGTCACTAAAAAATACTTCAATGATTTGGGACGCTTCAATTAATAATGAAATCACAGCGCTCAAAACTGATTTTTACCAGTCACGTGAACACATTTTTAAGTTTTTCGCAGAAACATAAACAAAATTAGAGATGAATTTTTTGGAAATCCATCAAATGTTAACATTACACTCGCTAATATTAACACAAATCTCAATGATATTAACACAAAACTCAATGATATTATTAGTGGAATTCCTAATATTGTTGAGAAAACGAATATGATTAAAATTCCTCACAAACAGATTAAATATATTGTGTATACTGTTGCATACTGGTTTTACAGGTGGACACCAAAAAATAAATCTATCTATCAAATATATTGCAGAAGTTACCGGTGTGTATAGATTGTCAGTGCTTAGCAGTGTAAAGTTTAGAATATCTACCAAATTCATCCATTTCATCTTCCAAATGATGACTCATCTTGGAGTATTATCTGTAATAATAAACAAAATTCTGAACAAGAATTTGTACTTGAACCAGTTGATAAACTTTACAATTAGCGAATTTTCTCTGGTGTTTGGAATTTATAGCTGAACAAACCAGCTCTTATTATTGATTAACCAAACATAGGACTATGTAAACAAATATTATAATGAAAAGAAGTATAGTTGATTTCAATCATATTTTCAAAAGATATTCCAAAACAAGGATGTAGACGCATTAATACAATACTATAAATATTATCATAAAAAACTTTGGTGTGTGAAAACATGTTACAAATACTATAAAAAGATCCTTCGAGTAATATCTTATCTACGCTTGTTATTGTCCAGTTCTGGTATAATTTCAAGTGGGTATCATTAAATCCTTTTTTGTTAATCATATCGCTATTGGTGTTTCACTTACAGCGGCGTGTAAAAAAGTAGAACCAAGACTTTTGATAAAGAAGCACGGTTGTTTAACATCAATTAAAACTTACTAGTAACTACTTGATCAGTTCCGGTGGTTACTTCTTGGAGTTAAATATAATATGGATGATTTATTACGTGAATTTCGTATTATTGACAATATGTTAACAGACATTCTACCAATGAGGGTTAGCAAGTATGAAAAAAAATATCACAAAAATATGAGTATATCAACAGTTGAAACATTAATCATTGGTAATGAGATATAAAATAATATCAGTTTCATTCTAATGCTAGTTTAATTTCCGCCTTGTTAACTTAAACGCTCTAATGCACAGTTTAATTTTCATCCTGTTATCTGATAAAAAATTTGTGGTAAAATCTAGTTGCCGTCTTTAGAATAATCATATTCCACACATACGCTGTTCTAACAAATTCGTCACTTCTGTTGACAGAGCTTATGGCATTCCAACACCTGTTGTTTTGTCTGGTTACAAAATATCTGTCTACATAGTAGTAGTAAAGGGAAATGAGGGGTTTGGCGGGGGTGGGGGAGGAGGTGTGGGAGGGGGTGGTGGGCCAAAACTCTCATTTCACTTTACTACTTATGTATGTATGTATGTATGTATGTATGTATGTATGTATGTATGTATGTATGTATGTATGTATGTATGTATGTATGTATGTATGTATGTATGTATGTATGTATGTATGTATGTATGTACTTGACTGATTAAAATACATGTTTTTAATATGTATCTTTGTTCATTTTTATAGCGGTCCGAATATTCAATGCTCATGGTGAAACAACGGACGCTAGAGAGGCCTTAGCGTTAAACCATAGATTACAGAACATAGATATATACTCCAATAGCTGGACGACCTCTGATCAGGTTCTTTACGATGGCCCAGACAAAGTTACACAAAAAGTTCTAGAAAATGGTGTCAAGCAGGTGAGCCAAATTCATCGGTCCTAAGCGAGTAGCACAAATACCAAATTTCCACTTTCTTATTCAAATATAACAGTCTTCAAAATCTTAATTATTCTTTACAATTTGTCTCAATAAAATGCACATAGCCTCTTAAAACCTATGGAATTTAATTTGTTTTATTCCCTCCACAACAGACGGTAAATTCTTTAATACAGTTGAAATAGTATCATCAGGCACAATAAGTACGAAAAGGCGAACACATCATGGTTATCGGCAGCGATATTTGCAGTCTGCAGAAATTAAAAGTACACGCATTTTCAAGCTTTGGTGTAAACAAAATTAGAATATAAAGACGATACAAATGTATTCATAAGGTATACGATATAGCTAACATTTTCGGAAAAGCTAACCATACAAAACATCAAACGCATATCAGTCAAAGGTCAAAGCATTAACTTTTCATTTAAGGGTCGAAAAAGAAAGGGATCCATCTACCTATTCCCTTCCGGAAATGGCGGTAAAAATGAGAACTGCAATAGTGATGGATACGCCAAAAGTATATACACCATCACTATAAGCTGTGCCCTGATAAACGGCAGTAGACCTCACTACTCAGAAATTTGCCCCTGTGCTCTCGCCACAACACTTAGCGAAGGTGGAAGTGATCCTTTTTCGTACCTGGTACTATATAGTTTTTAATAAATTACAACCACTTTGCTACATTATTATTGTGGACAGACTAAATATATATATATATATATATATATATATATATATATATATATATATATGTGTGTGTGTGTGTGTTTGTGTGTGTGTACATATATATATATATATATATATATATATATATATATATATATATATATATATATATATATATATATATATATATATATATATATATATATATATATATATATATATATATATATATATATATATATATATATATATATATATATATATATATATATATATATATATATATATATATATATATTTCGTTTCTAGTATGAAACGCACATTGCAGTTAACCTGAAAGGTTATTATAATTCTCATGCTCATGAGAGACCCTCTGGCGAATTCGTTGTCAGAATTATTTGCACGCAAAATTTAGGTTACCAATATTGGAGGGGCTAAGTTTCCTGTGAGTATTTTGGTATCAAATCATTGTTTCAAACTGGCTTGTGGCAATCTGGGTTTCCCAATAATTAAGTTGCAATTATCACCAAAATGTACATTTTCTTTAATTTGTTGCAGGTTACCTGCAACCGGACAAACAATGGTAGATGCTCTACTGTGTTCCAAGGGTCTTCCGTCTCCACCGCTCTTGCCTCGGGATTTGTAGCCCTTGCCCTAGGTGCAAAGTAGGTGAATGCATTAACTATGGACATCTTATCGCCTTTACTTCTCACAACGACGGAGACCTATATTATAAAACATTATATTCTTGATATTATGATATAAATCTCTGTGTGTGCATAGTTTCCATTCGAAAGTTTTTATGAGTTTTTTTGTTGTTGTTGTTGTTGTTGTTGTTGTAGTGTTTAAATTATTTATTTGGGCGTGATGGGTGTTTTGAATGTATTCATAACATATTTTATTTACTCGTTGGTCTCTGTACGTATACTTCATTTAATCCTAGGGCTCTGAAACTAGTTCTCAGTTTTAAGTGTACATGACATAGGCTAAAAAGTGCTAAGGTGTATAGGGTTGCCCTTGTTGATTTGTATGTTACTGTATATGGTTGCCCTTGTCGATCAGTATATCATTGTATAGGGTTGCCCTGGTCAATCAGTTTGTCACTGTATAGGGTTGCCCTGGTCAATCAGTATATCACTGTATAGGGTTGCCCTTCTCGATCAGTATATCACTGTAAAGGGTTGCCCTTGTCAATCAGTATGTCACTGTATAGGGTTGCCCTTGTTGACCAGTATGCCACTGTATATGGTTGCCCTTGTAAATCAGTATGTCACACAGTTTTGCGAGAATGGATGAGACGGACGGATAAATATCCCCAAAATGCCCCAGGTAGAGTACATCAAATCAGAACATTTTTTTTGTCAGTTTATTTCTTGTCATGTTTGATTGCAAAATAAAAAGTTCAGTTTATCTCTTTATGTAATAACCCAGATTTGCACCAATATTACTATAAAATTCAATGATAAATTACTTATGGCTTTTATTATATATATATATATATATATATATATATATATATATATATATATATATATATATATATATTAAAATATAGCATTTAGTGTGTTTATATTTCATTTGTTTATATTTCATTCCATTTCATTTAGTCCCTCTTTATATATATATATTTATATATATATATATATATATATATATATATATATATATATATATATATATATGTATATATATATATGTATATATATATATATATATATATATATATATATATATATATATATATATATATATATATATATATATATATATATATATATATATATATATATATATATAAGATAGCTATAAGACCCATCACAACAAAAAATCTATAATATGAATATATAAAGTATAATCAGCTATGAAGCTGTCATACATACATACACACATACACACATCACACATACACACACCCACACAAACATACATGCATACATACATACATACATGCATGCATACATACATACATACATACATACATACATACATACATACATACATACATACATACATACATGCATGCATGCATGCATGCATGCATGCATGCATGCATGCATGCATGCATGCATACATACATACATACATACATACATACATACATACATACATACATACATACATACATACATACATACATACATACATACATACACACATGCATACATACATACACACATGCATGCATGCATGCATACATATATATGTGTGGCAAAATTAAAACAGCTACAAACGGATAATTGTAATATTTCAGAAAGGAAAAACTGTCTCTAATAATCAATGTTGAAAAAAAAAGCTTTCTTGTTTACAAACTTGATCCACTCATATGACCACGTGAACCTAGTGAACCTTAAAACTGCAAAATCAACGGATTTTTGCAGTCCTAAACTGACATGGAGAGATGTACAACACCTTATAATAAAATCAAGCAAACCTGGGATTCTGGAAAACTCCGGCAACTGGAGGAGAAATGGAGCAAAGTTATCAAGTAAATCTCTCTCTCTCTCTCTCTCTCTCTCTCTCTCTCTCTCTCTCTCTCTCTCTCTCTCTCTCTCTCTCTCTCTCTCTCTCTCTCTCTCTCTCTCTCTCTCTCTCTCTCTCTCTCTTTCTCTCTCTCTCTTGTCCAAATTATTATAACAGTGTGTTATTACGATCCATGGTTGGCACTTCCCTGGAAAAATCAAAGTGCAAATGTTGTAGAGGAAATGTCATTAAAAATGTCATCAAATTCTATTTCGGACAGTAAACTATCAGCTGATTAGTTGACTTTTTGCAATATTATGACTTCCAATAGATTTGTTTGTGTCCCGGCAAAAATAAGTTTTGATATACATGTGTAGAAGGTGTATTCAACTTTAAGCTACAGTTTGACCCATTTCCATGTTCTCCTTTGTAGTCATGCACTTTATACCGCCAACTTTAATCTGATTTATTTCCCAAATTCCTGTGACTTTCGCAACCTTAAGTCTGGTTTGAGATAAAAACTGTTGCACCAGTCGCTCGGATTATTTTGGTTTGTTAAGACTTGAACATAGAATTGTGTATATATTTTTTACAAATACGAAACACGATCTCAGATTCCAACAATGATTCAGGATGGAATTTAGTTATGTACGTTTCAAATGAGGCCACTGAACAGTATTTGCACCCTTACCTTGGAAATAATGGAATCAGATGGGCGACTTTTCTTTAGTTCATCAATTTTCTTTTACACAAAACTCTGTCCCAATGTATCATGAGAAATTTAGAACGTACTTTTAGTGATCTTCAACATATTTGGCTATCCACCTGCATATTAAATACAACCTGATATCAAACTGTATTCGCCGCTCGACTGCAGTGTCGAGATTCATTTACAAAGACGTGTACAGTTTCTGACCGTGTGCTGTCCCAATAACAAGTGATGTTAAGTGTCTCCCTTCCCAAAGCGTATGGCATATTTAAATTACAATGTATTTCCCACTCATGATATTTAATTCGTATTATCAAACACACTGTTTCTGTATTGATTATTACCTCTGGGTGCACTCTGAAATACTATATACTGCTTCTGTAAAAATTTGCTCTGTCAGATTTCTGTCTAAAAGTATGAATGTTTAACACCACATGCATAATGCTGTAGTTTTAGCGCTTTATATACCAAAAAATACTTGATGATGATACAAAAAAACGACAGTGTTGCCTTCTTTAAACGACAACATGTGTGTTGCTGAAGAGTTTGCATAATGCATCTAAATATAATACTACTCCTGTTATTGAGGGAGACATTTAGTATTCGACATTATGAAAGAGATTTCACGCATTGCTATCAAACGATAATGCATCATTAGGGTTATAAAATGAGGCCGGAATGCGTTTCTTTTTTCTAAACCAACAAATATTTTTATCAATAACTATACATGTTCTGTATAGTATTGCTCCTCTGCGGAAAATATTAAACATACTTAAATACTTAAATTTCCTAATTGATTCTTCAGCTTCCTCATCTTCGAAACTTCTCTGCTATGGTGATACAGCCTTCCTCATGTGTGCGTGTATGTATGTATGTGTATATATATATATATATATATATATATATATATATATATATATATATATATATATATATATATATATATATATATATATATATATATACTACCATTCATTATATCTCTGAAGAGTTCTACAGAATGCTGGATTAATTGCTAAATAAATAATATCATTCTTCTACCTTCAAAGCTAACTTATACTTCGGTAGTTTTCTACTATTTATTCTGAATATTATTTATTTAGTTTTTCAGCATCATTTGTTCAATTTTTCAATTAATTTTTCAAAACGCCTTCTCTACAAGAAAGTTTGCTTGTGATTTTTCATGGCTTTGTACATCTCTTAACACCATAAAACCAAGTTAGGTAATATTTTTTGACCTTATTTTCATTTATTGTTGATAATCTATTTGCTAATTTGTTATTTCGCTTAAAAACCTATATATTGAAGAAGTCACATTCACTGTTTAAGTAACAATAAGCAGTAAAGCCAACTAGTGTTGTCAAACCTAAATAATTTATTTATCAAAGTTACAAATACAAATGTGATAGAAATTTAAAGTGTCATAAAGTTCACGTAAAATAATCCTGATAATAGTTTCATTACCGGCAAAAAAAGGAAAAGTTCCGTATAAATTTCAGAAATATACTGGTCCTCTGGGAATCGTGTTGTTGTAAAAATGTCCAGAACGTCCTTGAACAATTCAATAATAATATTACAGTCTAACGAGCACTTTCTGTTTTCATTGAATATTCATAGCAAATGTTTATCCTCTCAAACAATATCTAACTACTACATAAAATACGCTTGCAGACATGATCTTACAGCAAGATTAAAATAAATAAGAGTCAGAAAACTGCCCAGTTTGAGCTACTTACCTACAGGCGAAAAAGCTAAACACGCATATTAGCGCAACTACCTGACGAATCACAAATATCCAACATTGTAAAAGAATTCCCATTATTTAAACCATCCAATGGAAATTAATTTAATTCATCCACGATACCACCTGACTGACCTGTCCTTCTCTTGTTAATATATGTACTAATAATTTTATTATTAGTAACTGTGAACACAAAAGTAAGCATTTATTTATAAATCCTATGCAGTTGTACATTAATTAATACCTTAAAACCCTATAAACGTACGCCAAATTCAGCTAGTTAATCACTACAATTTACAGACATGAATAAAAATTTTTAAAAAATTGTGCTAAATTATGTACCAGGAGTTACAAAATGATATAGATTTACATAACACCTCCCCTCGAGAATGACAATAAAATTACACTTGAAGATATATATATATATATATATATATATATATATATATATATATATATATATATATATATATATATATATATATATATATATATATATATTCTTCTAATATCAAACTCCAACTTAGAATCTCTGATTTTTTTTTCATTTTTTGTTGACGAAAGTAAAGGGGTTGTGATCACTGAATACAAAACTCGGAAAAGGAGTTGAATTAATATACTCTTCAAATTGTTGTACAGCCAAACTTAAAGCCAAGCACTTTTAATCGATAGTGAAATATTTTCTCTGGTGCGTATTTTATTTTTTTAGACAAATAGCACATTTCTATCTTCCCGAATTAATACACAACTAACCCGCAGATCGCTTGCATCAACATAAATTTTAAATGATTGATCGAAATTAGGAACTAAAAGAATCTGAGATCTTTTAAGTATGGCTTTTAAATAATCGAACGCCTCATCACATTTGTCAAACCAGTAAGACTTGGTCTTCGTACTCAATATTTTCGTCAGGGGCTCAGCAATTATGGAAAACATACAGCACAATTTCCGATAATATCAAGCCATACCTAAAAATCGCACAATTGGTTTTTACTGATAGGCTCTGGGATTTCAGAGATGGTTTTAACCTTAGCTTACTTCAGGCTAGAAATGACTATGACTCAAAATATTTAATTAATGTCTGACACATACTTGGCAAAATGAACTTTTCCTTGTTATGAATTTAACGCCATTTTCTGCACATGATAAGCTATACATCGCGGCATATATAAGCTGAGTTGTCTGGGGTCTTGTTTCGTATTTTTCTGTGTAGAAGGTTTATGATAAACCTAAGTTCATCGTGAGTGATTTATCTGTGGACAACATAACGTAACTAACTGTCCTAGTCATGGTTGATTGAAAGATGATATATAGTTAACATTTGATATTCTTCTATTTCCAGTTCACGATGCATTTGGATTCGGATTTTTAAATGCCTCTGAAATGATCATCAACGCTCAAAATTGGACTCAAGTGACAAAACAAAACATGTGTAAAATAGAGTTGGATTCCCCAAAGTAAATAAGTAATGCCGTACGCAATAGATTTAATCGAATTTGACAAAGTTCGTTTAGGTATCGAGATATTTTTTTCTTGTCACATTGTACCTTTTGCCTTCAGTAAAACGGACATTGTTTAATCAAGTACAATGAATAACAAATACAAAAGTAAAACATTTACGAAAACAATCACCATTAAAATTAACTGAATACAGTTTTAAGGATATTGTGTGATCTTTTCATTCAGAATGGATCCTTTTTTTTAACAAAATATATCAATTTCTACATATGTGTAGGAAACATTTACATATGTGAGTCAGTTTATATCGATACATAGCGGAATGTAGGTATTACTACTTTTTCATATTATTTGTTTCTTCTTTTCCAAGTTCCTGTTTTGTTTAGGTTGGGGGGGAGGTGGTTTGGTATGGGTGTTTTTCTGATACCCGTACATTCGTCTCTCAACATTGTTTAAAAATGTATATACTGATGCTTACTTTTCGTGTCTGCTCTAAACCTTCAGTCAGATGTTCATTCGCATCATATAGTCCGATTTTTTATTTAAAAGCCAGTGTCATCCTCATAACAAAACCTGCTCCCAAACGCCGGTGTCATTCTAATAATAATGTTTGGTCCATTGCACCAAGGCTAGTGACATTCCCATACTAAAGTTTGGCCCCTGGCTCAAAAGCCAGTGTCATCCTCATAACAAAACCTGCTCCCAAACGCCAGTGTCATTCTAATAATAATGTTTGGTCCATTGCACCAAGGCCAGTGACATTCCCATACTAAAGTTTGGCCCCTGACTCAAAGGCCAGTGTCATTCGCATCAATACAGTCTGGTCTATGCATGGCCAGAAGGCTAATGAATGTCGCATAATATAATCCGGTCCCTGGCCAAAGTCCAGGGTCATCGCTTAAGCGAAATATAATGATAAAATCAACATGGTGTAATTTTAACTTTTTCACTTCGAAATTTGGCTCAATTGAATGTGTTACAAAAACATACCTCATTATAAGAGTGTGTATCGCATACTCCATACGCCTGTCTCAAAGGTCAGTATTACTGCAAAAAGCGGAGTGATTTTTGTCCTTCCTTTGTAGTCTGTTCATGCTTGCTGAATGACACTTGGAAGATGTTTTATCTTTATGAGACATGAGACATTGTTAAATATCTAAGTGTATTTGTCGCAGACCTTACACGTCAATGACGCAACCGAATTGGGGGTTTTGGTTTGTTGTTGTCTATCAAATCACTGTATTCACAGTAGATCTTTCCTTCCAAAAGTTACATTTGTCAACAAAGTCAACGTATTTATTGAACAAGTTACCACTTACGACAACCAGTTGCATTAAAAAGGTCGAGACGTTTTTGTCTATCACCTTATACTAATTAGATGAAATTTTACACATTTGTAAAATATCACAAGACAGTGAGTTGTATAAAATAGGACATACCCTGCTGACATTTGTGGGTAGCAGAAAGGTAATTTATGTGTGCTTTTTAATGTTTTGTTTTGCATTTTTTTTATCACTCTTGTATATTTTTTATGTTCTTTTAGACTTATTTTCTACTTATAATATGCACATTTGCCTTCAACATGTCTTTTTATATATTATCTTATACGAATTATATGAAATGTTACGCAATTGTAAAATATCACTCGACACTGTGTTTGCTGTATAAAATATGGGCATATTTTTGTCGTTATAAGGTAAAAATCAAAAGTATCTGTTTATCCTGGACCTGGAACCGAATTATGAAAAACAGTTAAAGGAAGAAAATTATGTTCAAGCTCTTGACCTCGAATGAGGCTATGACTTTATCAATACTACTTAGCATGACGATAGAGGAAATTTAAATATAGTACTGAACTATATCTACATCAATAATATTTAGCATACCTAGCCGAGAAAATGTGAAATTCCTCAAATTTTCTAAAATCTAATTTTATTCTAATCAAAATTAACGCAGGATGCAAATTTTCAAATTGCTCATTTTGTACTTAGATTTCGTGCTCAGAATGAATCGATAATGTGGCAGATAATGTTTATATAAGGATTTCTCCGCATATTTAAGTATTACAATCGAAAAACTTCATACGATATGATAGAAATTATATATATATATATATATATATATATATATATATATATATATATATATATATATATATATATATATATATATATGTATATATATATATATATATATATATATATATATATATATATGTGTGTGTGTGTGTGTGAGTGTGTGTGTGTTTGTGTGTATATGTATGTATGTATATGTGTGTATATGTGTGTGTGTGTTTAATTTGCAATGATTATTATTCCTCATATATTGTATTTAAGGTTCAAGATGCATAGAAACAAGTACATGCTTTTACGGTTTAAAGACTGTTGTGTTAGCTCTTCAAGTAACATAACTCGACTTGAACATGTACAGTTAAAACTGGATTTATTGATGCATAACCCTAACAATCTAGAGATACTCTTAAAGTCGCCAATGCTGACAGTATCCCGACTCATGACTAAACGTTCAAAGAAACCTGTTAGCAGTTCCTCCATCAACTGGACGTACATGTCGGTGCATTTCTGGGATGAAAATCCTGCTGGGGAGTGGACTCTTAAAATTAAATATGGAATACACCATACAGGTAAAGTGATTCTCTTATCAAACATTATATATTTATATTTTGCATCTCTTTTTAAGCTATAATCGTTTAATCGTTTTAATCATGTCTGGAGTTTAGTAACTGAGGAAGATTTTATATAAGTAATGTCTGTTTTTTATGATACATGTAATCGATTCTACCAGACAAACAATATATGTTTTCAAGACAAGACATTTCTGTAAGAAGAAGTGCAATTTTTTAATTCATTTGTTCATGTTATTGTGGCTTTAATTAGTTCCAGATAACACTGAGGTTTGTAGAAGATATGGCATCAAAAGTTTTATTGATGCAGACTTTAAATGCAGTTAGGACAAAGGTCAGAGGGAGGCAATACAGAGTTCTTACACTCTAGGTACAGTTATGTTCAACTTTTCTTTCAGATTAAAAGATCACAATTTAGCCATTTGCATGCCGTTTTTACTAATAAATTTTAAATGCTGCATCTGTCAAAGAATTCATGCCATTTTAGAACAACATTCGTTTTGCCAAATGCAGCTTCTATGAGATTAGGAATCCCATCTGAGGACAACTTTGATACGTTTTCAATGCAGCATTTTTAAGTCTTAATCTTTTTTGTAAAAGAAATTGATACATGGGGCATAATAGTCTTAATCGCATTAGTGAATAACAAATTGGTACATTGAGCATCAGTGTCTTAATTCCATATGTGACAACTGCAATTGATACATTTAAATAAAGCGTTTATGATAGCCTTAATACCATTTGAGAACAACCATAAATAATTAACTTGAAGTGTTTCATAAGAGTCTTTATCCCATTTTAGAAAAACTTTAACAGCTTTATTATTGCAGAATGAATAGTAGTTAATGGGCTGATATGGCGATAAATGGGCTGATATGGCGATAAATGGGCTGATATGGTGATAAATGGGTTGGTGTGGTGGTTATGGGAATTAACAATGTGGGTGGGGTGATTGTTTTGTCAGCACTTTTAAGACATTATTGTCTTCATCACACCGAGAAAATGGGAACTAAGTGTTTTTCACGAAGACTCACTCGGAAGACAACACGGGATGACCTGGGCAGGTATTGATCCTGAGACCCTTGAATTACGAAACCAACTGAGCTACTGCAGCTCCTTTAACATTACAGTTGGGATGGTATGCCGATTAATGAAATGTTCAAAATTTTCCATAGGATTAACATTGTGAAACCCTATGGATACATGGAAAATATAACTGAGGGTCAATAAGTAGACGGTATATGGTAAATAATAATTTATTGGCCTATGAGGATGCGTTTTTGTGTCTGTGTTTGTGTGTGTGTTTTTAACGTAGCTTTAACAATTTAAGTCATATCGCTACGATATCAGCAGTGTGGCTGTTTATAATGGTGTCTAGCACTGAGGCATCATGTCGCAAATATGTGGTATCATGTCCCACCCAAATATATTATCCTGACACCAGGCCGACCAGTCCTAACTCGAACCTGGCAATGCTGAGCTTCAATCGAGATAACTGCAAGTACCATTGTTACAAATTTTTGACATGACTAGGGTGGGATTCGAAACCGCGACCGCTTTCATCAGAGGCGGAAGTTTTATCCACTTAGACCACCAGAGCGGTTCTACGAGATTGCTTAACATGGATTAGCTCCCTTGACACGACTAAGATCTACCGTGCTGACTAACACATTGTCATATTGGCTAACACCTACACTTTACTGAACAACACCCTAGCATACTGAATAACAAAAACTGGGCAGTTGTTCAGGATTACTATCATGTGTCTTGCTGACAAGCACCCACATCTAATGACCAGCAGCCAGTCCCGTTTAAAGAAGCATGAAATATGGCAGCTATTAGAAGGAGACTGACTATAATACTAAAATTTCGAACCTAAAACTGAATATAGTGGTGACTAAAGGATGTCGAAATCTTTTTATTTAAATGGTGTTGACTAACAGTACTACTACATTACTAAAATGACCTGAAATTTAATGTATACTAAATGGGCATTGGAACATTTCATTCAGTTAGCTTATAATTACAATAATAATAAAATCTGGAACTAATACAGTTTAACTGAGATTGAAAATACCCTGGAGTATTTTATTAAAATGACCGAAGGTAAAATTGCTGCTAAAAAGAAACAAAACTGAAGCGAAATTCAGCGAAGACTAAATATTGTCTAGTAAATGTAACCAATGCATATAAAAGTAAAATTTTCTTTAACACGGAAAATGTTGCAAAATATTTTTTTTAACTGTGAACAAAACTGTACAACAATTAAAATTTTGGAAAAAATTAAAGTTGTAAATATAATTAAAATGCTTAAACAACTACAGCAAACATTTAAGCATTCTAAATTTAAACAAATGTTATAACACTGATAAAATTATTAAACACTAATATGATAAACATAAAATTGACAAAAGATATAGAAATAAAACATTTTAAAGCCATCTAAAGCATACATTTTAAGTCTAATTAACAGCAACCTACAAACAAATTTAGAAAACTAAAAGCAGAGTTAGAAGGCATAATTACAAAAAGATACAATGTAAAATTTTTAAAATTAAAGTAGCTACCAAACAAAAATGTTTTTAATGGAAATTCACCTTCCTAAGATTTTAAACAAATTTGCAATTCAATATGTTTAAAATAAGAGAAAATTAAGGATAGTAATATATATATATATATATATATATATATATATATATATATATATATATATATATATATATATATATATACGTACGCATGCATACATATATGCATAGATGCATATATGTCTGTATTACAATCTTTAATTGTGTATGTAACTTTTGATTTTAACTTTTCATGTAACAATTATTTACAAATTTTGTTTTTAATTTCATAAGTTTGACTTCTGCAGTTCTTATTATTTTTTCAATTT
This sequence comes from Potamilus streckersoni, assembly GCA_016746295.1. Classification (NCBI taxonomy): domain Eukaryota; kingdom Metazoa; phylum Mollusca; class Bivalvia; order Unionida; family Unionidae; genus Potamilus; species Potamilus streckersoni. The sequence goes on from JAEAOA010001977.1 coordinate 3,220,790, forward strand.
TCATAAAATTATAATTTATCATTTCCTAAGAAAGTATTTTAATTGTTAAAGATTTCAATTTACCTTTGAGATAATTATGGGGGGTAAAATAATTTATATATTTAATTTTGTTTTTTTATTATAAATTTTTACTCAATTATTCTTTACCATTTTTTTTTCACTATTTGATGAGTTTTGTAATCTTGACATTATTTTAATCTTGATGTGAAATGTGCCATGTTGGATATTTAAAAGGTATTTAGACTCTTGGTTTGTTTATAAAACTGCGTGTTGATCAGTATGTGTGCGAACTGGTCACTAAGTGTGGATGCTGGCCAGAAGGTATAGGTATTTCTATGAATGTGTGTGCTAGTGACCATCAGCTATATACCATTTTGTGCTGGTCAGTATATGAGGGTGTTCATCAATGCAAATTGTTGATGGTTTGTAAGTATGAGTGTTGATCACTAAGACTAAGTGTTAGTCAGTACTGGTGAGTCTTGGTCAGTTATGTCAATTAATGGTCTCCAAATTTAAAATTCTGACAGATCGTTAGAGTGATCCACAATGTTGGATTCCAAAAGGGACCCAAATTGTACCAAAAAAAAATTCCCATTTCTCTCCATACCGTACCAAATTGTTAAATATATTCCCTTTTCCGCCCCACAATGTTAAATTCCCAATGTGATAGAGTGATCATTAATGTTAATCATGTGGACGTGTTTATTATTAACTTCGTATCACCACCACACTTGTCTAGTGAGTCCCATACTGGTTAATGTATTTTAACTTTCATGGTCAACAGTTGTTAAACAATTTTCAGTGAGAGCGTCTAATTTATGTGCTTTCCGAATACCAAAATGGAATGCAAAGTTCAAAAACGTCATCAGATTTACTTTATTAAAAGTGAAACTGTGCAGTATAAGGTTATCTATGAATGGCCAACAGGTCGTGAATATCTGTAGCAACATCAATAAATGTATGGGCATTTTAAGGTAAATTTTTCACAAAATGCCTTCCTTTTCTTTGAAAAACAATCAACACACAAAATGTTGTTTTTACGTAACTTTGAGTTTTCGTTATAGATACACAATTTACAAACATTTGTGTACGAAAAGCATATGCACTGACAAGTCTTATTATAAATTCCAGAACCTATTGCGATCAAGAATGTTGCATTAATACTGTATGGAACTATGTCAGACGAGAATGATAAAGGTAAGAATATCCAACAATAAAGATTAAGGACATATTTGATGTATGTTTAATCCATTTAGTGTTATCTTGTGAATAACATGAAATCGAATGTATTTTAATATAAAAAGAAGACCATTTGGTCGTCCTTCTTGCGATAGGAGAGGACAGAAATTTTGCGTGACTGGCAATAAGAAAGAAATGTCACACATCAACGTTAGAGTTATATTTAACGAGGTAAAAATATGAAAAATATGGAATATGAAAAAGAAGAGAAGTAAGTTTGAAACACTGATATCCTTGTATATTAAAAATTAGTTTTGTTGTCTATTAGAATAGGAATGTACACCAAATGTATTCATGCGAAATCAGCCTTAAATATATCGTTTGTATCACCATTGAAAGAAACTTGAAACAGAAACCAGTCTTGGTAACAAAGAAAGATATATCCAGATATACTCAGTATTCACACTGTAAAGAATACAAATAAATTTGTCAAGAAATATATAACCATAAATTTGGCCCAAATAAATAACGGTCAGATACAGAAACGCTGGATAGATATACAGGAAGATATGTTTTAGAAGGTAGGTTATTCGCCTTTCGTTTGCTTAATATAGGATTGATTGATTGGTATGCTTAAAGATAGATAAAAACAGGCTGGAGGGATGGAGAGTGAAAGGACAGATCTTGGTTGCAGACTGAAATATTAATTGTTTGATTGGCTGATTACAAATGTCTCATTATTATATAAGGATACAAATATAAATAAGACTTTATTTACCTGTGCATATATCTCCAGCCTTAAGATTAGGTTTTTTGGTAGTAATTTTTAGTTTAGTTTTTTCTTCATGCACACTCAGTTTAAGAAAGAAGATGGGATGAGTGACAACCATCATGACACGCAATACAAGAAAAGCTATAGTGAATTTGGTTAAAGATTACCAGAAGTTTAGGCATCAAATAAAATGTTTATCATTAAAAATATTTCAAAAATTGTGTTTCTATCCAGTTACCATAATCCGTTAAGACGCTAATGGAAGTACTCTGTAACAGTTTTGAAAAATATATCGTTCAAACAGGTAGGCCAGCCATATAATATAAACCTGTTCGGGTCAACCGTTTAAATGAAGGTAAGCTGATTTGGTAGAAAGACTCACTGTTCAGTTTCCATTGCAGCCCACATTTTGTTTATAAAAAGAACTTCTCGCTCTAACAATTCATTGCCGAACTAGAAGTGCATAGAAAAAATTAATCTTTAGTTTATACTTGTTTGTCCTACAAGAAATACTAGCTTCATAATATAGCTCTCGAAATTTGTTTTTTGCATGATCATCGAAGGGTCTAACTGCATAGAAATAAAATACCTTACTTTCGTTAACAGACATAAAAGATTCTCCCATGGAAGTAAATATATTTTGGATTGTAATTCTGCCAATCGGGCTCAGTATTATCAGTGTGATCATTTGCTTTTGTCTGAAGAGCAGACGAAGAACAGAAAATGACTTTCAACCAGCAGCAGAACAGCTTCAAGAATAAGTGAAAACCCAGCTGGACCGAAAAATGGAAATACTCTTCTGGAGAACTGACCACTTTGTCATTAATATCCAATACTAATTGATCATTCTGTTCATGTTATAATTTAATATCTGTCTAAATAATTCAGTCTTTCGTTTCCAGTGTTGATTGTGCGTGCTCTATCTAATGCGTTCCACGTAAAATAGGAAACAGTTTCTTCCATTCATCTTTTTAAGGTCATTTGAAATATCGAAACAATCATTTAATTAGGAACTCTAGACTCGGCTAATGCAAACATAGAATTTATAAACTAAAGAAAGTACTTAGACTAAGCAAATAAAGCTTTGAAGACATCTTCATTATTTGCCAACATTTTATATCACGTAGCAGTTGTTTTGGGAAATCAATTCAAAAAGCGAATCTTGGGATTTTCACAACTGTATGCCACTACATTTTTCTGATACTGATCCCACTAATTAGGAGTGAAAAATCACCCTGCAAACCAACCAAATATGCTGATATTTATACAAATTATGGAACCCAATCAGCTTTCCCTGTGTTGTGTAACTTTTAAAATTAATTACTGGAAATCTAAGAAAGATATCTTGCAATCATGTTTCAATTTTTCAAAGTCCACAAATGTATTATATTCAGTCGCTTATTGCCGTATGGAATAGAATGAAAACTGTAAGTAGACTAATGTTCAATACATAGGGATAGGACAAAGTCATGCTGGTTCCTAACATTAGAGATGCAAGGGACTTTTGTTTGGATTAAAATTAACGTCAGTATAAAATGACAGCCCAGAATTATGCACGAAAATATGTTAAATTGTTGGAAGATAAAATTTGGCGACTTGGGGACTCAAGTAATAAGAAGTGCCTTTCTTTGTTTGGGTTTGTCTAATTAAAAGTTAGTACGACAGTCGTCTGATAGGCAATCCCTTATTCAACGGTGGGGTAGAAGTAGAAAGTTCATATCATTTTAGTTCCATGTGCACTCAATACGTATTTCAAAGACAAAATATAATACTTAGCCATAATGAAATACCCATCCCAATCTCTATAAACACCCTTTTAATGGCACACCTGAACTTGCAACGGAGAAAAATTTTAATAATGTTTTAAAAGTACGTTATTCTTGGAATTATTAATATTGCTCTTCTTAAGACAGTATAATGACTAATTAATAATGATGTAGGTATATTACATACTAAATGCAATTCCTTTCGAAATTTGGTAATGCCGTTGTTTACTTACCTTTGATAACTCTCCTTTCTTCTTTTTTCTAAGCTTTACCTTTAACTATCAGCACATCTAACTTGTTGATATTTTGTTTGTTGTTTTATTTTCACTTCTGCCGTTTGTCATGTTTAATTTGTGCCACTCTAATTATACATGGAAAGGTTTATCTAATGTAATGAGACTCATTCTGCCTAATGTATCAAATAAAATATGTTCAAATTAATTAAATGTTGTTTTAAATGTTATCTCCCTGTTGACAGTTGTAAAATACATGCGCGGGGGTTTAATAAGAACATAAATAACATAGCAGTGTATGTAATTATAAAATATATGATATGTAAATCATTCATGTATGTTTTATCTCAGCATTGCTTGGTCGAAGATGCTTCATACGTATTTCTAAAATACTGATACTGAAAACTTTTCTTTTACGTTCTCTGAAATAAAAGGTGTTATGCAAATTGATTTAGATTTACTGTGTAACATATATTTAATCTTTTAAAACTGTTTGGAAGGGTCTCAATATTTCTCTGTATCTCTCCAATGCTTTCTGGCGACTCTGCAACTGTTCCTCCTTTGATGCTTGATTTAAAAAGCATAAGGGTATTTATTTTAAGCCACAGCACGACATCGGTCAGTGCCTTCATCAATCTGGCATTACAGCCAGAACAATTCACTTTGATGATAAATATTTATGCTTATTCCTCTCCTCCCAGAAAATTTTTTTATTCACACCTTGCAATGCAGTCATATATGTGTAAGAACTATTCACTTTTACTACAATTTTGATATTTCGCCCAATGATACTGCCTGAGTGGCTAAACCTACACGTATTCTTGATATTATGCTAAACGATCTGTGCCACATTTTGACCATACGCACAATTTAGAATTTGAGCAGATTGAGTTCAAATACCATTTAATACTTTCAGCCCTGACAACATAAAACGTAAAGAACAGTGAACAAAAATATGATGTAGTATGTTTAAAATGTATCTAGAAGTTCATATAATTCATGGTAAATTGAATTTAACTACTTTTCAGTGATAAACTAAAGAAATTGAATTTCAAAATATATATAAAATAGCTCTCACTTTTTTGTTTATTTATTTATTTATTTATCTCTTTATCTATTTGCAAAGAAAAATGATTGTTGAAAATAAATGCATTAATGAATGCAGTTAGTAGTGTAATTGTGATTTGGGTAGAGAACAGGAACGTGCGTCATTTCTAAAATGATGCTTTTGGTTATTTCTTCCTTATTATTCCATCATGAAATTCTTTCGTACGAAATACATTTGATAAAATGAATATACATAAAATACTGTGAAAGACTCGTGGGACAACTATTTTGTTTATGTTGAAATAATATAGATTAAATGGCGTTTTCTTATGAAATGGAGCGTGCCTTACTACCGTATCTGATGTTGGCGTATTTCAGTGGGGCATTTAGTCAAACCTGTAAATAACGCCATAAACCAAATGCAGAAGTATTTATGTGAGTAGTGATTACAAATGGTACAAAAATAATAGTCCAAATGTTTAACTTGAAATTTCAAGAATTTGTCAATAAAACGAGATGATTGTTATTTTACAATAAGATGATAAATCAAATCCATATATATATATATATATATATATATAAACATATATATATATATATATATATATATATATATATATATATATATATATATATACAGTAATACAGTCATCGATTAAAGAAGCAAGAAGAAAGTGTATAACTAACACAGCCTGTGACGTCTTGTAACAGGTCCATGGTAGAATCGAGGAATCTAGAGCCTCAATGAAAACAAAACTGAGTTGAGTCCTGCTCTCTGCTGTTATATAAAGCCACCAAGATTGACCTAAATGAGAAAGTATCTCTACATATAGCCAAGATATATTGTTTGTATCGTCTCATACTCAATGTAAGACGTGGTCTTATGTCTGATCTTGGCAATAATTTAGTGTGAAATTGTACATGACCTTTGATAAAGCTGTAGGGTCTTCTTTGTCTCCAGATTATGTTGATTTACTGAAGAGATGTGCTGTCAGTCTCGATGATCACATCAATTGTTCTGATAAGGCGACCTATACCAGAATTGTACCTTACTTTCTTAGGATGATCTTGTCAAGAATATCAGGCTTTGTCTATACCAGTGCAGTCATGTCAAGCTGATAAAGAAGACTTGCTCAACAACTGCGCGCTACATAATCCAACTTAATAAATATGAAATTCCTATGAACAGGTCTGTTGCCCTGGCACTGCTTAATCTACAACATTTTAGTTATTGTCTGGAACTAGTATTTTGTGCCTGAATAGATGCATCTGTACTAAAATAGCACTCATTATTATGTACTTTATGTTGTTTTAATATGTAGTGTACTTTTAATTATTCAATTAAGTATGCCCTGCACTTCTAGGTAAACCTATTTGCTTATGTTCTTCTACAATTTTGCGATTAAGTTCCTAAATAGAAGAATGACTTTAAATTACCACAGAAACAGCCATAAATAGTTTTCATATCTCATGAATGATTGTTGCGCTATCAAATCCCACGGTTTGAGCCATCTTGTAATAATATTGCCCATTTATTGCAGAAATCGTGGACACATTCATATGTCGGGTATCGTACTGTGAAATATCTCGGGGGTGATGTATGCCAATAAATGCCGTTGACCATTTAGCACTGTTCGGAAGCAAACTAAGTATGCAGTTTCACAATTGCACGAAAAAGTTTGCAAATATCTGGTGTTATATGCATTATGTAATACGTCTGCTGTCATATTCGAATTTTGTTCGTATTATGTCCATCTGTATCTGTCGTATTCTATATATCTATAAACAACCTATAAGATATATTTTTTGTATTTCCGTTTGTTGCTTTATTGGACTTTTCAGTGAATATTTATTAATTATGGAGGGTCAGTGATGGGAAGATAATTTTCAATCTCAAATTGATTCATTTTGCAACTACAACAAACAGACGTCATAATGTATAGTATTCGCCAGACTTTATGGTTACATGTATTAGTTTCGTAAAATGGATCCTACCTAATTTTTTTAGCAGGAATGATGGAGGATATGTTCTCATATAATTGTTTTTATTAGATCTTGGGTCGTGTTGTATTAGACGTGATATACCGATGTGCAGCTGTGCAAAGAATGCTGATAAATCAAACAAATGTGAAGCAATAAAAGAAAACATGCAAGTGTGAAATTTTGTCTTTGTGGATGTGTAGCTCTAGGTCATTTGAGAAAAAATGATTTATGGTGTTATGGTCAATTAACAAAAAATATTTCAAGGGCTAATTGTACATAAGGGGAACATCGGCCTCACACAACCGATAAGTTTAGCTTTGTGTCTTATGGTATGTAATATGTGGGCTTTACCATCCTGCATGCACCGTCCTTGCGTGACAATGTTGACTTAAAAGTTGCAACGCTTGACAATTCGCCGTGCAAATACGACATGCAATTATGGGGTTTCATTGTGTCTTGAATTTTCAACACTGCATAAAGGTATGAACTTTCTATTGTATTCCTTGCAACATTTTCCAAATCTAATGATACTATGTAGACAGTTGTGTGAGATTTACCCCACGAGTCAAAGCTAATATCAAAAATAAGTTTTCAGGAGTTTATCATACCTTGTTTGTTATATGAAATTCGTCACCGTGTTAAATACGTGTGATGAACAGAGTCTTTAATCACGTGTCGATTGTATCCAATGTACTTACTTCATATTCGTAACATCGTTTAAAACTAGAAATCAGTATTGCTGTCCTTGCGGTTGTATTAATGCACGAAGTCTCTTCGTATCTCTTAAAGAAGACAAGAGGAATTGTATTAAGTTAACTTGCAATCACTCACAGTGTGACTTAAACAAACCTGACGTTGATCTTCTGAAGCCTGGACAGAAAACAATATTCGCCTCAGTACCAGCGATGCAATCATTGTTTTCTTTGAGATACCTTGAACATGGGAGAAAACTCTATTCATCCTCGCCAATATGAAAGAGGCATAATAACAACTCCTTTAAATTTGTTTATTATTATTAAAAAAAGAAACGATATATGTGTTGTATCCGTCTCAATGTAGGTACTTAATAACGGAAATATTGTCCCATTTCTCATAAAAATTCTTTAGGAAGTGCAACATGGTGATTATTGAAACAGGACTCTAAATTAGGTCTTTGATACAGAAAGTAATATTGATCTTGAATTAGCAATGTCAATCTAGGAACGTAACTGATCTCACCTATTTTGAAAAGTAGTGACACGTGTCCATCCTGCATGTCTAAGACCACCTTTGTTTGGGTTAGTATCTATGATTGACGGTCTCTTTCCTTTCTCATTATTGTCTAAATATTGGTGAAACTTCTGTCTGTGTTAATCTAATCTATTTGATGATGATACTGACATTTATTTTCGGAAGCATCCTTCTAGTATAATGTTTGCTTCAAAAATTATTTCCGTTTTCTTGTTAAAACAATAAAGTTTTTATCATCTTTTACTGGTTTTACTGTTGTTGTTGCTGTTGTTCTCTCTCTCTCTCTCTCTCTCTCTCTCTCTCTCTCTCTCTCTCTCTCTCTCTCTCTCTCTCTCTCTCTCTCTCTCTCTCTCTCTCTCTCTCTCTCTCTCTCTCTCTCTGGACCTTCCTCTCTTTCTTGTTCGTATTCTTTTTAACCCTCTCCAACTTGCATTTCAAAATTTTTCTGTGCTGTCTTCACGACTTCTCATTTCTTATCGCTCTCTACTTTCATTATGTCTGGAACGTTTTACCTTAGATGTTAGTTGTATTCAGCGGTATGCTAATTTAAATGTAATGTTAATGTCAAAGCCTTATCTCAATGTATAATGTTTTGAACATACTAATAATTAATTCCACTATTGTAGAGTGACTTATAATATGATCGATATGGTAAATGTTCTTTTTGTATTTTTGGGGGATGGAGTACGGTTTCTACATTATCAGGGCAATCAATGCTAATTATATCTGCAACAGAAATTAAAGGAAGAGGCAAAATTGCAATATGTGTGATTGAGCATAAGTTTACCAATGGTTTTCAGGTTATTTTGCTCATTTTAAAACAATAATGAACCAGATAGGCTTTCACAAATTAAAAAAAAAACATTAAGCCAGTCTGGCTCCTGTTTTTACAAAAAGACACTCGCAACAGCAACAAGATTCATTGGTAATATTTCACAAAATTAAAAACTAACAGAATAGTAGTCTGTAAATCTTATTTCATTAATTAAATAATTTATATACCTGCCATACCACGGTGTATTAGTGTTTCAGTTAGCAACATCGCATCATCCTGTACAATTAAAGCTGTTCGAGAATTTATTTCTTTCGCTGTAGAAAGCAAATTGAAATGATATACATCACACACCTATTGCAAGACGTGGAACCTTGTAGAAATTGCTAAAAGGTTTACAAATTGAAAAAGGCATTGAAAAGCATTAGAACAGATCTATTTTACCTGAGGCACAACTTTAACAGGTATTCAGGTACAAGATGGCAATATACAAATATTTTGAGTGGTCTAGAAATCTTTAAATTTTGTTTTAATGTTCTCCTATCCATCTGATACATCTCATGATAAAAGTGATCTAATTTTTTATTTTAAAAAAGAAAAACTATTTTAGTGAGCTTTTATTTTGATTGTAATGTTCTCTTCCATTTATCCGAGATTTATTACAATACTATCTAGATCTGTCTCTATCGAACAGAAAGGTGCCAGTGAGCAATTTATGATTTCGATATTTACCTCATGGGAAATGAAAATATACAGGATAATCAATGAGCGTCTCGGGTACCCAGCGCGCTATACAAAGTAAAGGTAATTATTTATACACTGTTAGCCGACTCAATTTGCAGTTATGACCCATGTTCTACTCGGTTCGTTTACGATCAGTAGAGGTGATTGGTTAACTATCTTCCTCGTGTATGATGTCTGTGCACTGATGAACTAATAGTGTTTGTCTAAATGTTGTTAACATAGTCATATTGTATGTTTGGTTTTGGTTTTACGAACATTCCTCTATTGTCAAAGGACACATGTAGACAAAGAAATACAGATAAATAAATTGTTACGTATATGTGATTAAATTGATTGTGTGTGTAAGGTTTAAGATTCTTTTTATGTTATTTTTGTTTCATTGTATTTAATTGCAATGAATATTTTTCTCGGATTCGAGATTTTAATTTTGGTAGTGAGATAAAGTTTCTCACAAAGTTCTTTACTTAAAACAAAATAGTAATACGTGAGAATTGATATTGAGTTCGTCTTACCTTGGGAACAAATCAACAGGAAGTTAAAATAATTGGTCGGCATCACAGACGTACTTTGTCCACGTGATCAATGTTTGTAAACAGCCTCTTTTATGATTGTTTTTTTTAAGTGGAGTGACATTGGTTTACGTGTGAATTCTAGCGTACTAAGACACCACATGACCAATCTCACGAGATTTGAAGTGATCTTTTGAGTTTAAATACGCATTCTTAATATCGTTTTGGTTCGTATTCATTCAAAACCTTGAAGGAACAAGATGTATTAATTTTAATTTGTTGCCAGAATATTTTATTCTTCGTCTAATTTTTTTATTCAGTTTATTCTCTTGGACACTCAACAAGTTTACTTTCTTATATAAAAAAAATTCAGAAAGAATTTCAAGGAAATTAATTCTGGATTTTTTCGGGGGGGGAAGACTCTGATTCAAGTGAGGAATTATTGTTATTCATACATTGGATTACATTTGACGTCATCGCCCTCAATATTCGTACGTCGTCAGGACTAGAACCTGGATTCTTTTAGGACTATTTAGTGATAGGACTGGTGTTTTTATTCTTAGAATCATATTTGGATTATATTCATAAACTGTAAGTCATATTTACCAATTTTTACATTGTTTTCTAGGAAAATAAATTGTTTTGCTAAAATTTACAAAGTTAGTTTTCAATCTTTTTTTTGTTACTGAGTACGAGCCCTTTTTACGCAACAAAATGAAGTTGCTAAATGATTGCCTTGGATATTCTATACCTTTCATTTTATTTAACAAACACACGATGTCATGATGTAAAAAGTGCATTTTTACAGTACTTTATATGGTTAGCTGTATATCAAACTGTATTTGATGTTTTGTATGATGAGCCAGATGCCTATAGCCCTGCATAAAGTTTTTGTTCTGTTGATTTATATCACACAGAACGTGACGGTAATTTTCACAGAACTCTGTTTTCAATTAGTATTGTCGTTTAAAAGTAGAAATATTGAATTTTACTCTTAATGAAACAAAAATGGACTGATTTTTAGTGGGAATTGATAAAAGAATCGCTCATCTCTTAATACATGTAACTTGGGCTGGAGAAAAACGGTATTGGCAGAAACCAAGAAGCAACTGTAGATACACTAACAGACGTGCATATTACCTGACTTGATAATTGTCCCAAGTTGAACATATACTTCAAGCAACTAACCTAAAATGTATCAGAAAACTCTTACGTTTACTCCAGCCATAGTAATATTCCGCCTGAACTTCTATTTTTCAAAATAATCCAACTACGAAAATCCTTTCCAGAAATTTACGAACAAATAGTATCTTCACAGTTCATGATTTAACCTCACCAACCCACCCACCAGCCGTCTAAATTGAATAGTCCCGTTGAAAACGGCTTCGGTCACAGACATAGTGAACAAAGTCTCATTCCTTCAAAGGGTTTAGAAGAAAATAATTTGACATTGTTAATTCTCAAAATATCCTTCTTGGTCGCTAATTTTTAAAACAAACGTTCCAACGAACGGTCCAAAGGTAAAAAGTTAAACTCTAATGGGTGTACAATTAAAACAGATCTAGGAAACCAAAGTTTCAATCGAATCATTCAAGAGGTGTAGGTAGGTAAACGATGATAAGCTTTGTCACAAACGTAAAAGAGGTCCGAAAAACACACGAAAAAAATGGAATCACAATATCACCGCTCTTCGCGGTTTAAACAAATATTACACGGATATTTAGAGCGAATCTCAAGTAAAGCTAAACTGACATGTAATGAAACTGTAAAAGCTAATTAGTACTCCTACATTATTTCATTCTCTTGGACTGGAACATTTTCTTCCTCTGATTAGTCTATTTGCTCTTTTGGATTTTAATTTAACTAGAGAGAGAGAGAGAGAGAGAGAGAGAGAGAGAGAGAGAGAGAGAGAGAGAGTTCGCGAGTTCCTGAGTTCGCATATTTCGGTGTCACCAATGCACAATTGGTGATATACCTGATTACGATCTGTGCCACTTGAGAGGGAGTGATTTTATAGAATCAAGAAAACTGGTCCAAGAACAGGTCTCTGTGGAACGCCAAAACAAAGATGACCTGGACTGGAATATTATTACATTTTGTGTCCTTTCCGCTAAGTATGACTTAAACCATCAAGAGTGCTAAATGTATGTTGCAAACGGTAAAGTAATATATCCTTTGCCGCCTGTGTCAGATACTGTTGATAAGTCAAGAAGGGTACGGACTGTGACCTTTCCACTATTATAAGCAGAGAGAAAGTCGTTATCTTGTCTCAGAACGGTAATTTCGGTACTATGGCGATGATATATTGTTTCGGATAGAACAACTCTTTCAAAGGTTTTAGACTTGAATCGGACGTTAGAAACAGAGCGATAGTTGTTTAAATCGTTAGGATTAAGCGTTGGTTTCATCCACGGAAGCTTTACAAATGCAGTTTTGAAAAATGATGGGAATACTCTGGATGAGAAAGAAGTATTAAGAAGTAATAATAACATCCGTCATTGAAGGCAAATGAAAACAAGCACTCGAGCAGCTGTGATATTGGAATCGAATCAAGTTCATGTGACTTTTGGGGCGCTCTTCATCCGGATCATATGTAAGAAATCCGTAGAGATTGGATCAACTACTGTTATAAAGGTTGCCTTTGAAATGCTGTATCACGACTTAGTGGCGACGATGAGTCTATTGAAATTGTGTTGTCAAGTTGATTTCTAATGGTTTGCACTTTCTCGCAGAAGAAATTTCCAAACAGAACCGGCAGGTCTACTGGAGAGAAGGTTGTGTTGAAGTGGTGTCCATTATATTGCTAGTGATATGAAAGATCTCTTCACGGCTAGAGCTTTAAATCATCTTAGTACTTACGTAGGTTGATTTCGCTGCATTATTTTGTTTTGACATTCTTCTTAGCGGCTTCATATATTTGCTTATAAATATTTAGACCGGACAAAATCCAAAACCTCTCAGCATTACGACTTTCTCTTTTAGCAATACGAAGCTGCCCCTAACACTATTATACCATGGAGAATGCTTCTGAACTAATAATCTGCACTTGGTTACTTGGACATGTTTGTCCAGCATCTATCAGCTGAGGGACATAAAGTTGTTATGTTTGCTTGGACGTCATGCATTAGTTGGGTTCTATTCTCATACAAGTTGCTTTTCTTCTTTGTAGCAAACAAAGATGGAATATTAGGGACTAACAGTCTTGATGTCATATGTCGCAGAGGTTATCTGATGCAAGTTCGTGAAAAACCAATGAGGACTGAAGAATATTGTTATCAGTTCTATAAAGAACTCAGTCTTAAATATAACAAAAGTTTCGTGTTTCTGTAAATATCATCAAAGTCTGGAAATATCAGCGATGTAAGAAATAAACACTAATGTACTTTGCTTAGTTCCGTCTGAAAAGTGCAGATATGGAATCGATATAACTTTCATTTTCCATTTATTCCATTGTATTTAAATGAATTATATTTCACTTGCATTGATGATAGATACGTTGTGCATTAAGTCTTCAAAACTGCTTTGCAGGAATCACAAATGTCGCAATAATTAGTTCCCACGAAAAAACGTGAATTCACAGTATGCATAACAAGACAAAGACCGTGTGAGAGCAAAGGCACTTGACTCATACTTTTACTTTTATTTATACATTGTCGGGACAAACTCTGACTTATTTAAGCAACAGATCGTTCTTTACTTTAATAATGTATTTTTAATTTTAAAAAATATAGTTGACAAACTGGGCAGGGCATACAAGTCATTCAACTGCACTTTAGGTGAAGTGTTGCTTAAATAATATTCATTCCATCAATAACATTAAAGGTAACATATAACGAAGGCTGACATGATTACCTTTAAAGACATAAAGTCCACACATTTCAAATAAAATCCATTCGGATATGCGACAGTGACTATTTTACCAAATGTTAAATTTGAAAGTTAAAGTTATGGTTAATTTGACAACAACTGATCCGTGTAATCAAACGGTAAATATCAGTTGGTCTTGACAGTACTATATCGCCAGATCGGCTGTTAAACACCTCGCCTCAGCTGTGATTCTTTTGTAAATCGATAGCTAGTTTTCCATTTAAGATCCCACAATATAGCCACGGGTTACTTTATAATTTTTACTTCGAACTGTCACTAGTAAATCTGATATTCTATCCTGGAGCATTTTTGAATCCAAGCGTATGATTTTCTTTCCTCTAAAACACAATCTTACTGTTATCTTAATTATCTCAGGTTGACATCTATTTATGTGATTTCGTCTCTAGAAGATGAAGGAAAGATGGATATATGATCTATAATTACAATATTCTTTATCATTATTATATCTGTTACCTTTCATAGATACTTCATATGTATTATTAACTTGTAAATTCATCAGTAATCATAACATTCAACGATATTTAACGTTTCCTTCCCACGAATTTAACCTTTGACATCGTGGCCCGCTAAATATAACAGGACAACGCTACTTCTACACATGCAAATTAACAGTGTATTAAAAGTAAGCGATACTCTTTGCCATTTTGATTGGATACAACAGATTTGTCTCAGTCTAAAATAAAGGCCATACGTCTGTTCGTAATATTTTAGTTTGCTTCCGTTCAATCCTTAATTCTTTTAATTTTGTTCCGTCTGTGCAGACTGGTACACAAAGAATCGTCCATGTTCTCTCTTGATACTATCTACGCTGTCTGTTAACTGCATATATGCAAGCTGTATTTGTGCTTAAATTTCAAAACCAATGGTAATCAGGATCACTTTGAATGTACAAATGGAAATTGAAAGTATGAACATTGCCACTGAACACAGGGTTGTATTTGTATCAAAGTGACACGCATTCACGCTACTGCAATATCTATGCAGGTAGTTCGTAAGATATATGAGTAAGAAGACTCATGTCTCACCCTGTAGTAAACAAAGTATAGATTCAAACATAACATAATAATTAGCACACAAATAATTTAGAGAAAAATGTATCATTTATATATGTGATTTTTATTGGTTAATATGTAGCAGAAATAGCTTTTATAAAAAAAAAACCTTTTAGAAAAATGTTTGCCTAATAAAAATTAAACAATTATGATTTTTTGATAATATGTTTATCAGATTTCTTTTTAAACATTGTTGAGGTAAATGTATAGGCCATTTTTATAATTGTGCGAATTGTTCACGTGGAAAAAATATAATAAATGTTAAGGTATTTGCAAATGAATTGGACAGGAAAGAGCTTAAATGAAAATGCTCAAAACCCTATGCGGGATTGATGCCTATCGTACAATATCGATTTTGCGGACTTTATCTATATCTGGAGTGGCCATCATGAAGGCACTGGTAACTATTTTACACTACACGAAAAGAAAATACAAATTACCTAACAAACCAACTTAAGGACCTTCAAGGCTCACAAATGAGTGACATTTTAGAGTCGACTGATATTTTTAATTCTCTACATCTTTGTATATGCATCGAATACGCAATAAATTAGTTTCTTTATTTCTTTATTAAATTGCTTTACATGGATTCATCTTTTATGTTTCTTTATCTGCTTGCACTGAACGGTTGTCTATGAATGCATTGTATGGTTATGGACCAGCTGACAGAAAATGAAAAACAAATTGTAGCATGTAAGACTAATTTAGTTCAATATTCCCTTCCCCTCCACACACACACACACACACACACACACACACACACACACACACACACACACACATAGCTTCTGCACCTTTTCCATTATTATTTTCGATTTAGATCCATTCATAAGTTACCAGTAGATATAACCAAAGACTATGCTACTTTTCACAAGCAAATAACGGAACAAAGCATGCACAAATTAATAATAAGTTATTAAGATATTTGACATTATTTTTGAAAAATAAATCGATTTGAATGAATTACCCTAATATGTAGCAAAAGTGACATTCTCGAGACCGGAAAGATCATGACCATTTGCTTAGGCATCCAGTGTCTAGTCCTAGAAAAACTTATTCAAGAAGCGTGTTATTTCTTTTCATGCTTTGATGATATTATCTAATAAATAAGAGTAACGTTTTAAACTGGTCAATGAGTCTACAGGGAGAAAAGAAGATAATAAACGCTGACTGACTGATTTCGTAATGTTTTCGGCCATTTTTACTTCAGTAAATGTACAGAATGAAAGACATCGATTTTATCCATCCAGTGACGTTACGTTTCTCAGAACTCGCTTCGTGTTATCCTTGGAAGCTGAAGTATTGATTTTAGCTCTTCAGTGTTAATGGAACAATATTGGGGTGGTTAGCAGACGGGATTCAATATTTATTAGACTAGAATGAATTGCTTTGTCTTGAAAATTGGTAAAAGAATTTCTCGTCACCGAATCGACCGAAAGCTATAGGGAGCAAAACATATTGACAGCAAACATGAACTGGACGTATATGCAGTCACATGCGTGCGTAGCCTATACTTTAAGGCACATTATCGGGGCCTCGAATGGCCAAATAGTCTAAAGTGCTCACCGTTCCGGATCGCTGCTGTCTCACCTCTGTCTGCGTGGGTTCGAGTCTCAGGCTCGGCTAACGTTGGTAAGTGAGAAAGCTTGCCAGTAGCTTTTCGTGGGGCTGTAGTTCTTCCCGGGTTTTTCCAGGGTCCATCCTCCACCATTTATACTGGCCACCATGTATAACTTTTCTTGTCCTGAAAATGTCATTAAACCTTACAACAACAACAACAACAACAACAACAACAACAACAACAACATATTAAATGCCCAAAATCGTACACCTTCATCAACGACTTGCTCAATGTAGAGAAAGTTAGTAAATTCTTCCATAAATTCTAGTGCAAGTTTGGACAAACCTGCCCTAGAATTCTAATTTTCAAAATATTCCTTCCTGAGAATTTTTGTACAAAACAAGAGGCACCTGAAAATGATTTTTTAAACAAAACGTATTGTGCACCTATACGGCAACGTATTTAGCCTGCACAAATTTCTACGTTACGGAAAGAAATGATGAGAGGCATGTATAACTTTTGAAGATTTCCAATGCTCATCCAAACTTTCAAGACAATTACAGATCACTGAGCTGGACAAAAGAGTTAAAACTTTGTTGCGCACTTACATTTTATATTTTAGTCTACAAAGTTTCCGTAACAGCCTTCAAGCAGCTTATTATTACATGCTTCTTTTCGACATCGCAAAATATCCTTTTTTCAACCAATTTTCTAGAAATTAACCAAAACTGGCGCATAGGAAAAAGATAAACTTCATAGCCCATGTACAAAAAGATACATTGTCTACAGAGCTCCAACAAAATATTTTGCAAAGCTTGAGAAAACAAGCGATGAAAAGAGTGATTTCAAGCTGTTGCAGACTCTCCTAAGTTTGTTGGGGTGTATTGTATGATTTTCGGCTATAGTTATCGACAGGGTGATCGCCAACGGTGTAATTTGTCCGGAACGAGTAAATATCAATATAAAGTGTAAACTTATAGGTGAATAGATAAAGATCTCAGCAGATATATTGAAGAGAATGTCATGGGCCCCCATACATGTATAAATTATAAAATTTAATCAAAAATTCATAACCAATAAAATTTGTAGACAATTGGGTCAATGCATTGCAATTGAAAGATACACTTCTTTCTTGAATTAAATTATTCAACGAATTTCACAAACAAATATGCTTATACAAATATCCGATCTGTTAGACGACATAATTAACTCATCATCAAATCGAAAAACACTGCCTTGTACGTATTCATAAACCGATTATTCTGGTTCAATCCAAATTCACTGCGACTTTACTTTTGACTTCTTCGTGCCTCTAAGTCTGGGTCCTCTCCACTTTTCATTTTTTTTCCAAATTATCAGGTGTCTCACCTCTTTCGGCCTTTCCCACTTTGTATGGTCACTTTGGTTTTGTAAATACGTGGTACGTCACTTGGATGCTTCCCGTGGATACTTCCCGTGAAGTTATCTCACCTTCCAAAAGTAAACAAAACGGCAACCTAAATATTATGTTAGGTACTCTGCTGATAAGAGATCATAATTTCTCTCGCTAACGTAAGTTCTATCGTAATTCAAACGGATACCAACGGCCAGCTGGTCTAAAAAGGGTGTCGGATGATTAAAGTTTTTCGATAAACACCTTTAAACCGAGAGTTTTCATGTGAAATCATGTCCCTTTTATTCAGCGTAAACCAATCCGAATTAAATAAATTCCCCGTCGGAACTAGGCTCAAAACAATGCAGTTTATCTGTCAACCTCAAATTACCCAATACAGTTTCCTGGTAACTTTTAGAAATGTCAGTTCTCCATACACATCGGAAGTTGACCCCTATCAACTAATGCTTCCATGCCAGTGATATATGCCAATGTGTACGTTACAGTGATTTAAATACGTGCCAGTCCCCATAAATCTAATTAATAGTTCATCAGTCCAACATACTGTGTTCTTCATAGATCGACATAAATTTGCGCCCTTGCCCAAGCAAGGGGTCTCTCTATGGAATGAATCAAGTACCTGAGTTTGCCTAGAAAGCCCTTGTTTTCTCTTTTTTCCATGAACATGAAGACAACAGTCTTCTCAACTGAAATTCCCATAAAAACAGACTACAAACAATCGCCTCTAACCAGTAAATGACAAGTACACTACTATAATTTCACAATTGCACAGCCATTAACTGTTTCCCAGTCTCATGGCTTCTCCCTGTTTTCTTCTCCACTAAGATAAAGGCCGAACATTAATGCTTCCGGTTCCATCCTAGTCAGCCAAAACACCATATTACACAACAACCTAGATGGGCCCTTCCACAAACTGCTGTCGCAACCACAATGATAGGCATCTCAGCATAAAGGACTGTCCTAATCAATTCTTGGTAAAAACAAATATCGGTCCCTGTCATGAATACTTCACATTAAAAGGTACACCCGAACAACACTGCTAATCAAGATAAGAACTACTACATTTTGGCATTTTAGCCTGCTATAATCCCAACTCAAGCTGCTCATCACGTATACCATTTTAAGAAACTAATCCATGCTAGCATAGGTCTCGTGTGTAGTGTACATCTGCTCTTAGAAATTGGCTAATTACTCGGGTTGAGTAATATCCTTGCCCCCCCCCCCCCGCAGCAGCAACTTCACATAATCAAATAACCAATCACTAAAATTAACAAAGCTTTAAATCCAGATATAAATACAAATGGCACATGCTCTAGATGTGGAAAACAAAAGGTATCACGGTATCAATAGTTTTTCCATAGACCTTAATGTTGATGTTTGGTGAAATAAATATATTTTCTATCGTAATAGTGCATGCACATCATACACTTTTCAAGACAACAGTGTTAGACTGTCAATTTGACGATGACCGATCCAGGTACTTCTTTGCATTTAAGAGAGATAACTCTGCTGGAACGAGACAGGGGTATGGGTTATCTAGTCAAAACAGTTTTTTCATTCTCAAAAATCATAAAAAGTACAAAAAATGATCTAGATAGGAATTAACAGAATCTCACATGTTGCCAAGAGGCTCAAATTTTGTAAGCCTAACAGAAAGTACAACTCTTACAAAATACACCAATCACAGCTAGTGTTGTTGTTTATTTCTGAATGCAATGTTCCCTACACCTTAAGCTCCACCCACCTGGACTTGCGTAATTGGTACCGTTATACCAAAACTTCTCCTACTCATCCCTTTCGGCAAACCTAATTAGTCATCTAAGCTAGGTTTAAAAGAAGGCCATAAGACAACTTTTATTAAGAGCTTCTACCTACAACCTGGCTTGCGAAAATACTCTTTTTGATATTCATTTCAAGACAAAATCCCCATAGCATGAGTTAAGATACTAATTTTGAATATGTAATAACCGTTATTCATCGTACAAAGTTTAGAATATGATGTGACAAAATAATCTTTTAGTAGATAAAGTTTCGAGGGTGCACCTTAAATGTCACCTTTCCACTTCCGAATTCTGCAACGATATTGGGCATTTACATAAACCACTTATTTTGAAACTACAAACGTTTCAAAAGATTCTTTGGAGCAGTTTGCAAGAGTTCTAATGACAAGCTGAATTCTCAAAATACCCCTTTTTCGACACTTTTGCAAGAACTTTATCTAAAACTAGCTCAGACGAATATAATAAATCTTTAAATGAATCTACACTAAACAAATATATAACCACAAGGATTCCACAAAACCATCAAATCGGTATTGTAGAAGAAGCCATGGCAATCTTTTTCACGGAATGACAAGAATAAAGACGTACATAACGAAGCATGAGAGTAATTACAAAATTCGAAATCTTAGTGAAACTGAGCTTTGTTTTATGAAATGGTAAATGCATATGTATTTTGAATGAATTGCGATGACGACTAAATAGATCATAAAATAAAACCATTCATATTTCTGACTTGAAGGTTACTTAACCCATCTTGCAGCTATAAAAATATACCAACTTAAACTTGAAAAATTAGTAGCGTTGTGTGCGTGTGTCAGGTATAATGAGAATTTCTTTTCTGCGTCTATGCGATATATATATATATATATATATATATATATATATATATATATATATATATATATATATATATATATATATATATAAGAAAAGATCAGCATTATACGGTAGCAAAAATTGTCAGGCTGAAATAAAGCCTGACGTAGCTAGTGACAAGAAGTATCAAATTGGGGGTACTAAACTGGGTTGATTTTCTTGGGAATCTGAGATGATAAAGTCGAGTACATTTTATAATAGGACATTTGCTGCAAATGGGGAAATACTTTTCTTTTCATAGAACGTAATGGTTTGATGATAAAAGGGTGTCAAGCAAAGTTCAAAATAAAACATCTATTACACTGTCCGTTTTCGTTGTTACTAGACAGAACACAAACGTTAATGGGAATTATAACTTAAGGGTAGCAAGATGAGGACTCCGATAAATATTACAATGAAATTCCATCAGCATATTTTAGATTTTGAAGTTAGACCCGAAAATATTGCTGTGATAAATCACTTAGCACAAAGATAAGAATCAACATCATTCTGGCAACAATAAAAACTTTAAACAAGTTTTCAGATCACATTAAATTAGTACTGAAAACTGCCTTACACACAGGCGTGGTACAAAATATCATTATATTAGGTACTAATTAGTCCAAAACAATTCATCAAAAGATAAACAACGAAAGAGAGGGAAGAAATGTGGTCAGACAACGGAACAGAGGGAAGAAATGTTATTAAAACTGATACAGAGGACAAGGACTACAATGTTGATACTCTTGCAAATAATTATTTTGATGATAATGATCGTTGTCGGAACTAACTCATTTCCGTTTACGAAATAAACTATTTGGATTTTTATTTTGTTTTATTTTACGAGCATACAATTATTTGTCCATGATAATTGCGGTTGGATCTGGCTTAATTTTGTGTTCTCATTTTATCCTTGTCTCTAGCCTGTTATCAAAAATGAAAACAAGTCAAGAAATGCTCTGAGTAAAGTAAAATATCACGATCAGCAGGATGCGATTTGTTTTAAATTCTAGCTCATTGTGTTGTCAATTATATCAGACAGTGTTGCTACTGTCCTTTTGGATACCTCCAATAAGTAGATGGCAGTAATAGGTATGCTACCAAATGACTACCTTTCCTACCACTTCCATCAGCAGTTGCTTCTCCTCCAGATCATGTTGAAATGAAATGAATAACTGTTTCTGATATCACAAGTATAGTTGTTATCATCGTGACAATTATCTCAACTTTTTCTTTGAACAATAATTTCAACTGTTTCACTTAGTGTTAACATATCTCTAACTTTTAATCTACCTTTATAGTGATGTCTTTAAAGTTTTGTGCTTCATTTGTTAAATGTCTATCTCGGTTCTTTTACTTTCAACACTTGCCAGCATTTTATTTAAATCTTTGAAGTATCAGTTTCTTGTAATATTCCTGTATGTCTTTCTATCTGGTTGTCATCTAATTCAACGCCTGATTTTATATGCATTATCACCGATTCTGTATCTGCGACATCAGCTAGATAATCTCTACGTTCTTTTTTGTGCTTAGCAAATAATCTTTGCTCTGCAGGTTGAAGTTATCCACTTCGTATTCTCTCGAGGAAATCATCAATTAAAAGTCTCTTATTCTCTTAAAAGCTGGTAAAATGGTTCGTTGGATTGAATGTCTCCATCTCTGTTTCCAGAGGGATTTTGGCAGATGTCTGATATTAACTGCTGATCCTAACATATTTGTGTCGTGCTTGCTCCATGCCTTCCATGTCAACTGCAGTTTCGTTTATTGTTAAAGAAAAAAAACACCTTGATATTCAGGGTTAAATATTTTGGGCATGTCAGTCGTACACTTTGTTTAAAAAATCAATTCTTTTAGAAGACTTGCTTTGTATTGAGCAGACTGCTGAAAACTATGTTCTACCTTCCTGAATATTAGGTACATTTTTGGTCATTTTCTTTACTTGGATACAATTCAAATTTTAACGTCCCTTTGATCAATAATATCTGTCAACCTAATTCTCAAACATTTGGATTATTATGGCCTGCTTTAAGTGTCGCAACCACATAAATAGTCTAGTTCGCAGCGTATTTTTGACTAAGTACAACTCGTCTTTCTCAAATGGAGTACAAGCGATCTTATGGGATATATATATATATATATATATATATATATATATATATATATCTATATATATATATATATATATATTTCCCATAATAATTCAAAGTAGTAGTCAACATTGAGTGTCTTTTTTTCCTTGGATGCAAAAAAATGAACACAATGGTTTTATGCAGTATCAATCCTTTCCTTGCCCTGTTCAAACTGCAGTGTAACAATTTTTTGTGTAGCAGGATATGTGATAGTTTGCTTCTTTTTCCGCCAAAACAGATACACTAATTCTACCCTGTACTTGGGTCGGTTTAACAGATATTATACATTTTTTGCACTTGTTGGGAGGGGGGTATTTGCTCACCCAAGGCAAGTCATGTTCCGTGATGAATAAACCTGTGTGAAACAAGGCGTGGTTTTCATGAACAAATCTGCAAATCTCCTGGGCAATAATATATTACACTGAATCAAACAAGCGTAGGTGTCCGCAGTTGGTGCTGGGATGCGACAAAGTGATATATTTTTTTTTATTAAAAATAAAACAAATGTGTATGTGCAGCACAATTGATTGTTCTTGTGTCAAGTAATGATCCTACATGTGTACTAATTGAGAAGCATGCCTTGACCCATAAATTAGCTTCAGATTATAAATTCAGTTTTTTATCAATCTAACCTTACATTAAAATTCTAAATAGATGGATTACTGAACACAGCAGTCACACTGACAGTTTTTATGCAAATTGTACGACCGATGTTTTGTATGGTCATAATAGACCATTGTGTGTTAAGTTTCCGGATTTTAGTAGCATCCTAGATGCAAAGTTTCATGTTATGTGATCATTCTGTTGAGCATTGTTTTGTTTTCCATTACCGTCAATACTGAATATCCTTTTATGTAGCCCTAGAAGTGAGGATGAATTACACAAGATGAAGCTTGTTGGGATTGGATTTAACGAGGATACAATACGAATGATATGTTTATTAATAATGCAATTGTACTATGAATGAATATAACCCCATACTCCTGCGCATAAAGTCGAACAATGGATTTCACAAAATGATGCGCACCGAGTCAAACAACTGATCGAAGGCAAATACATAGTTCCTTAATAGATCTAATCCTAACATTAATTCCAACGCGTAATACAACAAGAATAGACATATGGACCTTGTAAACTAACATTAATATAGGCAACAGGGAATGAATACATGGATAAATCACTATGTATGATCAAAATATAGAATGTAAACACAAATATGAATATTGTATGATCACCAAGGATAACAAAATATAGGATTTATAAAAACATTTGAATAATGTTTCCTCATAGGATTTATAAAACAAATTTGATTAACGTTTCATCCACAAATCGGATATATGATTTTTATCCATATGACAATATTGACTTTTTTAATTTCAAACAGATATAGTGATACCGAATTATTTATTAAATATTGTAACATGTGTAGCTCGTGGCATCTAGTTGATGACCACAACTTACTTCAGGTTACACAATTCTTGTCGAATGGTTAATAAGCCACCATGTATGGCCCACGCCTCTTAGTCTGTCGAAGGATCCTTCGAGAGAACCTCCTTATTCCATACATACCCATTGGTCCCCTTCGTCAGCGATATACGGATTGCATGAAATGTCTCAGAGTTCCACTACTCGCCATGCAAAACAACAGCTAAAAACTGATGAATTTTCGGTGTTGTACACGATACACAGTAATATTCATTCCTCATAAGAGCTCAGCACTGATTCTTTTACATATTAATTAATTAAATAAGAACTAAATCAGTACTAATATACAGAGATTATTATTATTATTATTATTATTATTATTATTATTATTATTATTATTATTATTATTATTATTATTATTATTATTATTATTATTATTATTATAATAACAATGTTATAGCATGAATTCGTATCCAATAAGAATAATATCAGTGAAACACAAGAACTGGAACATTACTCATATTGTAATGCATGCAACGCATAATGGAATTTTCATTTATCTTCCAGAAATAAAATGACCAACTTGGAACAGTCTATAGTCTACTGATATCAAAGCGTATTATTACACAGGTCAGACTCTCAGCAAAATTTAGAATAAATTCTGTAACATAAAATATATAAAGCAGTTCTATCACATAAAACGCATAAAACAAGATAGAATGCCATTTTATATTTCACGTCCATATAAAAGTGAAGACTATTTTTCAACAGACACCATTACCGGGTTTGTCTGGACAGAAGCCGCTGTAAGATATTTTGCCTTGCATGCTTTTTTGTTTTCTGGGGATTGGAGCTTGTTCAAGCTATTGTTGTATATATTTTCAACATATAATCAATACCTGGTTTGATTTGGCACAGCCTATAATGTTTTGCATTATAGACATTGTGTTTGTTCAGGAAACCGTCCATAAAGGTTCTTGGTGTATGTCTTTTTCAAAACACTATACCGAACTGGTTGGGCAGAGCGAGCTATAAGATATTTGCCTTACAGGTTTTTAGTTTGTGATGATAGTCAGATATTATAGGACACATGGTACTAATTGTATTGAAAAACGTGAACCAGCCTAGAAATGGGTGCACTTTAAATAGAGTATATACGGGTTTGAGAGACCAGGATTTGTTAATAATGTAAGTTATGTTTTGTGAAAAAAGAATCGTTTGAGACCCTATCCTAGCTGAAAGTGAATAAAAATAGAGACACTGTTTTATTGATGGAATTTCAGTTCTTTAATAGTCTCGAGTTTGGAAAACTCGTTACTAAAATTAGCACATGACTCTTTGATGTGGAATTGAAAGCACACGTTTCAAACATAGCCTTCCCTCTGCACAGAAGCTGACTTCCAGGTTTCATCAATTCTGACAAATGTAAGTTTGGTCATGAGCACTCCAAAATTTTAAATTATTTAATATCATAGTGTTTGCATAGGTTTACTATGGGAAATGAAGCACCGTGGTTATTGTGATATCCCCAACCAAAGAGCTTCAGGTAATAGGGATTTCGCACTGTGGAAAAGTTACTCTTACAGAAATTGGTAAACCGAATTTATTATTTTGAAAAAGCTAGAAACGAAAATAGATTACCTTCAAGTAATGCTGTACACGCTAAACAAAACCCGAGTACAGTTTCTTTCATATGTAATGCATGACATTATGTATACACAATTCCATGACAATGATTTTCTGTCACATATAATCACTCATATTTTATCGGTTTTTGAAAATAAGTATCAATAGCAAAAAAACTTAGTCAATGTCGACTGTAGCATTTGTTTTTCGAAAAGCAGTATCTAGTTGTTGGAAAATTATAGGAGCACAGATTTATATTCGAATCCATGGTTTATCTTGCCCGGTTGCATCAAATGGCGAGTGCATTTGATCGCCTCGCAGGAGTGTCTGCTTGAAATATATAAGCTCCACATTTACTTCCTCCTGGTGAATAAAAAATGTCGTAGTTTCCACCATGACAGCAGATAATTAGGAATCTAGACGCATAAATCTGAATTATTCTAACGCTACTGATTTAGATGGTAATGGTGAAAGCGCCTAGACGGGCTTGAATGCAGTTTTAAGTCTCATTCACTGGGCATGCGGTGTATATATATATATATATATATATATATATATATATATATATATATATATATATATATATATATATATATATATATATATATATATATATATATATATATATATATATATATATATAAACAAAGAAAAGAGTGAAGCTTTTTGGCTTTTTAACAAAATAATTGTTCCCTGAAAAAGGTTAAAATGGGAGAAAGGACTTAACAGTTTTTGAATATAAAATTATTCCTCTGAACAAACAAGAGATCTCAGGATCTTTTTCCTGTTTGACGACAAGTGATTATTGTTTGTCACACCGATTCTTTTAAATACGAAACATAACTGATGATTTAAAAACTAGGGTAATTTAAATTTAAAAAAACAATTTTCTGAAATAGCTTAGCCAAATTCATATATAGCAAGGAAGATGCACCAATTTTCTTTGTTACGTAACTAGGCTCGTACAAAGTAACAAAGAAAAGAGTAAAGCCAACAAACTTTGTAAATTTTAACAAAATAATTTATTTCCCTGAAAACAATTTGAACACTTTTTATAAAATCTGAAAAAGGACTTACAGTTTCTGAACACTATCCGAAAATTTATCCTGAAATCTAATAAAGTAAGTCCTATCACTACAAAGTTCTAAATTAATCCAAGTTCGAATCCCGGTGAAGTTCTAATATGGTGGACAATGTATTATTGTACTGATGTGTCAACAGTTCCTCGTTGCATTTTGCGAATCAAGAATAATATTCCGGCTTTACATTTCCAAATGATTTTCATTGAATGTTTTTGTCAAATAATTTTATAAGGGATAGTATTTTACAGGTAAATAGATTATTTTAAATTTTAAAATAAACTCAATTCAAACGGCAACAACAAGAATACCTTGAGCCCGAAGATATATTTTGCGACTTACAAATCTACTAGAAAAAAGTCTGTTTTAACCGACGATTTTAAATCAAATGATGGCTCTCGTGACGATGCAACGTGATCACTAATTTGAACAGCGCAGTAAACAAAATGCCATTTTAACACATAGCCTAGAATAGCCCCATCTAAGAAATCAGATTCATACACTTGAAATGAATAACAAAACATACTGTTTACAACACAGTTAGCGCGTGGGCTAAACACGACTTTGGTAATAACCAAACATATTTAGTCAATGGTTATAAACCTTTCAACCAAGGTGAGCTAAAATAGTAATAAAGCAACACTTTTGTGTTTTAATCAGGTCAAAACAGAAGACTGAATTTTCCGAAAAATATCAAATCCGTGAAAATTACCATTACAACATTACAACAAAATGTAATAAAACAAAATAAAAAAAAAATTAAAACCAACACACAAATAATTTAATTCCATATAAATACATACATACATACATGCATGCATACATACATACATACATACATACATACATACATACATACATACATACATACATACATACATACATACATACATACATACATACATACATACATACATACATACATACATACATACATACATACATACATACATACATACATACATACATACATACATACATAAATGTGTGTGTGTTTGTGTTCGTTCATTCGTGGTACCCACCTCTAATATATAAATAAATGTTTGTATCTCGGTATTTCTAAACATACCGTTATATGTACCGCGGCATGATTTGTTGGAGGTTCTTTTGCAGAATATTTCCGTCATTGAATAGTTGGCAAAACATTTTGCCAAGATTTATAAGTTAAGATATTTTTCCTAGAGAAGTAAAAAACATAGAACATATACATGCAAAGAAACTGGAAAAGATTTATTGGACTTGAGGCATTTTAAATTTCAAACAGAAAACTGCTTTTCTGAAAATCTTAAGATCACGCATAGTCTTACAAAGGAATAAATTTATTTAGCATATGAATTGCCCTTATAACCAAATAAAAAATATCGACTATTGGTACAACCATATTTGTGTTTGAAATTCGTTGAATAAGTTAATTCAAAAAGAAAGAAGTGTATCTTTCAATCGCAATGCATTATCACAATTGTTTATGAAGTTTATTGTTATGAATTTTAATTAAATATTGTCCTATTTGTAACGGGGGCTCACGTTATTCTGTTCTATATACCTGCTCACATCTATACATATTACACCAATAAGTTTCACACTTAATATTGATATTTACTCGATTCGGGCAATAACACCGTAGGCGATCAACCTCAACATTACGATAACCAAAACCAGACAACCCACACCAACAAAGGTGAGGTTATGGTCTCACTAGACAGTTTTTGTTTTTTGGGGTTTTCTTGGCAAATTTTCATCCAACGATGACCTATTACAGAAATATGATAATCATATTATATTAAAGATACAAATAAAAACCATTTAATGATTTATGTTAAAAGGATTATTGTATGAGTCTTACTAAGGAATTAAAATTAGTTCCTTGTAAAACTGTTGGCTTTTATACTGAACCGATACTACCACCAACCCATTTTTACGTTCATTTTTGACAAGAAAATGCTATTTTGAACATTTATTTGTAACAAGGCAGCTAAAATAAGCAGTTTGTAACTTATTTATCTTTAAAGTTCCTTGTACAAATAATGGCTTTTATACTGAACCGATACTTCCACCAACCCCTAACAAATTAACATACTTTTCAACTTTTCATCACCCTCAACCATCTAGAATATTAGATATTTACCTCTGTAGAAGAAACATGTAAATACGTAAGCCATCTCTGTTGCTCATTTGCAGCCCAAGTTTCGCATTTGATCTGCTATTCTAACTGAGACAAGCAGTCAGCAACAAGTCAACCCAATTCCAAGCCTAACTCAAAGTAAATATAAACCACATAACAGATCTAGCTAATATTTGAATTTATAAATGCTATGATTGTGATAATTAGGCTCGTGCCTTCTACCTTAAAAATTGAGGGGGGTTAAAATACGGAACTATCTAGTGAGACCTGATGAGGGGTTTCTGACACAGCGACAGCAAAGAAAGATTAAATATAATCAAACGAAATTAATCAAGAGGGGTCTTTATGATTCACAATTGAACGTGTATACCTAAGTACTTGTTGCAAGATGAATTCAAGACCAAACGTTTTGGACAAGCATCAAATTCATCTACTCGTTTACTTAGCCAAGTTGTCATTAATGTGACACATTAATCAGAAAATGTTTCTCCTGTTATTGATGAATCAATATAGCTGACTAGTAAATCTGGAGTAAATTACCAAGTAGAAAATATTGTTTCTGTGAAACCTGCTGCCAATTAAATCCGGCTTGGGAAAGAAACAAAGCAAACACTACCCTTTATAAAGATTAAACTGGCAAAAAGTGGTTGAAGTTAGTATACTAATTGTTTTATGAGTGATAAAAATAGGAATCTGAATCTTGTTTGACCGCAGAGAAATGGCTAATAAATCATCATCAACTATGCTAGATACAATTACATTGCATAGGATATGTCTAAAATGTGTAATGATTTATTCGAAGAAGAAATATGTCACATGGACATCACAGTTTACGCAAGACCAGAAGATTTTATGCCAAAGAGAGCAAAAACAAATATAGCCTTCAATAATGTGTTAACTGAACAACTTTAAAATCAACTAGTACTCCATTCATGGGAATATATGTCTTCTGATATTTTTTTTTAAATTTGTACCAAATTAAACATATTTTTTTTTAATCTTCTTGAACATTTTCTAGAATGTACTCTATGGAATGTGTTACGTATCGGCTCATCAAAAAGTAACAAAAGTAAAGAGTAAATAAAACGAACTTTATAAGTTTTATTTTTTTCCTTAGAAAACATGGTGAAAGTGTGAAAATATGAAATAGGACTCACGGTTTGCGAAGAAAATTCAAACATTTATCCTAGAATTGTGAAAGCACTGAGATGCAGCGAAACTGACAAGATAAATAAAAATATGTTTGAAAGAGAAACAAGAACTGTTGAACAAAGGAAGGAGGCAAAGTGAGATATCATATGTAGTATAATATGGTCTGAAGTGTTCCGAAGATACAGTAGAGAGGGTTTTGGATTATGTATCAAAATTGGAAGAGACAAAGACAGCCTTGGTTGTACAAATACAATTTAAGAAAAATGTGTTGAAATGTTATGCAAATGATAAAGCCGTACTGAATGCATCTGACGATAGAAAACCAGAGGTGTAGATTGTTTGATAAATAGAGAGACAAAGCTAATTGAGGATAACAATGTCACTGATTCAGAGAGCAGACATAAATCATCGAATAGACCTAGTCAGACATACATTCAAACATTTGATGGCCAACTAATAAGTATTGCCCCTGAATTTCCAGACTTTCATAATGTGATATATGGCAATGCATTAGACAGTGTGTTACGTGACAAAGGCTCGTACTCAGTAACAAAGCAAAAAGTGAAAGCCAACAAGCTTTGTAAATTTTAACAAAATGTATTTCCCTAGACAACAATGTAAAAATTTGTAAATAGGACTTACAGTTGGTGAATATAATCAAAATATGATTCTAAGAATAAAAATACAAGTCCTATCACTAAATAGTCCTATAAGAATCCAGGTTCGAGTCCCGACGTACACGTATGGAAAGCTATGACGTCAGATGTAGTCCAATGTCTGAATAACAACAATTCATGACTTGAATCACAATCTTTGTTTCTGAATAATTCCAGAATAAATTTCCATGAATATCTTTCAGAATTTCTTTATAAGAAAATCAACTTGTTGAGTTTCCAGGAGAATAAATTATTGAATCCAAAAATCAGACGAAGAATAAAAAAATGTTCTGGCAACAAATTTAAAATAAAGTTCCTTCAAAGTTTTGAATGACTTTTCCCAAACCAATATTAAGAATGCGTATTTAAACTCAAAACATCACTTGAAATCTCGCAAGATTGGTCATGTGGTCTCTTAGTGCGCTAAAATTCACACGTTAGCCAATGTTACTCCACTTAAAAAAGCAATCATAAGAAAGGTTGTTTACAAACATTGATCACGTAAAGAACTTATGTCCGAGATGCTGACCAATCTTTTTAACTTCCTGTTGATTTTATTACTAAGGTAAGACCGACTCAATGATAATTCGCACGTACTACTATTTAGTCTTAAGTAAATAACTTTGAGATAAAAATATATCTCACTGCTTAAATTAGAATTCCTAATCTGAGAAAAAATATTCATTGCAATTAAATACAATGAAAACAAAGAATTTTAAACCTACACACAACCAATTTAATCACATATACGTAACAAGTGATACTACTGTAATCTATACATACAGACTTTTAGATGATTACATGGCAAAAAAATAAACGATATTATTCCAGCGATAGTGAGATCTGATTTCGTTTTTTTTTTATTTCATCCTTACGTTCTTCACAGTTAACACACAAAGTACTCAATTAAAAGCGTGTAACAATGCCCAGAAGAGAGCATATTGTAATGCATACTCTCAACAATACCTCCATTTTTTAGGCTTTGATGTTTTTTTTTTTTATTGTTGTTGGTTTGTTTTGTTGGCCAGGGTTTCTTGTGCATCCCATCATGCATAATGAAGTGCATTAATATTAGCCTTGCTATTGTATTAACATGTATCGTTTACTTGTACACGAAATGCGTTTGAAATGGTAACAGATGTGCCACTTGATTTTCTCTTTTCTTAACTATTATAAGACCTGGTAGCAAATAAATGCTACTTAGAATTTTCATTAGTATCTGGAGTCACTAAAACGAAAGTGTCTGCAGATGCTATTGTATTGGTTGTTTGGGAAGGGGGACATCAAGGAGCCATGAGAAATTAACGAGAAGATACAATGTTTTCTGAGTGCGTTAATCGAGTGAATGTGCCGAATACATGATGGATATTTAAATATTTAACTTGCTACCTGTTAAGCCTGTTTGATCCCCGATTTCAAAGATTGTTACTTAAACATTATCTTTGATTCCAACCCTGATAGAAGGTTCCCTCGCTTTGTCCATGCGGTATATTATCTTAGAATCTGATATTATCAACTGAATGATACTTTTCTACACTTCAAATAAATGTATGTTATGGCATCTAATTGGTTCTAAAATCTTGTTCATTTCCATATAATACCTTTCAGAAGATATTTATATATGAATCTTGTAATCTGAGTACAAACTAAAACTTTTGCTACAACTAAAACTTTTGATATTTAAAAACACTGAAATTACTATCAGCATTCTGTTAGTAACATTCTCTTATATATAAAAATCAATCCTTACGTTTAACCTGACTTGATAAACAAAATTATATCATTATGAGACAGAAATTATTATATGTTTGTTGATCAATTAATTACAGTTGAAGTGTATGTGTGTGTGTGTGTGTGTGTGTGTGTGTGTGTGTGTGTGGTGTTCTTCTTCGACCCAACCTTCGCCGCTGTCCAGCCTGAGAATCACCTAATTTTTGCTCCTGTGTCATTTCACCGTGCAATTGCTAAATATTGTATTTAACTATTATTCTTAATTAATAAAGCTTTTCAATTATTTCACAAAATAGTCACTCTAAAACTAATGAGAAACAGAAATCTTCAAATGTCGTTTTCTTCCCAAACAAGAAAAACTAAGAAGAAAGGGAATTATTTATTTTAAAAAGACTCATAATGATTGTATTTCACATGTATAGATTTTGTTTCTTAGAAACGTTTGATTGAGTGTCAGATTTTGATTTCTAGTGTAGGAAAAAATTGCTTTGAAAAAAAACTCGAAACCTATATTTTGCAACTTAGCATCAAATTATTGAAATTTAACATCAAAGTACTCTCTCTCTCTCTCTCTCTCTCTCTCTCTCTCTCTCTCTCTCTCTCTCTCTCTCTCTCTCTCTCTCTCTCTCTCTCTCTCTCTCTCTCTCTCTCTCAAATTTCTTTCTCTTTGGATGTTTTTGACTTTCATATCATAATTATTAATTATTTTATCTTTTATCTCAAATTATGTGAAAACAGTTTGCACCAAAAAAGAGTCCCTGAACTGAAAAGCGCATGGGGCGAGGATCGAACATGCTTTTACTTTGCACGCGTTAGTTACTTTTAGCTGTCTCCCTGAGGATAGAACTGGTTTTTGCCCTCGCCATTGACTTGTAGCACCTACTGGTCAATTGTAAAGTTACATTCAATTTATTTATTTATTTATTTATTTATTTATTTATTTATTTATTTATTTATTTATTTATTTATTTATTCATTCTTTTCTTAACACCAGTCCAGGAGATTCAATTATTTATAAAATTTAAAAATTTGCTGTTCGATTGATAGCATATATGTAAAGAACTGTTCAAGTACACTTAATGAATCTCATATAAATGTGGAATTAGTTCCTTTGGACATTTAAAATCGATGAAGAAAACGTTGACGAATAATAGGTTTTTGCGTGCGAGACTGCTTAGGCCTAATTACTATTTTTAGAAGGTAAGTTGTATCTTCCCTATTAATGATGTATGCACTATAAAGGAGTCAAGCTACAGTAACAAAAATGGCAGTGTACAGTTATATGCGAATTCTGTCATCATCTCACTACCATGTTATCCTAGTTTTCAAAGAAATATAAAGGTTTCATGCGTTTGAGAACAATGAAAACGGGTCAGTATTTTTCAGGAGAAAAAACTCAGAAGCTTTTCAGCAAAGTCTAGAAACCTTTGCGATGTAAGAAATAAGCACCGCTGCATTTAGTTTTCATTCCCTCAAAATACCGCAGTAATGGATGGATTCATACAACTTTACATTTTTAATTCATTCCATGATTTTGTACACGAATAATAACAGACTAGGTGCGTGTTTAAAATATACTGGATGTATCTTCTGAGATACATTCTTAGTATATAACGTTGATGGTACACGCTAGGACTTATCAAGGACCTGCTCCTTTCTTATTTAGTTTTTATTGTTTTTTTTTAACATAACAGATTAGTTGCCAGGTTGGACCTACATATACGCATCTTATGGTCCCATTGATATTGCTTCAATTCTGTTCTGAACTCTTACCTTTTGGTCTTGTCGCCAAGTGTGGTTTAAGAAATATTTATTCCAACAAAAGCACCAGATATAATATATAAAGGAAGTTGTTAACCATGGAAGATGTGTAACCCACACAAAGCAAGTGAAGTCCACAAGGTCAGATAGCTGGTGACTATTTACCTCAGTGTAAGATTTTATAGACGTGATTTAATGTGTAACTAATTTGACAGCCCATGATCCGAGTAATTCAAAAGTAGATAGCTGAAATTGACAACCCTATCTCACCATGTCGCTTTCAGACACCTCGCCTTCTTTGTACTTCTTCAGCATGAATAATGCAGGTGAAATTCTATTCTTTCAGTATTTAAAACGGAACATTTCCATTTGAACTCTCGTACTCTAGCCATAGGTAACTTTATAATTTACACTTCAAACTACCAAGTTTGATATGCTATCCTGGGGCACAAACGTAACTGGAAGCCATACGTGTAATATTCTTTCCTCTCATATAAACTCCTTATGTCTTAATTAGTGCCTATGTAATCCTCTCATGAATATTTCTAGCAATTGTTCTACTTCACTTAAGACGACGGAAAAATGAATACGTTATCAAAGTTACCATATTTTTTCATTGTTACCTTTCAGAGGCAATCCATCAACATTATACGCAATTAAGTTATGCCTAATAATGATCAAAATGAATGCTTCTTAACAATAAAGATGATCCGAAAATTATGAGATGATCTGAAAGTGTCGTGCCGATGGGAAATAACGATTCCTTCACCAGAACTTCTATGTTGAGATTGTAGCCCTCTAAATATGCGTGAACAGATCTACCTGTGTACATGACTCATAACTTTATGACCTGTTTAAAATAATGTCTAATTTTATTGAGATATTCATTTTAATTTGAAGATTTATCACAATTCACTTCAGATATTAATTTGGATGACTTTCATAATCAAATTCATATATTTGGAAATGGAGAATCTGCAACAACGATAAAATTTCTTTTGCTGCTTCTATATTAAGGTGAATTCGTATGCTACAAGTTGAGATGTAATTTGGTTTAATATCGCGAAAGGTTTGATATTTGCACTTAAAGTCTACTGAAAAGTCAGTTACGTTTGAGATAAAATGGATAATTTGCCTTAACACAGAAAGTCCTTTATGTGTATTGAATCAAATATCTGCAGGTGAGATTTGCGTTTACGAATGCAAGTGGGGAAGTCTGTCTCATAGAATTCTATCTGGGACCAGCTATATATTTATACAGCTCAGTTGACGCTATATTGTTTAAAAGAACAACGACTTTATGTTGCAATTCATATTCTAAAAGTTGGTCTTGTGCGTGGATTAAGGCGTAAACAATATCAAAGTCTAATATCACCACGAATTTTACAATTATGATTTCAAGAGGTGTTTTCCATGAGGTCTGGATAATATGTCCACCAGTATTGAGTTTATTATCGTCAGAGTCGAAGAGCAGTATTTGATCATTAGATTTAAATTGGAAATTGGGTTTCTTGGTCACTCAAACCCTTAATTGAAATGTTCAAAAGAGGAAATGCTGGACACTGAGGTCAAACGGGCGGTTTGTAAGCACTTTGTTCGACAGATGGTCAAGAGTGGTCAGTCAAGTCCGTTGTATATTTTAAGTCCCTGACTTGAGCAGCGTCTTAGGTACAACGTTTCGTATAATCTGTGATATTTCTGTCCAGGAAATGTGAGTGGGTAAACTGGAGCAGAAATGCATAACGATGATATGATATTGAGAGGCCATACATTATCAAAGTGGAGTCGTTCTTTTGGTTGAAATCATTTTATATATTGTACAACCATCCTGACAAAACGTGCACTGCAGAATAAAGGACAAATAAATAACCCAATTTCTTGATTACTTGCATTATCCCGAGGCATTACTTTATACCTCAAGATTAACATTTAGATGAGACACGTGGAGGTTTAGGAACGGGAGATAATTCGCACTCTATTTCCGCGTACAGGAGAAAAAGGAATAGATTAGTTTCGTAAATTGTCCAATACCATATTTCTTAACTTTTTCCAGCTATTAGTGTTTAATAGCTATTTATGGATATACGTATAAAAGAAGTGTTTTGGATTTATGTTGTTCTTGAAAGTGTTGTAATGTTGTACGCCTCCTGTACTAAACCGTATCTTAAAATGAAATATTAACGATTTACAATGAAGATGAGCAAGCCAAATGGAGCAGTAGACACATCGGATTTAAATCTCGTAGAATATCTGGGGGAAATAATCTTGAATTGCAATTTCTTTGAACTGCTTTTTAATACACATTATGAATCAAAATTATCACATGGTATAAAGACCTGCATTGCATTGCTTCAAAAATGACTTTCGGACATTAGAGGGAGAGTATGATCTTTTTTTGCATTGAATAAAATATAAACTTCTCAAGTCAAAAAAGTCAAAGTTTTACGTTTCTGTTTATTATAACTGTCAAATATACGAACACGTCTTACCTTACTGAAGCACATTTTTATGGAAATTAATTATTAGTCAAGTTGATGCGGCATTTACATTGTGCATAAAATTGCCTTTGCAGCTTTTATAAATACCAGCTTCCATTTTGTTATTGGTACAGTCAGCTCTATCTGTTATTACTTTGTGTTGGGTTTTTG
The DNA here is from genome assembly GCA_016746295.1 of Potamilus streckersoni. Classification (NCBI taxonomy): domain Eukaryota; kingdom Metazoa; phylum Mollusca; class Bivalvia; order Unionida; family Unionidae; genus Potamilus; species Potamilus streckersoni. Next base: position 3,257,884 of record JAEAOA010001977.1, read on the forward strand.
GTTTGTATTTAAGTCACTTATGTGCTATGCGATAATCTTATTTGGATCGGGACAAACCAGTATAGTTGGGGTTTAACTTGCAAGATATGAAAAAATAATAAGGGTTATGATGCATTTTCATGTTTTTATGTAAGCACTACACTTCTATTTTATTTAAATGTATTTGTATGGCTATAAAATAGCACGTAATGCATAACATACCATGACATCGCACATTCTCCTAAGTAGTTTCACTCCACAATAGCTAATGCACTTTAGACAAATAAACATATAAAGACGCCTGGTGAATGCCAACAATGGAACAGTCTTATAATTGGCGATGGATACTGCATCCTTCAGGTCTTCTTTTGGTGGAAAAGAATCAAGGTGTTGGCACACCGACTTACTTTCAACCTTCTTAATGCTGCTGTAATATCAAAGATTTATATATCATATCTAAGCCACAATAACAGATGTGTCAACGTCACACATGTCTTTCGAAATTTCTAGGGTCAATAATCAAAGACAATTTTATACATGGATATGATGGTTAAGAAAATAATACATATTACGAAGTGAATGTTAAACTTTGAGGTTTATGCCGTATCTATATTCATTGCTAGCTGAAATTACGATCAGCCATATAAAATAAATTTGCAAATAGGTTCATGTCGCATTTCTTCTTTCACTCTAAACACTAGTATTTTTTACACCAAAGTTTAGTTTAGTCAGGCAATGTATCAGTAATTCTTTTCATATAGTGAAGAAATCGCGGTACTAATTCAGTTCCCATATTAAACCGATGCAAACACCATGATATTAAAATTTCAATAACTTAAAATTTTGGAGTGCTCATGACCAAACTTAAAATTATCAGTATAGATAACTCCTGGAAGTCAGCTTCTGTGTAGAGTACATGATATGAGCTGCGGCATTTTCTGGACCTGCATGTGTTTGAAACATGTGCTTTCAATTCCGCACCAAAGAGTCAGGTGCTAATTTTAGTAATGAGTATTCCAAACTCATGGCTATTAAAGAACTAAAATTCCATCAATAAAGCAATGTCTCTATTTTTATTCACTTTTAACTAGGATAAAATCTCAAAAGATTATTTCTCCTAAAACATAACTTACATTATTAACAAATCATGGTCAGCCAAACCTGTATTTACTCTATTTAAAGTTCGCCATTTCTATGCTGGTTCCCATTTTTAAATACAATTAGTGTCGTGTGTCCTGAAGGTGGTTAAAAGAGTGGAACGTTATTTCCAAGCTAATTGTCCTATCCAAAATCAGTGTTGTTCAGCCTTTAAAAACTGCAGGTAAATACACAAACCCCTTCTCTTATTGATTTTATAACAGGAAGAGGATTTTTACATTGATGGGGTTTAAACAATCTAATTAGCATAGAACCTTTGTTGAAGTGTTGAAGTGAACAATATCATTTTCCTTTGACATTGTCATATTTTTTCCGAGTATTAAAAGTGCAACTGTATCCCTTGTAAATTTTTTTTGCGCGAGTCTCAATGTCCACGGTTGAATGTCAGTATTAACTGGATCAGTAATGCTGATTGAAGTACATGAGAGAAGTTTATCCATTTGATTCAGCCTGTCCGAGCGCACAAGACTGACTTTGATCGGAAAACCTACCTTATTCAAGAATTATGTTTTGTGGTTTGCGTTTATTAGAATCAAGCAATTGAACTGTATCCCTTATATATATATATATATATATATATATATATATATATATATATATATATATATATATATATATATATATATATATATATATATATATATATATATATATATATATATATAGGGTTGTGAATGGTCTCAGTGACCTATTTTTGGATTTATTGCATGTCACTTTGTACGTTTCTCAGGATCCCACACGTTTTATGTGTGTAGGTGTTCTTTGTTTTCCTCTGAGGAAGACGTTGTTTTGGGAAACTTTGATTCCCTCTGTCTCCCACCTCGAATGATGATTGTGATGAAGGAAGTTTGATCGATGTGAGAGAATGGGTGGGGAATTAAGCATATAAGTAACCATTAGGTTTCCACGTTCAATTTACAGCATATCTCTACACATTTCCTGTCCCGGCAAGAAAATATATTTTAAATATATACGGTAGCGCACAAAGTTTTCACTCGTAGCTAAAGCTAAATATATACTTAATGGCGTTATTTCAAGTGCAATAAAGGTAAATGAAGGGGAAACATATAGCGATAGTCATCTAACTCGTGCAATACATTCTATCTCGCATCTTGATTAGTGGCACTGTGGTAAAAATAAAGTTGAAACAAACTAGCTGAGAGGGGATCCTGAACTATCTGATAGGTTTCCTCAGCTATCTTGCATTGCAATCAGTAGCAAAACGCGGTTTAATGCCCAATATTAAAACCAGATTCTGCCAGATTTTTGCGTCTCAAAAACAAATAAATAACAAAATCTGACACCACAGAGTATCTCCATTTGGATACAGGCAACATCGGACATTTGGATGAGAGCAGTATAGTGGTATCGTTATAATTCTCGGTTTACTTCAATCATTTCTAAACAATTATCCCTGATCTTTTTAAAAATTGATCAATTTTACTGTGCCGATACTTCCTGGTATGTATTTATAGGTTACTGCTAGCCCTCAAAACTGAAGACTATCCGAAACAATTACAGGGTCAAATCTACGGAAATGAACGAAATAAAAAGAGCCATGTTATATGTGCACAGATTAATCAAGAAACAATATATTTAAGCTGTACTTCTTTGCCTGTGTCACCAATGGGTGCCATTAAATCAAGGTCAATTTTCATTTGCTTCTGATCTTCAAATCCGAAATATATTAAATACAAGAAAAAGAGATATGAATATATTTAGGTAACAAAAAGAATGAGCTGGATTAATGTAATAATATTAATAATAGTTACGCATTTAACCTTTTTGTTATTACCTGTATTTTACACGCCTTTTCTGGATATTTAATTTTGCTCTGCAGTAAATAGCTGTAACTGTGCTCATGTACGGTTAAACCTCATACATACGTAGGAAAAGTAAATGGCTGCTGGCAGTCTTGTTTCTCATATAAGGGGACTACTTAGGTCAATGGAGTCAGTTTTTCTATTTCCGAATCCATAGTTTGTTCGTGTAACCCCTTCCTTACAAGTGTCTCCTGAATCGTCCCACTGGACATTTTTGGGGGCAAATTTTCATCCGACTATGACCTATTGCAGAAAAATGATAATCGTGTTATAATAAAGATAAAAATAAAAGCTAATGAATGATTTTTGCTGAAATGATGCTTGTAAGATTCTGACTGTGGTATTAAGGTTAATTACTTATACAACTAGTGTCTTTTATACTGAACCAATACTACCTCTAAAGCATCTTTTTTACATATATTTTTGGAAGTTAAAAGAATCACGATGTGCATTATTCATCTTTAAAGTTCTCTAGAACTATAACAAATTAGCATACTTTTCATCACACCTAAACCATCTAGAATTTTAGATATTTACCTCTGTAGAAGAAACATGTAAATACGTAAGCCAAGTCGGCTGCACATTTGCAGCCCAAGTTTCGCATTTGATCTTCAATGCTAGTCTAACTGTGACAGGCAGTTACCAACAAGTCAACCCATTTCCAAGCCTAACTCAAAGTAAATATAAACCACATTACAGATTTAACTTATGTGTGAATTTATAAATGCTGAAATTATGATAATTAGGCTCATACTTTGTACCTTAAAAATATGACTGCTAGTGGGTAACATATATTTATGAAAGTCGGATTATTGAAAAACAGTCAGTTACTCCATTTTAATCTTGTAATATGGATCAGGTGTACATGAATTTAGTAGACTGATGTAATATCTCTTGTAATATGGTTAGGTGTATATTATTATATACAGACTGGTCTTATAACTCGTGCAATATGGATCATGTGTACTAGAATGTATTAGTTTGGTCTAATATCTCCATCACTTATTGCTTAGTGGGATAGAAATTGTTGCTTCTGTGTTCCTACCAATTTGGTCTCAAGCTCTTCAATGAATACACAGTGTTATAGTGTTGGGGTACTTGATTCGGAAGTTTTCGTTTTAGTCTCGCCATAAATACATTAATATGTTCATATCCACAGAAAGGTTATATAAGTATTCGACCATGACCTGCAATCTAACTGCACAGTTTTGGTGGTTAGTATGTTTTGAAATATTATTATCACCTATCGTGATGATAAATAAATATGGTATACCATGACATTGAAAAGGACAAAGTTTATCATAACTACAGTCATGACCGAAACATTATTATTATGTATCAAGGGTTAATGTTTTTCTCCCATGAACCTGGATATCTCTACCAAACAGAAGCAACTCCAAAAATCGGCATTCGCAGATTTAAATTTTTATTTTTAATTCAAAAGCCTCATATAATCAGTGATATAGAAAGTTAGCTATGTTTCGCATTAGTTATATGAAACACAAACGAAACATCTAGGGTCTCACAGCCTCGAACTGTCGTCAGACTCCATTGAACAGATTTATTAAAGCAGTAAATGTTCGTGCATTATTTTATTTTTTTAATTTTTTTTTATTTTTTTATTTTTTTTTTGGTTTATGCTTGTCACAATTTTCAGATTTCTTTAACAATGTAATAATTGAATACATTACCATTGTGTAAATACGTTACATTTGAAATAAACGACAGTTTTTAATATCAATGAATGTTGTTATATCCGTTTTGATCTTCTGTACACGGTAAACGTAAACAAGACGACTTTACTTGAACAATACGTCCTGCAGACATATATAAATGACACAACTCACCTTTCCATTTCAGACATGAGGATTAGGATAATATTGTATCAACGATTTTGCAGCCAGCTGTGTGTGATACGGTACAGATGGTTACACCTGAGTTTCAGAATATTCATATTTGTCACTTTTATAGTCTGATATATATCAGTTCCACAAGCAAAAAGGTGAATATATTTGTCTCTTCATAAAAAATTGAAGGTACAAAGCATTGTAAGACTGAGTAGCACACTACGAAATAAATTGTCAGTTTTTTCTGTCCGATATGCTTGAGGACCACACATTAGTAACGCCATTGCTCCTTGCACACTTTTCATTCTGTGTACTTCTTTTAAATACAATGCAGAGTTTCAATTTGAATACCCACACTTTAGACACAAGTTCCTCTATAATGGACACTTTAACTAATGTACACAAATTCTATAGTCAAACTCATTATAAGATCAACTGGTAATGATTCACGTTCAAATGATGTGTATATGCTTTACAATTCATATACTGATCAAGTAGATACGGGTAAACGCCCGAATCCTTTAAGTGGACCATATTTTACAAAAGACAGTAAACAACATGTTACGGCTTTGGATTAAAACTTTTGCACCTAGTAAATGCTTTAACAAATAAAAGTTTGTGCTTGTGTGTATGTGTGTGTGTGTGTGTGTGAATTTTAAAGTTGCATTTGTCTATTTATAAACAAATTACAGCACAGCCTCTCTAACCTATCAGTAGTAAGGAGTTCATAGTTTGATGATGCAAAAGCCAATATGTTGCATGCTGCCGTGTGATTAAGATCTGAATAATTTATGATTATCTTATTAATTTCCATCTGTTGAACGACTAATCAAAATAGTCACAGCGAAACTTGAAAGATCAATATATAACACACTTAGCACTCTAGCGTTTTTTTATAATTCCTCTTAAAGAAGAACGTATAGGATATTTTGAACAATATCATCCTTTTTAAAGCCTATGCCACAAAGTATACAATAATTTTAACAAAGTTCAGTTCACGGAAAGCAGAAGTGGGAAATATTGATATATGTGGGGGTTTTCAATGTCAGTATTCCTATGAAATAAGAAATAAGAAAATGAGATCTTTTATACATAAGACATATCTAAACACTCATTAGATTAAGTAACTTCACAGAATTGAAACATTACATCATAATGCTTCCATGTAGACTCAAATGAACTAGGTAGTTTATCTTGTTATCACATTTTCTTAAGTATATCCAATATATAGATCAGAATAGCTCTTTATCCATCTCTTTCTACTTTTATGTCTTCTACCTTCCTTTAACGGCTATACCACCACCATTAATAATTTGCATTTGTTTTTAATCGCATACACTGTTCAGTGAGTTTTGACAAATCTAACATTCAGTTTAGAGATCACTACAATGGGTTTAATGATAGAACTACAATGCCGAAACATTTTCGAAATTCGAAACCTTCACGGGAATTTTTTTCTCTAGTATATTATTCTCTAGTTCCGTGAATTCACCATTAATAAAACATAAAAACTTTAAACGTAGTTAGTGTTTCACTTTTTCGCTTCGTGTTTCTGATGAAGTACAACTTTTGTCATCTCGTAATGGACCAAGAATAACTTTTCAGTTGTCATGAGCGCATATTTTAGTGTTTGATTTTTTTTGTTATGTAACACATGGAATCGTCAGCATCGACAGATTATTGACTAAAATATTTTAACACAACATCAGGTTATTAGCAAGAAATGAATGCACACATATAAGATTCTTCGTTTTACAAATTAGAATAGCATTAGAATGGTGCTTATTTCTAAGAAGTTATATTATAAATTCAAAAGCAGAGTTAACTTTTATCAGGCAATCTTGTACACATAGAAAGTCGTCAAATATAATTACTTTATTGGCTTTAAAAAAATTACAAAATACAGCAATGACATAAGATCATATTTTACCCTGCTTTTCATATTAATCTGATAATAACTGAACTCAGAACAAAACGTGTCCGTCATTCAACAAATCCACTTGGTTTGTTTAACTTGTTCTATCAAACAAACACTGCAGATGTCAATCAACTATCCTGTAAAAAAATAGAGGATCTCAAATGGGCAACGATTTAATATTGAATTTATGAAACAAGTTGAATAATGTACAGCTTTTGCGATCCTTGGCGAGCAAAAGCTGGACATTATTCAACGAGTTTCATAAATTTAATATTAAATCGTAACCCATTTGAGATTCTTTTGATCACACAGTTTTTATTTCAGTGGAAATTATTTAGATAGAAGAACAAATAATTTCGCTCATTCTGACAGACGGTGTACCTTTCATTTGTTGTGCATAAAATATAGTCCCAAACAAAGCTGGATAGGTAAAATTAGATTGTACTGTTTTACAAACTATAAATAAAAAAGCTTCCATCCGAATAAACAGAACATTTTGTAACCACAAAATCATTTTTCAAAACAGAATTATATATGCCATGTGATGCTGTCACATTGTTTTACGGTACACAGTCAGATACGTGTACCCTACAATGTGTGATTAAAAACGTTACATTGTTGCGATTTTTATGTGAAATTGGATTACCTTATGCAAAATAGTCCCACATTTACTGCAATGCATTTGTGACCTGATATTTGTAGTGTTTGATTTGAAAAATAGACTGTACAGAAGACATCAACAAATTTATTTTCGTGTCGGATTTACATCCCATATATGCTATGTAAAGATGCTGTGGTTCGATAAAGATCTGTCAGTTAGGAGACCCATTCATTTCCGGATTATTCTCCAAACCGAGGTGAGTTTGTTTACTTCGTTAAGTTAACATTTAAACCACGCTTGTATATACGGTGGATTCTATATCTAGGTTACTGATATACGTACCCCACCCACCCACGCCGCTATCCCTTAGTTTTATTCGTTATTGTCGTTCTTGTCTTGTAGTTTAATGCCATTTTTCTTATGATGATATTGTTAAATATGACGTAATAAACCCCTGTGGCAGTAGCATATCCATATTGAGAGAGCCGATATATTTCCTCAATTTCCATATGCGAGTCGAGTTTTAAAAAATGGCCGCCAAAAATGTTCATTCAGATCAAAAGATTCCAGAAGGCGGAGTTGAAAACGTTTTCTCACGGTCGCAGCAAATCATTAAAGACCATGATGCACAATAATTTCATAATCTCATCTGGACCAATTATAAAGTGATATGCTCACATGTTATAATATCAAAAATATGAACCTGTACGCACTGTAGGAAAACAATACAGACTATGTGATAAGCATTCTAATGAGCCGCTGCTCAGTGTGGATATTTACGTAACTGCATTTTCATAGGAGTGATTTGGTCGTCAACAAGTCCTTTTCCAACCTAATGGTTCACCCCGACAAAATTTGGCTATATACCATTAGTAATTTTAAGTCTTTATAATTCTAAAATTTTGAGTTCAATATTCATGAAATTCTCGCAACATAATTAAATGTATTTTGCCAATCACCATGTTCAGGAAGAAAACGCGTATTTTAAAATAAAAGCGATTCTAATATCGGGTTAGTAATCGCCCTTAAATTCAATGAGATCCATTAACTAACATATTTACCTCTGTCTAAATGTTGTTGACAACAGCTCTGAAGATTTGAGTCTCAATTGTCGTTTCATCTTAGTATCAAAACAAGCCATGAATCTTTAACAAGTCTATCATACAAAACAGATCTTAGTATCAAAACAAGCCATGAATTTTCAACAAGTCTATCATACAAAACAGATCTTAGTATCAAAACAAGCCATGAATCTTCAACAAGTCTATCATACAAAACAGAGCTTAGTATCAAAACAAGCCATGAATCTTCAACAAGTCTATCATACAAAACAGAGCTTAGTATCAAAACAAGCCATGAATCTTCAACCAGTCTATCATGCAAAACTGAGTTTAGTATCAAAACAAGCCACGAATCTTTAACAAGTCTATTATACAAAACAGAGCAAGACTCCAATTTTAAGAAAAAAATGTCCATAAAGAAATCTAAACAGAGTTGTGGCAATGGTCGCTTAGGGTTCGTTTTATCGAAGAAATGGGGTCGTAAACGTGTAATTTGGCAGATTGATTGTACTTTTAACCTTGCGGTCTTTCACGTCTTACGCGTCATATTAGCTTTCAAAAAAAACTATTGTGTTAAGCTGTTTAATGTTAACTGGACCTGGAAGAATAATTCCTTTTTTATCGATTTGATATCGACTTGTTATAAGTTTCTAACTTTATTATATAGCTGTTTCGCCATTGCAAAGGTACGAATCTACCACATATCTCTTTCGTTTATCGTTATTTATTTTCCTTTTTCTCCTATCATGGATTTAGTAAGATTTAGACAATTTATACTTTCATTTGTTCACATTCCTTTCGTAAAGTTTGTTGAGTAAAGATCTGGGCAATTTATATTCTTTTTGATCGTATTCCACTGGTGCATTTATGTGTGCAAAGATTTGGGCAATTTATATTCTTTTTGATCGTATTCCACTGGTGCATTTTTGTGTGCAAAGATTTGGGCAATTTATATTCCTTTTGATCGTATTCCACTGGTGCATTTTTGTGTGCAAAGATTTGGGTAATTTATATTATATTTGATTCTGTTCCATTAATATATGTTGGTGTGTAGATATTAAGAATTTTTTTCCATTTATTCGTAGCCTTTTTCCAGTACTCATAACAATGCTAGCGATAATCTGAGTTTTGTTGCATTTAATAAAAAAAGACTTTATTGTCTGGAAAGCTAAATAAATATGGATTTTTAGGAAAACTAACTAAATACGGATATTCCAGAAAACTAATTAAATAGAGCTTAAAGTATTGTGTACTTTGTGTACGATTTCATGATGTTCCACTGACCAAGACCCGTTTTCTTGAAACAATTTTAGATAGAAGTAAAGAAACTTAACTTAAAATATCCTGAAAGCGATATCGTTTTAACTTAAATCTGAAGAAGTCATACAAGGTCGAAATTAGCAAAATTAGAATTATCAAAACATTTAATAATTTTCTTTTGTGAAAAGAAAGTTGTAAAAGCATATATATATAACATGCTAAAACGTGATACAATGCCAGAAGACATTGACTTTGAAGGCTATAAATTCTAGCAAGTCCTGTACGATGTTAGCGTCTATATGACCTCCTTATTAAGTGTACAATAGGATCCGATTCACGTAGTTTTGCTTCTACGGACATAAGCCGATCAATATTGCCCCTAGCAGCCGCTGTCCTTTTCTCGTTAACCTACGGTGACCAGCCATACACATCAGTATAACAGACGCCACAACTTTGGAAATAGGGGAAACAATAGATTTGCACCATTCTTTTGAATTTTCTGGTTATGTAAAGTATTAGCATACGTAAGGTGTCTGATTTGGTCGCTACTTATGTCAAATCAACATCAATGTCCACTTTTCCCACACAATTATTTCCTGATTATATTTGGTGGAGGGTATTCAAATGGAAAAGATGCTTTTGTTTGTATTCAAGTGGTAAAAAGACAAGCAATATATAGAAACACGTGGTAACATGGCGGACTTTTTATTGAAACATCAACATTCATTCTCATGTAAATCAATGGACCAATTCTTGCGGAAGATCATTAGTTGATCAGTTCATGTCTTTAAATGGAAAATTCGGGTTTATATTATTCCAGCTCTTAAACCAAAACGCTCCCTGATATGTTTGCCGTATCTTAATGACACACCGGTTCACGTACCGATCGAATGATATCCGGATGTTTAGATAAGACCAGTAACGGCCATTTCACAAATAAAGTCGCTACACGATTTAAGTTAACTTTTTTATTTTCAGTTGTTGTTGTTGTTGTTATAGGGTTTAACGCCATTTTTCTGCACAAGATAGGCTATACATGGCGGCCAGTATTATTGCTATTTATATACACATCCATAGAGTCTTAACGTTATACGGCTTAAATCGTTTTTGAACGAAGCCCAATGACAGCTGTGTTTAACTTATTTTTGTTTTGGAATAGTTATCGTTTTTTATCAAGCCTTATCCCTGCTAAAACAGTAAAAAAATGGAAAAGAAGCCCCATTAAATACATAGCTTGACATCCATCGGATATATATACAATAAACTGACGACGTACAGTGTAAAACTAGTTTCTAAATAGCCTGAGGGTTTTCGATTCTTAATGAGCCTTTTTCAAAGGCATATACCAAACAAAACAAAACAAACAAATAAGAACTCTAGGTAAATACAAATATTTCTCGGTACCTGCAACAAGTCTATATAGACTGGTTGAGATATAACATATTTATAGGTTTAATTCATATAGAAACAACCATGTAGAGTTTTACAAACACAACGTTGTTTATGTTTTATTTGTTTGTTTGTTCTATATCGGTCCATCTCATGTTAGATTCGATCGGAAGCATCTCAAAAGACAAGACTGAATCACCTGTCGGCTTGAGGTGGCTCCTGAGTTTTGTGTTCATCTTGTTGAGAAAGTCGCATACTGCATTCTGATTAGTACATATTTGTTTGGTCTAAAAAGCAAATGCTATATGGAACATTGGTTTTTATATGCTGATATTGGCAGTTGATCAGAAGGTGAGAATAAATAAAATAAACCATTTTGATATACCTTATATTGTTAGAACAAAAAATATCTCCAGATAAAATAGTATATGTATTTACTATGTAAGTGCTAATTGTAGTATAAGTTACAAGCCAAATCTAAAAAGTATGACGATTAAGATGCACTCAATAACACCCTGTGAAAGACATTCAACCGACATTAGATAGGTTTCTGATACAAACAGGGAGTGTTGACACTGAAGCCTACAAGTTACTAGTCACCATGATAATGTAATATACAGGAAAACTTTGAAGGGATGCCAATTCCCATGCAGACAGGAAATTTAAAAGTGGGGCCATACAATATAAGACACATTTGCTCAACGAGCAAAAACATTTTGCGTGGACTTGAGAAATTACGCAAAATTTAAACAGAAAACAATTGCCCTCATATAACCACATTATGATTCGCAGTCTTATATAGCAATGCGTGTGCTTGACACATTAAACTACGCTAGTAAATAATTAAAATTGACATGGGTTTTGCTTTGTTTTGTTTTTTTAAATTAAATTTTTTCGAAAAATTGGACTAGACCCAAATATCTTTGAAAACATGCAACTGAGCCACCACTTTGGCATAAGTGACACAGGTCAAATATGTGATTGAGACATGATAAATATAATAATTAATTTGTAATATTCAAGATTAATTGGTAAAAAAATAAAACTGCTTGTAAAAAGAGCAATAATTGTTCGAATTATTTTGTCATGAAAAATGCAAACATGTTATTAATATTGTAACAAGCCAAAGGGATTTCTTGACCGAATATGTCAACCCTGGCGCGAATCCCTCTAGAAGTTACATGTTTCCTCTGATTAAATAGACTTGCGTACAACCACTGTTGTAAACTGGAAATGCCAAATCGTCCAAACTATAAATAATTTTACTCTAATTAATACATGATCACAAATCACACAACTTCCCAATTGCCTGTTAACCTCACAACTGGTCACTCATTAAATTTCCGTAACATACCATCAGTGTTCCACACCGTTAAAATATACGACTCAACCACATAATACTGGGAACTATTTTTACTACGCAACCCTAGGCCAGTCAAATCGTGGTTTTAAGCAACATTTAGCCTGTAGCTCTACACCATATTTATCGCCATAAAGCAACTACAAACGGCGCCACCAGAAGAAGGAAAATTTTTTATCAATTATTCCATTTCGTAATTTAAAAGTCCACAATCATAACTACTACACATGGAGACACACAATCAATTCACACAGATTTAAATAGGGACTACTCATGCGGCTCTGACCTGAATTCACTAAAGGTAAACCAATCTATCATGAAATCTCACAATTCACTCCCTGACATTTGTTCTTAGTAATTGGAAATTTATTTGGTCTGAAGACTATTTCTCAAGCACCAACTTCCCATAATCAAGCAATCTCTAAAATCTAAGAAATCCTTAAAATGAAGGGTTATAAACAATTGCAATTACTCCAAAATTATTTCAATATCATTAGATTCGTAACAACGTTACTTGGACATTTTAGCAATTCCCTTGCCGACGGAAACTACCGATGAACCAGTACCGTGAAAAACTACCGTAGTACTAACCATCGGTCTACGGGAGCGAACTTGAGTGCGTATATGTGATTTGTTGTTTCAAGCAAGCGGTGAACTTACAAACTAAGATTGAAAATCAACCTTTTTGTGTCTCAATATTTTTTCTTCATTGCATAAAGACGCATTAAGTCAACAGTACCATTACGGCCCACGTTTGAGAGACGAATTTATTACACCTAAATCAGATAACTTTGCCTAAAATTCGTTTTTAAAAAAAATAGGTCAAATTTATTAAATGTCACTCGATCAGCACAGTTAACTTAAGAAACTTTAATATGTAGTTTGAGCAGCATATTTTTTTTCCTCTACCAGATGGAAAGGTCAATGGATGTAGAGACTGGATCGTAAATTTCAAATAGATTATTCCAATGTTTTGTCCCTCATGTGCCTATATATATATATATATATATATATATATATATATATATATATATATATATATATATATATATATATATATATATATATATATATATATATATATATATGGCAATTTACAATGTAAATAAAAGACTAACATCTGTGTCACGTTTGCTAAGAACCAGCTATTAGGTCCTGTATATTAATTACTACGGCCATGTTTTCATGTCTAAACATTGACGCGGGCTAGTGTTAATCTCTTACGGAAGGTTACCCTAACCCGCCAGCCAGGACTCGGAATCTTGTATCGACACAGGCGATAGATCGCGCCAACTGGACAAAGGCTTGCCTGCATGTTAAAGGTTTGTTCGGAGATCTAGAAGAAAATCCGCGGAGTGAATTGGGCGTGTTCTCATTCATTCGTGCGTAGACAGACATCGAAAAGGACATTTTACACTAATTTTAATTGTATCGTTCACAGCGACATGCAATCGGAATTGAGATAGAGGGTGTAATTACAATTTAGATCCGAATTATAAATTTCATAACTCGTAAGCAAAAGAATCGGCTTGCCTAGGAAACTTTCTTAGCAAACAGTTTTACTCCGAGAGAGCCACTCGTAATTTGGCTATAAAACTTAGAAGATGATTCTAAGGCAGAAACAAATTTCAAAAAGGAAGTTTTTTAGGGGACAGAAAATCCGGTTCAGCTGAGTCCCGAGTCTTCAAGAGGGAGACGGATGTGAGAGTAACCGAACAGTTGGAGTCCACAAAAGTCCAGTTGGTGGAAAGAAGGTGGATAGAAGGTGGTAGAAAGGAAAAGGAGTCTGGAGGAGAAAATGGAGGAGAAGAAGGAGTATAGAAAAGTCGAGGAGGAGGAGGAGAAGAGGTGCAGAGAAGTCGATGAGGATGGAAAGGAATTTGGAAGAAATATGGGAGGAAGAGGAGAAGGAATTTTTAGAAATAGGAGAGAAGAATGACACAAATGAATAGAATAAAAGGACAGGCGGATAACTATCAACTACTACTAATCAAGTAATGCAATAGGCTATTAAAGGGTCGAGCGGAATCAATTGACTAGTGAATTGTTATTAAATTATTATTCATTGAATTTCACCCTTTTTGTATATTTAACCATTTTACCATCGGTATTGCTGACTGGGGGCTCAGAGCTGTACATCTATCTTTCACTATTTTAACTTCCAACCAAAATCGAACCTGGGTGGAACTGCTATAATAGTATAATTATTTTAATGGGAGCACCCCCACCCCAATCATAACAACTAATTCTCCACAATCTGGGTCTGGTGGTCTTCTGTTAGAGAAAGACTGACATGCCAAAATCGTTTCTTTATTTCACTTGTAATTTCTTGATTTAGATTAACGATTGTCCATGTCGAGGATGAGTCCTGGCTGTTCCATTCTAATTAAATAATGCAATAGAGAAATGGAGCCTGATAACATTATCAATTTGAAAATACAAGAACTCCCATAAAATAACCAGCCTTTAACCTACATTTATATGCACAATTATATTATGTGTTACTCTAAACTTACATTATAGTGACGTTGTGGGAGGAAGAAAAATAAACCTAACTTTACAAGCAATAAAAGGTTAATATGTTCAACTTTTTAACAAAAAACCGTGAAACCGATATAATCTTCAAACTTTTGAACTCTCAACTTTGGAATCTTGGCCCCGAGTGGTCGAGTGGTCTAAAGCGCTCTCCGTAACGGATCATTGTCATCTCACCTCTGTGTGGATTCGAATCTAGGATTCGGCGAATGTGGATATGTGAGAAAGATTGCCAGTAGCTTCTCGTGGGTCGGTGGTTCTTTCCGCGGATTTCCCGGTTTCTTAATACTGGCCGCCATGTATAGCCTATCGTATGCTGAAAAAATGGCGTTAAGCCCCTCAACAACAACAACAACAACTACCTTGGAAGCCTATTATTCGAATACCAAAATGTTTTCTTCCATCATTACACATATATTATAAAAAGGAATCCTTTTTAACCATGCTTCAGTGACACTATAAAAAATATCACTAGGTCGATAATAAAATCAATAAATAAATAAATAAATACAATCCAGCTTCAAGTTATACATAGTCATTTTTGGCTACTAATTGATTTGCCGCTCGCATAAAAGCATTTTGTCTATTGAGAATCATCGCATAATATTCGTCTGGTCTCAGATATTATTTTTGCTAAATTATTTCGATGTAATAGCTGAGTTGTCTGGTGCCCAGATTTTTATGTCCTTATGCGGCAGCATCAGTTACTTCTGCGATATAAAGCCGCTCATTAATTCCCTTCTTATTTGAAAGCTGTGTTAATCCACTATTTTGCAAGAACAAACAAATGTCTTTCTTGGATTCTCATTTTCATTATTTCAGTTTATTTATTAAGAAAAAAAAACCAAAACTAACGAAACAAATATCAAGCAGGCAACTCAGCAAGCGACAAATTGAACATATAGTTATAATCTAGAATTAGTGTTTGGTTACCAATACTGGCTAGTATCTGTCAATATTTGTAACTAAAATATTTTGTTCAACGAAGTGGCTCCTAACCTATATTTAATTCTTTCTATCACTCTGTATGTCTGTATTATGTGTAGATTGGTAGGTTGCTTAGTAAGAAGGTAATTAAACAGGTGTGTGTGTGTGTGTGTGTGTGTGTGTGTGTGTGTGTGTGTGTGTGTGTGTGTGTGTGTGTAAATATCCGTAGGTAGGAAGGTGGGAAAGGCAAAAATAACAAAATAGCGTCATGACCTCATCTGGCGATGATTTATGCTACTTACTACATGTTTAAGTGATGGTCTGGCGTGTCATCATCAATCACAAGTCAGATGCGGCCGTTTAACAGCCCGCTACTGTTAGTGTGTGTAAAGACCTTTTTTCACAATTATTGTCCCAGAAAGATATTATTGTGGCGCTTGAATGCTTTCATATCCAAGCGAATGAATGTGTACACGTGTGTTTTTTAGTCTGTGTCCCGTATTAGGTGGGGAGCTTAAACAGGGCAAATATTTCATAGAAATGTTACTACTTCCGATTTCTGTTATTTATGCGAAAATAAATAAATGACCTAGAGGGCTCTGATGAATAAAATTCCAATTTAAGGTGGAGTTAATCAAAACGACCATTTTAAGATATGGTACAGACCAAATGGAAATAGGTGTTAGTTTTCCAAACAAGGGCAGTGCTACGGCAGGTAATTTCCGGTATTTGAGACTGCTAAGTTATCAATTTGTCTCGTAATTAGCTATAAGGCTGTTTATCAGAAAGATTTACAGTTAAGCTACCGACGCCATGACTATTTAAAGCCTTACATCCACAAATTTTTAGAAAGAACACTGGGGAATCAATTTTGACTTGTCGTCAATATCAATGACCGATAAGTTCCGTAAAAATAAATAAATACACCTGTCTATACGAGACGCCACCCTCCTTCCTACACACCTGTAGTCTCGGGTATTTTTCTTTGCTCTGAATCGCAAGAAGACACAAATGTGCTGGCGCATTAATCGCTAACTACCTTGAAGTAAGTCTGTTTGAGCGAATCGTCCTTTCTGTTTAGCATTACTACAATACATTACACTGTTCCACCAGAGGCAACATCCAATCCGATGCGACTTAAGCTAAACTGCTCATTTGAAAGTTTCCGTTACTTTGAGAAAGTGTCTCGACTTGAACGTCCCTATATTGCTGATACTACAATGCCTTCAATTTTTTATTTCTACAGCGTTAGATATTGTCTTAAAGAAACACATAGTATTCCCTCTTTCTAATACTTTAATGGAGTTCCACAAATTACATTCCAATGAACTAGGTAGGGGATATTTTTAACTGAATGTAAAAACAGTTGAAAGACAATATTTATTTTAGTCAGTCTAAGGACAAATTGCAGGAGTTAAAATTGGAACAAATACCATGCCGCAGTGGGAATATACGAAACACCGATTTTCTATAATTTATTAAGAAATCAAACTGAAAGTAGAAAATGCCAAGAAAAAGAATTACTAGATACATTAGACAAGTTAGAGAACAATTTAAACAATTAAAATGTTGAGGAATGTGACAAGTTAGGTCAGAGTTACAAACTATATATACCTCAAAATAATTTAAGGAATCATTGGAGGTCAGACATAAAATGGCTTCATCAATGGGAGGAAATTAATAGATATTTGTTTTTCATTTTTAGAAACTTGATTTTACAAGACAATTTGTTAATAAGATATTCAGTGATGGTGGTACAGAACTAACTGACTAAAAGTACACTGGCAAAGAACCAAGAAAATAGTCAGCCATCTTATAATGTAGAGCTAGGTGAAGACGTTATCTGTTTCAAAGCGGTTGATCTAGTGCCACTCATGGCTTTGTAGAAATGCAAAAAAATGTACGATCACAGGAAATGGCAACAATGATGAAAATAATAATAAATAATCTTAATATAAATCAATGTTTTCTTCTTCTTAATATCTATGTATCTTTTTGTTAAAATTTCTTGGTCATAACAACGATACAGTGCCACTGAGGAAATCATTCAAACTGCATATACTGCATTCATAACAGGGTTCAAAAAGTTTAGTACTATTTTTAATAATTATGTAAATACTCAACAGCGAAATTATTAATTATTTTATTGATGAGCATCTATAGGGAAAACAAAATGCTAAGTGGGTGGAGATAAGAAAACACCTGATTGTATTTCATTTGACAGTCGACAAGAAACAAGTTGCACCTAAAGTTTAAATTAGTTGACATTGTTCAAACATTTCAGATATTTTGATTAGGAATAAATGTGTATTAGGCAATTTGATGCTTTTGTTCCTTGATATGCATGATGTGATACTTAGGACAAGCTCAACACATTTTCTTGGGAGAAATATCCTTTCCTCTGTACAGAAGCTGACTTCCAGGTTTCATCTATATTGATAAATATAAGTTTGGTCATGAACACTCAAAAATTTTAAGTTATTGAATTATTAATATCATGGTGTTTGCATATTTTACTATGGGAACTTAATTAGTATCATGATTTCTAAAGCAAACATCAGAGGTGAATCAGAACCTTAAATCGGACGGTGACGTGATACGAATATGGCCGCGCCATGAAAACAAAACTAGAAAGGTCTAATCCGCAATTATATTAGTACAAACAATTTAATATACTCGGGGCTGAGGTCTAACACTTATTCGTTTAACTTTCCGTCTGCCAATAGCTGACAAAATATTTTGATCTGACTTTGAAAAAAAAAAGAATTATTTAGAGATACATGAAAATAAAATATATCACCTCAGAAGAAAATAACAACTCAACACCCCAAAAATTAAATGGTTAGTACGTTATGAGAGTTAAAGTTGATATATGTATGATAATTGCTGCTTAATTTATGATCTAACGTTCTAACTACATTGGGATAATTATTCTTCAGTTAAAAACTGATACATTGTGAAAGACATTGCTTTGACATTAGAAAACTTGTTGATACAAATATGAAGTGTCGAGACTGATGTTTACAAATTACTAGCTACGCTATTGACTCGGTGGGGAGGAAAACTTTGAGTGGGATGCCAACCACTATGCAAGATATTTATCAGAGAGCTCCAATAAACATAAAACACACTTATTTAACGAGTGAGAAAATATTTTGTCGTCTTAAGAAATTACGTAACATTCAAATAAGAAACAACTGTTCTTTCGAAAGTCTTTGGTTTATTCTCAATGTTAAAAAAGAATACATTGATTTAAGACATCAATATATTCAAGTAAATTACTTAAAACATGACATTTTTATTTAAATATTTTACAAAAGTTGGATATCTTTCGCAACCTTTCATGTCGCTACTACGCTGATATACGTGGCACGTGTTAAATATATGACTAAAAGATCATAAATATAATTATATTTGTAATATTCAAAATTAATTTGTGATAAATGCGACTTGGATGTTATAAAAGATAGCATAATTGTTTAAAATTTTTTGTCATGAAAAGAGAACGTATACCATTATTATCACTTAATCCAAGACAGCATTAGTCTTCAATTTCCGTACATTCCTTACTCACGGAAACTACCGAAGTAGAGGTACAATAAAATGTACTGTGGTAGGTACCGCCGAAAAAAAAAATACAGCAGTAAACTGTTATACTGTTAATACCAGAGCACAGGATCACAATCATGAAAAAGAAAAAAACTTGCAGACACGAATGTGATTCGATGCCCATTGACAGTAACACTTATTTCCTTTGTTTCTGTCGTGTAGGGATTCTTAATTATTTGCCCGTCATTTTCGAGGTTAGTCATAGCTTAAACAACGTTTCTTCCAAAAGTGGAAATTAGATTGCTTGTTAGGATAACATCAATATTTCTGAGATTACATTTAGTGTTTAAGTTTTAGCACAGCATATTGTTAAAAAAAAAAAAACATGTATCAATCAATCTGTATTTCTCTTCTCAAATCATAACATTCCGGTCCATGTTATGATAATGACCTTTTTTGGTTTAGCATCTGAAGATGCTCAATAAATCTTTTGAGTTTCTGATATAATCTGACTGCTTGAAAGATAACCTTGAAGAAAGTCATATACGTCCAGACATGGTTCGATGTTAACCTTGAATACAGTCCTATACGTCCAGACATGGTTCGATGTTGACCTTGAATACAGTCCTGTACGTCTAGACATGGTTCGATGTTGACCTTGAATACAGTCCTGTACATCCAGGAGAGTCGTATACGTTAAGACAACGTGTTTCGCATTGCAGTTGTCTAGACATCACACAGTTATCACTTAAAAGAAAGACGCAAGAAAAACAACAACAAAAACATCAGACTGTAAAAGAATACCATAAAAAAAGAAATAGATTTATCTTCAAGGAAGAAAAAGGAAACTTTGTGTTATCAACATTTTCTACTGATTAAGATTATTAGTTTGTCTGAGATGTACGAATGCTTCCAGCTAAAAATTAAAAAACTTAGATTCAGACAAAAAAATTCAGTATCAAAATTCAGTATCAAAAACACATATGATAACTATATAAAATGTCTTGACTAGCACGCTGCATTGTATGCACTGCTTAAATGTATATACCTGCGATTTGACACCTTATTAGTTGAAGTGGTCGTGTCACGTGTGGCTCGGAGTAACATGGCACATTAATATGACGGCTGGACCCAGATACCATCATACCTCTGCAAATATTCAAAGTGCATTTTCTTGATTGCTTTTAAACGTTTATCCAGTATGAGCAAATTAAGAGTCTCTCTCTCTCTCTCTCTCTCTCTCTCTCTCTCTCTCTCTCTCTCTCTCTCTCTCTCTCTCTCTCTCTCTCTCTCTCTCTCTCTCTCTCTCTCTCTCTCTCTCTCTCTCTCTCTCTAACACACACACACACACACACACACACACACAACCTAATGTTAATTTGCCAGAACAACGAAAATGTTTGCATTTATTAAACTATTCTCCACAGCAATGTCTCATGCACTATTCCAAATGACAAAACGTTCTAACATCTCTTATTTGTTCAGGCCAGGTAAGTGCAAGAAAGTAACTCGCGGAAGATGATAGTAATCACAGGTATATTCAGCAATTGACAATGATTCAGTACCCGGGAATTATATGCCGTCGATCAACTCCGAATTCACCACTAAATGAAATATTAAGTAAATATTTGTTTTGTTTTGTTTGTTTATTTTGTTTTTTTTTAAATACCACATCAGTCAACAAAGATGTTAAAACATCAAGTCAACCATAGCAACAACAACAACAACAACAACAACAACAACAATAATAATAATAATAATAATAATAATAATAAATAATAATAATAATAATAATAAAAATATTAATAATAATAATAATAATCTTTATGTAGATATTGATATTTTACATATTTTCAACGAAGTTCACAGGTTAACAAGGACATATTTACATACAAGTAGGTGAAATAATGATTATATAGCTCAAACGGAATACAATATTCAAGCATCTATCTCAATCCATTTTATATTGTGTCTGAATTTTCTCCAACCTTATATTATCTTACATAAGTTAATGACTTCGATAAAGATGGTGATTATGAAGAAAATGTTTGAAATAGAATAACTCCTGTAATTTATTATGCCTAAAACTGTGGTAAAATTTTGCTTAAAGTCAATAATGTTTGCATTAGCCTTCTTTTAGAGCAAATTGCTACTGAGCCATAGATGTGTTACCCAGATCCAAAAATGTAAACAAAACCTGTTGCTACTAGGCGCGGATTCATGAAACATATGAAAAGCATGAATTGTATGTGAATCGTCATCTGAAATTGGTAATATAACGCAGTGTCTTTGTATCAAGTCATTCTACATCATTGTCCTATTATATATATATATATATATATATATATATATATATATATATATATATATATATATATATATATATATATATATATATATATATATATAGTATCATTGATTGTGTGCAACCCTGCCACACTGATCTTTCTATTTTGAAAGTTTATTTTTGTTATAATTCCATTTACTTGTACTTGTGAGGAAATATTATTATATAACACATAAACCCATTTATATAAATTGTTACCAATCCCAATCTAATATAGCACAATCTTAATTTAATTTTGTTCAAGGCTTTCAAAGCTTTTCCTTGATCAGCTAGGATAATTTCTTCTTGTTTCCCCTGTTGTTTTTATATAGTCAAGTGTACATTTAATTGATAACGTATTATTATTTGTCGTACTTTTTCCACAGCAAGAGTGAATTTAAATAATAATTTGCCCTCTACACGTTTGAATTCTATTTAATAATATTCTGCTTAATAGTTGATATTCACTATGTAATGGTGTTATAAGTCTCCAGTTGTTTAAATTGTCTTTGTCCCATTTCCCCTTGTATATAATGGCTATGATTTCTTCTCTCATCGACTTTGTCATTTTATCGTTTAAAAAGATATTGTAAACTTTTTCAAGTACTGGAAAAAGTTCTGACTGTAACTGTTTGAACGAAATTTTGTACACCGTTGCTTCTGAGCGCTTTGTCTATTAGCTGCATAACTGCTTTAATCTTCTTGAGTAATTAAGGTTTAATATTTTTTTAAAATTATGTTTTTAGTTGGTATGTTGTGTTTCCTGTTTGGTTGTGTTTTGTGTGGTTCTGTTTGTGATTTTGTATTATAAACTAGATCCTGACTATTTCGTTTCTTCTCTATATACCGCTATTGCTTTTTCCCTTTCCTGATCTTTTTGACCTATATGTGATTGTGAGCTTTTCAGCTAAGGTCCTTTTTCTTTTCAGGTCTGGGTTTCCTCCTTCACATTCTGCGAGTTCGCCTACTTTTCTAGCCATTGATTGGAGTCTTATTTTCGATACTAATTTGCCTACTGCGTTTTCTGTTTGAGCTGGTATACATTGCTCCGTTTTGTGTCCTGTTATTATTGTTGTTGCTGTGTTTCGCTTATTCATTATCTGTCTCCGCTGTTCTTACTGGCTACTTGTGTTAATATACTTCCCCGGGTTTTTTTTGCGAGATCTTTGTTTTCTCCCTTTTCGTTTTATCATCGTCTAATCCTCTCCTCCTCTTTTCTGTTATTTTATCTTTTTCTATTTCATGGAAGGTTATAATGGGATTTGCTAACACGTTTGTGTAGCTTGTGGTGAATTTTAATCTCGGTGTCCAACGTCTTGTTGATGTTGTTGTTTGCGTTTGGAATTGAATTAGGTCACTTGTCAACATTGATGATGATATTCCATATGGTGTTAGTAAAGGTTTGCCATGCGTTGTTGTTATTATACTGTCAATTATTTTTCTTGGGGTTATTTCCAAAACTCCCGGCTTTTTAAAATTTGATTGTCCTTCTCTTCTTGTTTTTTTGCTTCTTCACGTATAATCCTTGTTCTCTCGTTTCCAGGTTTCGCTATTTGTGCCACACTCTTTTGTCTCCGTGTTTGTGGTTGTTGTTGCGGGTTGCACTCAGTCCAGTTATGACACAATTGTCCGCATTTTAAATTAAAACCTGGGAGGTAATAATGCATTACAAGTACCAGGTTCTCATTTTTAAGTCTATACAATAAAACATTGATTGAATCTATTTTTGTCTCCTTTGCAACCACAAATAAGCATAACGCATTTATGATACTGGGATATGCCTTGTAAGCTCCATGGCTGTGATCATGGAATGTGGTGTTAAATTTAGATTCCATTTTCCCTATTAAGGCACTATCTAGAATCTTTATTAGCAAGCCTGAAAAGTGCATAATTGTGTACTTTTGTTCTATTTCTCTTGTAATTGTGTTGCATTTTCTATTCTCGCTATCTTTCTCAGAGGAAGAAGTGATTTGGTCAAAACTGACTATATCCAGTTATTGCAGGCCTTTTATTTGCGACGTATTGGGACAACATGGTCCCTTTTGCTTTGAGGCTTTGTTTGAATATTTCCCCTTTTTAGTTCTTTTTCCCCTGGGAGTGAATTGTCGTTAAAGATTTGGCATCCTTTCCGCCTTTCTGCAAACAGATACCTTCTGCCTCTATTTAAACATCAGAGTTTAATTTGTTTAATTTTCAAGCATCCGGAAGGACATATGGACTTTGGACAGCCAATACGTTACTCGAATTAGCTGTGATGCAATAATGTTTTCTATTTAGGACGGAACCACTAAATTAAAATATGCTACCAGGATGCATAATGAGAAACTATAGATAAATTACGAAAGAGAATGCAAATGCAGTATCACCTTATTTCTACTTTGCTATTGAATAAATAGGTGTTTAATATTATATCTAAAGCAAAAAGACAGAAAAAAACACCAACAAACAAAATCAAGAAACAGGCTAAATGTTCAAAAAGGCACTCGGATTTTCTCTGTTCTGCACGTGGAGTTGTGGATGAGAAGTTCCCTCGGTCCTCGGGTCGATGAATGTGTGTGTGTGTATGTGTGAGATTGAGATTTTTAACGTAGCTTTAACAATTTTTCACTCATATCGCTACGATGTCTGCAGTGTTGCAGTTTATAATGATGTCTAGCACTGGGCACCATGCTGCAGACATGTGGCATGATGTCCCACCCAGTCACATTTCCTGACACCAGGCCGACCAGTCATAACACTAACATCTTAATTCTGAGCGCCAAGAGAGGCAGCTGTTAGTACCATTTTTTAGTCTTTGGTATGACTCTGCCGGTGTTCGAACCCACGACCTCACACTCTAACAACCACTATGCCACCAGAATTAATAACACAGATGTATCGATAGTAACGTAAGATTCGTTCCAAGGGAGAAATCAAGTGTTCAGTATATATTTAAGAAAAAGCAAAACAAAACTTAAAACATATAATACCTTAGCATCAAATTATATTATATAACAGGTTTTTTATTTTTAAAAATCCATATTCTATTATATAACAGTTGTTATTTGTTTTATTTTAAAAAAATACATAAATGTTTCTCAGTTCTACATGTTGAGTTGTAAATGCACACCCCTCTCGGTCATATGTATGTTTTCTTTTAGCGTGTTTTATTTATGTTCGTGCTTATTACTTGACATCGCAATGTCCTTACCACCTGTACCTTTGTTTTGAGGCATTGTACTGATCGTTGTCGTCAGCTGTCATAACCATCGGCATTAGCTTCATCACCTTCGTCGTTGTGTTGGTACCTAAAATCATCATCACACTATCCCCACCCTATCATTACTATCGTCGTTTTTTCTGATGATATGTGATACAAATTCAAAACGCAACATCAACGCTTACTCCGAACTTTGTTCTCTAAGCAGAATTAGTTGTTTGTTTGAACACACTCTCGCGCGTCTCTGCGAGAACTGTAGCAAATGATTCCTCGTTTGGTTGAGATCTCAGGAGTTACGCGAGCGTCTGGTTGAATGAGCAAAAACAGAAATTGCATCATTGTTTCTTGACATATGTGAGTAAGAAAACACGCTGATGATCCATACGATTGTTGATTATTTTATCTTTATGATCAACATCAATCTAAATTTTATTTGTAAATTTCGCACGCATGTTATTATTGTACTTCAATATGGGCACCACGCTAGCTTCTCCATTAATTTGAATTCCAAATATATAGTCTGGTTCCCTGCTTAGTATGCTTCCTGCGTTGCACTCCGCTATGTTAAGTCCTAGTATAGCGGAGTGCAACGCATGAAATATAAAAAGCAGGGAACCAGACTACCAAATTTACGGCATGGTTTTCTCAGTAACTTTAAGCTTTCGAAATGTTTGTAGAGCTGTTTCATAAGACGAGCTAACGTACACGCACGTCAATAATCACGGCATTGGACTGGGGCAAATACTAAATGTGATCTATGTATACCTAAATATAATTAATGCATCTTCCTAATTCGTGTCATAGAGTGACTGTCACATATTTGCTTACCAGTTTCTCATAAGCCAATCAGTTTTTCTCTCATGAAGGAATCTGACAGATCGTTTCCTTCTGCTTGTCACAATAAACATTATTATTTCTGGCAATGCATGTTGTGTTAGACTTTACCAATCTGATTCAATTGAACCATAAATTACTTATTCATTGGTCATGTATGAATATCTACTCAGTCCACATTATTCTGATGGGTTACACTGACTAAGGTTATGAGATTTTTTTAGTATGGCAGGTATGTATCATCATCAATTACAATTTATTATCGGTCAGTTGTCATGGTTACCAAGTTTCAAAGTGCAAAAAGAAATGAAATGAGGACGAAGCGAGGAATGAGGATTTCCCTGTAGCATCAGGAATAGCGTGTTACTTGCGTTTTTGATGTATGGTAAATGAAATGTCTTTGAAAACTACCAAAGAATCTTATTGTAGAAGGTACCGCAGTCGCCGCTTGGAAGTAAAACATATGACGTGCTATCTGCTTTTATTTTTAGACAAGTCAAATCCTAAATTTTAGTTTAACTATTATTCGGTTTCCCTATAAGTCAGGTTTACACTCAACACTTGGTTTTTAACGTCCACTGAAGATGTTCCTTATAATGCATCAGAATTTTTAAATCCTTATTGAAATATGTTTTAGAATTTACATTAAATCTTAATTAGGTCGATCGAAGTAGCTTAAATTCAATGAATATCTAATCACCGTTTTGAATTATCTGCTTTCCTTAGCACCTAGATATTATAACATGCAATTCATTCTGTCGGTTTTCTTTTCAAGTTCCATTCGTCCGATCACCCTTTCATTGTCCATCCGCTGTATACAGTACTGCCTATCATGCTATTCGCAAAAGCATAATTTGCAACAAGAAGGTTTTGAGGGACAATTATAGAAACAATGAACCACTATCTGAATCAGAGCTCAATGACGTTGGTAGCATTAATTTATATGCAAATTTTACTATATCGATAAACTCATATATTCATCTCAATTGATTGTATTTCTCACGCCTTCTATCTTCTTAGCGAATGCTTTAATTTAGATGAAATGAAGTCGAACAAATTTATTAATGTTCTTATTTCCCTAGAAGTATTGACCAGTCTCAAATATGGCCTAGTCCTCGTTCAGGATTAATCAAATAGACGCACAGCGTTGGATGGTTGAGAATACGACTAAGTAAAAAGCCGAAGAAATAGCATATGTTAACATCCAACAGAAGAGTAAAGGAAAGTAAAGGGAAGTTGTTGTTTCTGACAAACATCACTGTAGAAAAGACCTTTATTTCGTTTTCTTTGAGAAGCGTGATATAAAACAAAATTGTAGTCTCATGGAGAGAGAGAGAGAGAGAGAGAGAGAGAGAGAGAGAGAGAGAGAGAGAGAGAGAGAGAGAGAGAGAGAGAGAGAGAGACTTGCAAAGGGTTGCTTGCAAGATTGCACGATGGTCAAAATATTCTGAAAAACAACAGCATGTCGATTGGAGAATTATGTTTATTTTTACACCATCCTTTTGCTCAGCAGTTCGCTCAATGTTAAGGCGATCTATCCATAAATTATCATAATCTTCACTCTTAGTACTGTTGCAGAGTCCAGATGTACAATTCAAATGGCATTGCAACGGACTGAATATAGTCATCTATCTCTAACCTAGATTCTTTTTAACTGTATGTAGGCAGGCAGACACGATCATTCATATATATATATATATATATATATATATATATATATATATATATATATATATATATATATATATATATATATATATATATATATATATATTGTGATGTGTCGAATTTTGAAAACTCTTAGAAGCATTGGTTAAAGGAATTGTATCAAAGGTAACTTAATTAAAGTAGAAAGGGCTAGAGATAGTTAGATGATTATTTTCATTTCAGCTCTGAACGTCAAAAGGGAATTCGTTCCAACTGACGTAACTTGACCGAGTCGTATGCTATGGTACAAGAGAATGACATAAGACCCTTCCCCAAAATCGACCGGTTAAAGGAGGAAGCTTGCCATAAGTGATTGTTCAAAGGAACGTTAATTACGGCATGATTAGTTGTTTAGTTGTCTTGTCAATCCAAAAATTCTACGGAACAGATTTAGGAAACAGTCTATTCCGATTGGTTAATATGGATTTATGGGCCTAACTCTGTAAGAAATTAAAGGTTTTACTTTAGAAAAATTCTTCAGTCTTCTATCTTTCTTGAAAGAAGAGAGGTCGACTCCGGGAAAAACGTGAAAGACGTTATTTCGTGATTTGGCAGTAAAGCGTAGGAGTTGTCTCAGCAAGTAGACAAACTCTACCTACGAATTCGTAGGAAGTACGTTTTCGTTTTTGAGTAAGGGGCCGGATAGTTGTCTCAGTTAGGAGACGGACTATACGTGAGGTTCGTGGAAACGAATAAAGAAAACGGCAAAAGGTACGCAATCTTAGTTTCCCAATTTTAATATGTTATTTCATTTGTTGATCTATTTGCAAATGTATTCATGATATGATGCATGTATGTATGATTTCATTTTGCAGCCTTTTAGTGAAATGCTAGTCATGACATTTTATTCTTTGATTTTCTAATTATCAATTCAATTGGAAAATTTACAAGATTGGATGTAATTAAAATTTCATTAGAAGAGTTGACAAGGTTGCATGTAATTAAATGATCGTTAAAAGAATTGACAAAATTGCATGTAATTGAATCTTTAATACCTAGGAGTGATTAGGAATTTTCATGAATTAAGCTTAAGAAATGATGGTTAATGTCTCATAGTTTTATGGATTAATTCTGTCCAGTATGAGTATGACATAATATTAAATGTATATCCATATACTAGTTTGTAATATTAAATTGATCACTTAAGTGTATATCTATATGCTAGTTTGTACTATTTAATTGGACGAGTAAACTATTTTAGAATAGTTAAATCTGAGGGTCTAAGTCATCTGTAACTTAACACTGCTAGATTGGTAGAGTAAGAAGTCAAGGGGGGTTATATACGGGTTCATGCGGGAGCCAAGTATAATTTAATTGACCACCCCTAGCGTGGCCCGAATTAAGGTCAAGACAAGCATTGACCGTCTATGTAAACATAGGAGTTAGGGAGCAATGAGTTACTGCGGCAGAATTTATGCCTTTTGTTTTCTGAGCCGAATTAATGTAAAAAAAAATATAGATATACTTGGGAGTGTGACCTATTGTCTATTGCGAGACATTTTATTTATTGAAGGAAACAGCTTTCCTGGATTCACCTGAGAAATCCCTGAACCAATCGCAGGACCAGAGCAAATTCTAAGCCGAAATCTAAGTCCAGAGACGATTGTTAAATCAGAGTTCGACGGACAAGAGTCCAAGACCAAATAGCTAGACATAGATCGGCAGAGCAGGGACGAACGGAAGCCTTGATATCCGCATAAAATAGGTGATGAAGTCTCTCATCGTTGCACTCAAAGGTCACATTTCGTTGGCAATGAAGATAGAATATTAATGTTGAAAGTAATTTTAGCATTTAAAGAAATTTGTATTGCCTTTTTATTTGACTACATGTTAGTACAATCTTCCTTCTTTGTAACCAAGTAATTGATTTTTTCATTTTAAATTCTGTTGATAAACTGATTAAATTTTATATTTGTTCATTGAAAGGGGGCTCGTTGTGTTTATTTCTTCAATATACTTGTTCAGTGATTTGCATTCTTCTTTCTATCTATCCACACTGGGTAAATTACACCGCGGAGGTCATTCCCTAGCAACGAACCGTAGTAGAAGAGGTTGGTGTGTTTTGAACGCCGCCAATTGATGATTTGGGCTAACGTGCTGTTAAAGGTAGCGCAGTTAAGGACACCTTCTTAGACGGAGCAAAGCAGGGTTTGTTAATGTTAAGATCATAAAGACATAACTTTCATCTATTTATAAGCCGTACATGCATTTCATAAAGAGATGTCCATCCATTATTGTATTTAATATACAATTGGCACAAAGAAATAAAAATTACATTGCTCTGTAGGGGATCCAGTTTCTGATGAGCAAATTAAAAAAATACAACTGACTTTTGAAACAATATGTCAGTGAAGGTCCAGCAACACTCGGCCTGAAGATTTCTTAGATGTTTGGACGTCAAGGTTACATAAAGCAAGAAAGACTTGTGTATAACCCTTGTATCCTTCGAACCGAAATCCAACAAATATGTACATTGGCGCAAAACTTTTTTTAAGACTCTTTTGACGTGTTATAAAATGATTTATTTATGTATTCAACGACTCTAAACAATCTGCAAGACATATTATATTTATTATATATTTATATTACGCACAATTTAAAAAAATAAATGTGTTTATTGTTTGAAAACAAATTCACATTTTGTTACTTATACTTTGTTATCTTACATCCATTCACTCACATTGCAACTCCTTTATTTATATGTATTTGCTCACATTCGTGTACGAAACCTTTCCGTGACATAAAGTCTTAAACGTCACCGATTTTAACGCTGACAATATTGACCGACGCACTACGGAAAAGGTATTGCAGATGGACTGTAGAGAAAGTTATTACAGATGGACTGTAGAAAAAAAGAATTGCATGTGTTCTGTAGAGATAGGTATTATAGATCTACTAGAGAGATATATTCCTTTTGGAGAAAAAAATAGTCCCAGTCTTGGTTTCCTCGTAACCTGAAGCACATACACACTTCTCGCCAACCCATTAATGTAAAAAGAAAGGCTATGAAAAACCGACCTAGTATAGTATATTCAGTCCTTCGATTGGATCCACTGACTAGAAACCAAGGCACTCCGGAGACGGTTTGAGAAACAAGTACTATGTCTTTTTATGATATCTGTTTCGGACTTAGCATACTTAATCTATTTTCATAAGGATGTGTTCTCTTCATGTTTTGTTCATTTGTCATTTATATGTAGAATTTTTATCCATTAATATGTAGAATTTCTCTCCATTAGATACTTGGTCGAAGCATTAGGGTGTGAACCTGCAATGTACGACTGACCAAATGTTGTCCTATATTACTGCAAAGAACAAACTATTGGCTTTTTATAGGTATATATCCACACCACCATTTCGACTGTGTAAAGGTTGAGAAGAACTCGCAATTTGAAAAAGTCCACGCGGTTTCATCTACACTTTGAATAGCAGCATGCACTGATGGGATTGAAAAACATACCCATATTCGATTTTCAGTATCGAATTTTAACTTGTTGGGTTTCCGGAGAACTCACAGCCCTAACAATTGAGTCGGTATATTTTGCACACTTAGGACTTAGGACATATGATATAGATAATGGAAATAGCACGCCACACTTAGCTTTGAATATCTGTTATCTCATCACATAAAACATTGTTACATTTAAGACAATACCATGTATTTGTAAGCATGATCTTGCTTTCGTATGTGGCAGGGGATAGTTTCGAATGTTGGCCAATTCCAAATTCTTTAACTTAAAACTTTTATGTGAATTTTTCGCCATTATTGTTTAATGATTAAAGAGGTGGATATATTTGTGAATTAAGTGTTTCGGGTTTGTGTTGTTCTTAAAACTGATGTAAGACATATTCACCTACCATATTAAGGTCTCACTGGATAGTTTCGTATTTTGACACCTCCTAATTTTTAAGTAGAAGGCATGAAACTAATTATCATAGGTTTAGCATTTATAAATTCACACAGAAGCTAAATCTTTAATGTGGTTTCGATTTAATTTGAGTTAGGCTTGAAAATTGGTTGGCTTCTTTGGTGACTGACTGTCCCATTTAGACTAGCATTGGAGACCAACTGCATAACTTGGGCTGCCAATGAATAGCCAACTTGGTTTATGTATTTACTTGTGTCTGCTACATTATGCAAGTTTGTTATAATGCTAGTGAACTTTATTCATACATAAGGCACATTCTGATTGTTTTAGCCGCCTTGCCACAGGAAAATATTCAAAATAGCTAGTTTCTGTCAAAAATAAATGTAAAAAAGACGGGTTGGTGGCAGTGTTAGCTCAGTATAAAAGCCACCACATGTATAAGGAAT
Source organism: Potamilus streckersoni (assembly GCA_016746295.1). NCBI lineage: Eukaryota > Metazoa > Mollusca > Bivalvia > Unionida > Unionidae > Potamilus > Potamilus streckersoni. Next base: position 3,289,672 of record JAEAOA010001977.1, read on the forward strand.
TAACCTGATTGCTGCAGTCAAAATCTCACATGCATGCTTTCTACAAATATCATTAGTTTGTTTTTATTTGTATCTTCAGTATAAAATTCTCATTTTTCTGCAATAGGTCATTGTGTGATGAAAATTCACCAGATAAATTGTATGCAGTTATCACAGCATGCAGAAGGTCAAATATCATCAGGAAGCAGAGTTAAACATCCATATCAGCAGACATGTGGTTGATGGCACAAAAATGACCTGGATTGCAACAACTTGGAATAGCATCGGAGTTTTTTTTTTTATAACTCAATGCTGTTCAAAATTGTCACCTATCGAAGGCCCTGAGTTTGCACTGTCAGCATCCTTTGAGTCAAAAATGACATTCGGACGTGAAAATGCATGTATAACATTGGTTTTGGGTAAATAAATTTATTTTTCTTTGAACTTCTATTGCTTTATCAGGTTAAATGAATATTTTTATGTTTTGATTTATGATAGTTATCCAAAAAATATTGACCCTTTTGACCTTACTTCTGTATTTTATTTTGTATGAATTTTTATTAGGTAATGCGGCATATAATTTGTGCATAAAACTTGTACTCTGAAGTAATTTCGAATTTCCAGGGCGTCTATACGGTATGTGATTAGCTGTGATGTCTTTTCCTAGGACATGGTAGAGCTGCGAAGTGATCCTACACTTTGCAATTGAGTAAATAAATATATGGTCCAAGACAAAACGATAACATCAATAAAATTCTACTACCTAAGTATGGTTATATTTTTCAGGAATTTTGGCTAATGGTAATATTTTTAAGCGTGAATTCACTTTGCAAATAAGGCATGCAAGATCACACTCTACGGTATATTATTCAAAGCACGCCATATTTACTTCGATCTATTTACGTTTCTAGAGAAAGATGCATTATTGTTTATATGGCACATCGAAAAACGAGGCTGAAAAGGGATGAACTAATATACGAAGAAGATACATGCTATTTGACTCGAGTTTTCAAAGTGAAATTCGGCAATACCAGTATTATCTAAAAGACTATTTCATTTGTTTCAGGATATGTACGCAATATCTTCTAACTTTTTTAAAATATCCTGAATATATCGCTGCTCAATTTATACATAAAGGAACGTTTTGATGCCGAGTCCACGACGTACCCGTGCCAATATCGGTACTAGGCGGGTGATACAATTCAGAGCATGCTATTCCCTCGGATGTTGTATGGTGCTCATGACTGTGTTTAGGATTATTAGTGCTAATTCACTATTGGAAACTATTTTTATCCTAATTCATTTTGTTCTTGTATGCTCATCAACGAACCTTCACCTTTTTGGCACAATCACATAATAAGATCTTTCTAAATCTTGAGTATATAAATAGAACATCAGACATCAAGTCCTACCTTCCAGATTCACACCTTTGGATCAAAAAAATGCAAAGTTAACGATGCTAAAGCACTCTTCCCTTACCTTTATTGATACTATCCTAAATTCATGTTTTACAGCTGAAGAAGCTAAAGTCATTTAATATGCAACTCTACCTGGCCTCGATTTCAACACCGAGTCTTGCTATAGACGTAAACCTTATCATTGATGAAATTAACCAAGACTTAAATTTATTCAATCAGATGGCACTCTTCAATAATTAAGTGCACGAGTGTTTTGTTAGTGAAATCGGGAACTGGTGATAAATCAGATTTAGATTCTGCCATCACCAAAAGTATGCTCTCTGGATGATTCTAAACAGTTAGAATTTATGAACCATCCAACGTCAGGGGATAATTACTTTTTTAACTTTCAAACACTTTTAGGAAATTTAGTTTTCTAAAGTACATGAACTGACTTCATGTTCTCAAGTTTGTAGACAAGTAATTAGCCAAACTCACACTCAAGTTAGAGAGAGAGAGAGAGAGAGAGAGAGAGAGAGAGAGAGAGAGAGAGAGAGAGAGAGAGAGAGAGAGAGATTACGAATTAAAAATTCTTTAACCAGTATCATAATGTTATTTCTTATTTATAAAAACTATGTTACTGCTATGAAGCATTCTCTTGTAGAATCATGGGATTGCACTTTCTGTTATTTTGGTGTATATTTGTAATTTTTTAAATCTAATTATATGTGTCTTGTTTTCTGCCAGTCTTTGAAATGATTGTACCTTTTTTTAGGTGAGAATCTATTACTATGTAAACATGCAAGAGTGTCTATTATGTACTAATGCCTATAGGACTGACTTTGTGGTACCATTGTTTGGTGAGGTGTGCATAGTCGAGATGGTAAAGGGTGCGTACAAGCAAAACGATAAGACTCAGGTTCGAATCTCCGCAGGGTACGAGTTAAAATTCTCAAACTTGTATGATAAAGATATTGGTTCATAATATTATCAAGCAATCTCCGTTCTGGATGGTGTATATTGTGTGTGTGTGTGTGTGTGTGTGTGTACGAGCCGTGTATAAACCATTAATTCAGCAGTGAAAATCCCAAACACTGTACTAATTCCTACTGTATGGTATGTGCCAGTTGCTGACTTGCCATTGTCTTCATAACTTAATTGCCACTCTATTTTATTTCTTCTAGTTTAAGAAATTCAATTTACTCTCCGTTTTCTTGTAAAAGCAATATTAATATTTATTATATTGCATTTAGTTTTGACACTGCTTTAGGTTGAACGGTCCGATCGATACTTCTCGGTACTATTCCTCAGAGCAGCCTTGGTTACCTTTCCTATCAACATCAGAATAATGAGTTACTATGGTTTTAGGTATTTCTTATTATCTCGAATGAGATTTACGAGCTGTATATTGATGTCGTATGTGACTAGAGTGAGACCTGATATAGTCTGTTGTGCATGACCCTTAGAAGATTTACTCAGTTTCATTTTTTCAAAAGATCAGATCTTTTGGTACACATTGCCAATACCTCAGTTTGAGTTTAAACCATTTTCGTTCAGTAGGGTTTTAGAAGACAGTTGATGTCGTTTGTTCGGTGATCACAAGGTCTTTCTTGACATAAGATGCTTAACAATTTAAAAGTATCATTAAATTGGTTTGTAGAAGCAAACGAGTCCCTGAGATTCCACGTGAAAATCGCATTACCTTCTAGCCGATTAATGCACTTTCTTTATCGTTTTACTCGCTTATAACTCGAGTCAAACTGCAAAGAACTAAGATCCTGAATTGCCGTAACATAATCCGCCTGCAGACCAGGGTCTATGTTTTTCGTTCTGCTGATTACTCCTAATAAATTGCAAAGACCCATATTTGTCGGCACATGATGCAACGGCAGATCTGGGTCTGTGCTGTTTGAAGTTGGACTCGTCTTATAAGTGAGTACCTCAGGTGCATATTGTTAAGATGTATGTAAAATGAAGCATTACATCTCGTTAAGATTCTTATGTTATAAGACAGTATATATGTGATATAAGACAGTACACCTGGTTAAGATTCATGTGTACAAAACAACACATATAGTCATGATTTATGTGATTTACGGCGATAAAACTCTAAAGATTCTTCTTTGACACCAAAGATTCGTCTTTGACACCAAAGATTTGACACCAAAGATTCTTTTTTGACACCAAAGATTCTTCTTTGACACCAAAGATTCTTCTTTGACAGTTTTGTTTACAAAGAACTCACATTTAAGTAAAGTCCTAGTAAGATGTGCAGAATATCGATGATATTTGGAGGAGCATAATGTAATGTGGCAAAATTATGTAGAGATAATTTCGCAGTACATTCTGTTGTGGTCAGCGTGACACGAAACTATTAAGATTGACGTAAAGGCTGGGCTAGCGATAAATTTATGCCTGCGAAGGATGGATATGTTCTGTTTGGAGGTATAAATGATTTTTAACTAGTGTACTTTCGATAACTGTCGGATAGATGGAAGGGGCCAATATTAACATAAGGTCATATAGCGTAAAATGACAGAGTTGTAACAAGCCTGACAAAATTTTTGGAAATCTTGGTTCATTTGAAACAGGTGTCATAAGATGATATTTTCTAGAATAGTCATTAATAAATGCGGTCTAGAGAGAATTATTCTAACTTCGATAAGGGTGTTAAAATGCTTGGCAGTGAGAAAGTAGTCCTGATTGCTAAGCTAATGTTTGTTGTTTTTTGGGAGAGAAGGGTGTTTCCAGACAACATTTAAAGTTTCAAAATAATCTCCATCATGAAACTAGTCTGTGGTAAGCCAGAATTTAGTTCCGATGAAAATTAATAAATAATTTATCTCCCCAAATTAGTCGTCCATCGGACAGGGAGTCTGAGAATTTGAGAAACTTGAACACAGACAAGAGACAGAGGGAATTCTCTGATGCTAGTGAAACACAAAGGCATGGTCTCAAGCACGTACGATATGAGCTGATTTAAGATTGCATTTTTTTCCCTGAATTTGTTTCTTTTAAAGTTATACTTCAATTTTTCTATGAGTTCAGAAGATAATCGTGCATTCGTTACTTTGAATGATATATGATTCATGTATCGTAAGAATGTAATATAATTTTTCATTGATATGAATGGGTTCGGATTTAGTGGTTTTGCATGTGATACACTCCACATATTGTATGGATTTAATGCATTTATTCTGAGTTGTAAGAATTATTTATATTTTAAAATGATGTATTATGTATACTAAGAATTGATTTTCTATGTCTCGAAATTATGTCAATGTATCGCTAATTTGCAAGTAACTTAGGACAATGAGTAAAGTCCATTAATTCTTTTGTGTAATTAAGCTTTGAATTCTTTTCAACCAATAATCGACGGTGTTAACATTATGAACATGTGTCGACTGACATAGGGAAATAATTATTAGCCCACGGTGTGGTTTAAATGGATTATCTAAGAGTCTAATTATGCCATGATTTCAGTAGGAATGCGAGTAGCGGCTAGAAAATACATAAATTCATGCTAATGTGTTGTTGGTGTGCTAGTATCATATAGTGCCATAGCTAAATTCTACTAAACAGTAATAGGACAATATCTAACATAAAGAAGATATAGTGTTTGATCTCAGAAGAAGTACAAACACAAGACCTGACGTGCATTTAGGTTGATAATTATGTTTTTGAAGGAAAATAACTCCATATCTGTACTGTGTTGTGGAAAAGGAAGCAGTCTTCAACCAAGTCTACAACCGGCATATGTATAACTTGCAATATGCTTCATATGTATAACTTGCAATATACTTCATATGTATAACTTGCAATATACTTCATATGTATAACTTGCAATATGTTTCATATGTATAACTTGCAATATGCTTCATATGTATAACTTGCAATATGCTTCATATGTATAACTTGCAATATGTTTCATATGTATAACTTGCAATATGCTTCATATGTATAGCTTGCAAAATATGCTTCATATGTATAGCTTGCAATATGTTTCATATGTATAGCTTGCAATATGCTTCATATGTATAGCTTGCAATATGCTTCATATGTATAACTTGCAATATGCTTCATATGTATAGCTTGCAAAATATGCTTCATATGTATAGCTTGCAAAATATGCTTCATATGTATAGCTTGCAATATGCTTCATATGTATAGCTTGCAATATACTTCATATGTATAGCTTGCAATATGCTTCATATGTATAACTTGCAATATACTTCATATGTATAGCTTGCAAAATATGCTTCATATGTATAGCTTGCAAAATATGCTTCATATGTATAACTTGCAATATGTTTCATATGTATAGCTTGCAATATGCTTCATATGTATAGCTTGCAATATGCTTCATATGTATAACTTGCAATATGCTTCATATGTATAGCTTGCAAAATATGCTTCATATGTATAGCTTGCAAAATATGCTTCATATGTATAACTTGCAATATACTTCATATGTATAGCTTGCAATATGCTTCATATGTATAGCTTGCAATATGCTTCATATGTATAACTTGCAATATGCTTCATATGTATAGCTTGCAAAATATGCTTCATATGTATAGCTTGCAAAATATGCTTCATATGTATAACTTGCAATATACTTCATATGTATAGCTTGCAATATGCTTCATATGTATAACTTGCAATATACTTCATATGTATACCTTGCAATATACTTCATATGTATAACTTGCAATATACTTCATATGTATAGCTTGCAATATGCTTCATATGTATAACTTGCAATATACTTCATATGTATAGCTTTCAGTATGCTTCATATGTATACCATGCAATATGCAGCTTACATTAAATGGAAATACATCATGAATTTAATATCTATTAAGAACGCCATGGTTCAGACAAGACAACCCATAAATCCATTGTTTGCCTTCTGTAACTCACTATCAGATTAGCATAAATTGGGATTTCTTTTACCGATTTGCATAAATAGACCTGCATATTATATGTACTCTAAGCGGCTAGAGCATCATTTTTGAATATTTAGCAATAAACTATTACAATATACCATTTTTGAAGGTTTCAGTTTACTATCCTAATGTAGACGTTAGCTTGTCACAGTTTAAACATTGGTATAAAACGGAGATTTTAGCACATTCTGTTCTTTGCTAAAAATGCTAGGTGAAATAATAAAGCCAATGTACTGATGTTCTTAACAAGCCAGCTCAGCAGTCGGCATGTTCCTCCGCTAGTTGCCATTCTGATGAAACCATGGTCCCGTTTTATATTGTGATTCAACTCAGACGCAGCTTCAAAACCTATTGCTCTAACTTTGACAAGAGTTCTGTACAACATGTATCGATATTAATCAACACTACACAGAATGAGTACAGTATAAGCTAATCAACGTCGGAAACCGTTGTTTACTTTTAGTATACATGTATAATGTATTTATAGACTTTCCGACTATTATAGTCTCGACGAAGTCTGCTCTTTTAGACAATACACGATTCCAGTGGGAAGGTGCTAAATAAATTTGTCATTGTTTCTCGCCGTCTTCAACAGCTATCTTTGTCGATTGGATGGTTTACTGCGTGTTTAGACCAATCTAATCTCTGCTTAATCCATCACATGAACGCTTGAACTCAGTGCCTTCGCAATTAAGAGCAGCATTATTGCTCCCCATAAAACCTTGCTTTCATTGTATTTCCGTCATCGACGGATTATTGATTGTTTTATCATTTTCATCCTCATTGGTGGCGCTTATGTATATGGTGGCATTCGATAATTTTACAAGTGAATATCGCAATAAAATAAATGGATGTTTCAAAATAATATGACCATCTATGATGGCCTCGATTCCAAATGCATGGATTTCAACAATCTTGTGGAAACCTAAGCATATAAGTCATTAGTCTCATCGCTAGTCTACAACAGTGCTCTATCCGAGCATAATACAAACTGATTTGCTCAACGAAAAAGAAGGAAACAACAACAATAATGATCTTTTCAAGTTATTGCAAAGCAAAGTCATGCCAGTTATTTGCATTGGTTTTATTTGTAACTAAATCAGCTATTCGCTCGTGTTTCTGCTGACGAAAGAAATTTTATTGATCGTGTTGTTTTGCTTGTTAAAATAACATCAATATTGCTGCATATCCAGTAGTTTCGTTTTGAAGAAGAATGATTCTAAATATAAATCCATTTTATTCTGGAATACATATGTATATGTCGGGTTATATGTTTTAGAACTTTTATATTCAAATTATTATTCTAATTTTAAATTTTACTTTATAAATTTCTGACTTTTATTTCCAATGTTTTCTTGAATTTTAAATCAATTTCGTCTTGCAGTATAACAGACAATTTATCAAATTATGTAAATTAAGTTCTGATTTGAATATAATGATCTAATGCTTACTGTTATCTGCAGGTTGGTATGATGCTAAGTATCTCGTCGTTAGAAAAGTACTAACAGTAGTAGCAGTAGTAGTAGTAGTAGTAGCAGCAGCAGGACCAGTAGTAGTGGTGATAGTAGTTGTAGTACTGGTAGTAGTAGTAGTAGTAGTAGTAGTAGTAGTAGAAAGATAGAGATTCGTAACATTTTTTCCAAAAGAAAGATGCTAAGTATTTTGTCGTTAGAAAATTAGTAACAGTAGTAGCAGTAGTATTAGGAGTAGCAGCAGCTCCAGTAGTAGTAGTAATGATAGTAGTAGTTGTAGTACTGGTAGTAGTAGTAGTAGTAGTAGTAGTAGTAGTAGTAGTAGTAGTAGTAGTAGTAGTAGTAGTAGTAGTAGAAAGATAAAGAGAGAGATTCGTAACATTTTTTCCAAAAGAAAGTTTCGTATTTCTCTGCATACACTGCTTCCCCTTCATCCAAGTATCCTTATACACTATTAACCAACATGGGAAGAGAGACTAATATGCCATTTTATATACATCCTACCTTACCATATTTGTTAATAGTTTTACTAATTTTCTTAGTTATTTACATGGTATAATGTGTGACTTACTTAATGAATTGTTGATTATTTGTTGTTGTTGCATATTTACTCACACAACATTGTCCAAGTTCAATTTTCATGTTATTATATGAAATTACATCTGAAATAAGATAAGCATAACTCCTATAGGGCATTTTGATTGCTTATTCTCATTGAAACATTTAGTGTTGTTTGTTTAAAACCTATTTTGAGATTTTTTTGTTTATGTGTCTCTATGTGTTAGATAATCACAACAACGTATGCCGGTATCATTTCATTGAAATGGATGTATTTAATGATTGAAATATATTCCTTTGTATGTCATTATTTCTTAAAGTGGAACCAATCGTGTTATCACTTTTCTAAATTGTACTCCGGTCATCATGTGAACAATATGCAGAAGTTTTAAAAGCCATTGAACACGATCCTACGATGGCACTATTTCGTGATCCTTCCTTACATGCAATAATCATGAACCGAAGTGTCGTCGTCACAAGGTCGTCTTTATAGAAACGGGATGCTTTGCATGTTAAGTGACGGATAATTGAATTCTAAAGTCGGTCTTACCCTGCAGGAAAAAAAAAAAAACTATAATTATAGTTTCTCTCGTCTAATGGATGTGATTTTCTCAACAGGTCAATGGTATTCACAAGATTTTATCAACTTGTCTGTGTTATGTATATTTATGCTTTTTAGGTTTGAACAGCAAATCCCAACTTTAGGTTTTCTTCTTTTCTTTCCCTACCTCTATGATGTTAACATCAACATCGCGATTTATTTTCCGTTCATACCAATATTATAAAGATTCAATTCATACCGTTATCATAAAGATTCCGTTCATACCGTTATCATAAAGATTTCATTCATACCGTTATCATAAAGATTCCATTCATACCGTTATCGTAAAAATTCCGTTCATACCGTTATCATAAAAATTCAGTTCATACCGTTGTCATAAAGATTCCATTCATACCGTTATCATAAAGATTCCGTTCATACCGTTCTCATAAAGATTCCGTTCATACCGTTATCATAAAGATTCCATTCATACCGTTATCCTATACTTATCGTTATCCTGAAGATTTCTTTATGATATGACTGTAACGACACAGCTGTAATCATGAATGAAATCATGAGTATGAAATGTTCCGTGAGATACATAGAACAAATAGGCAAGCTTATAGTCGGGTGGATTCAGAGAGGACAGATTGTCAGATCAATCCTACTGCTGTTATAAGAGTTCAAAAAATTAATTAAAAAAAAAAAACTGAATTTTATCTTCGTCACATACTTATAAGTCAAGGTTTGCAAGTCACATTAAATTACATTAGCTTAAAGCTTAAATTACTTTGACTCGGATACAGCAATCCATAAATTTCATCGTTAAGGTGTTAAAACTTTCCACTCGATTATCATAGGTTTCAAATTTGATTTTTGGGGGGAGGGGCGGGGGGTGTCATCCAATCATCCTAACCAATGTATGGATGTTCAGATGTTCGACACATTTTTTGTGTTTCATGAGCCACTACATTTGTTTTGTATCAGACAAATCGGAAAGTCTGGTTAGGTCACGCATGCAAATTGATTTCGTACTTTCAAAAAACGCTGAGTCAAATTTATTCTCACCTTTTTGTCTTACAACAGCCGTCATAATGCGTTTTGTGTTCACTTTTGCTTATCATATTATTTTAGAGTTCAATACCTGTTGAAATAAAGTCCACTGCGACTTTATGCATTCATTGTTGTTGTTGTTGTTGTTGTTGTAGAGGACCTTAACGCCATTTTCAGCACACGATAGGGTGCATATGGCGGCCAGTATTTTCTGTTTGTGTGTATTTCTATATTTATGTCTTTTCAAGACTGTGAAATCCTAGTTGCTCTGCATTGAGACTAATAAACTAAAGTTCACAATACATAGAAAGTTCAATGAAAATACCTTCTTATCTTGCCATCGTTTTCGTCAATTTAGAAAGAATGATGAAAAAGAAAAATTAATGGATAACATTGTTTCTAAAATATCTGAATAGTTATTATTCCCGGAATTTTTTAAAAATATAATAACGAAGGAAAAAATATTGCCCACTATAGAAATGTGTGTTTAATTGCTCAACGTAGCGATACGTAGGCAGCTACAATGCAACAGGGAAAGCAATGTCAATGATTCATAGACTACAAAATTCAAGATTTTCTTTAGTTTTTAGTGATTAGCGCAAACGTGCTCATATAAGTTAATATGAGAACCGAAACGTTCTCATAACAATTAATCAATCAGTGTAAATACCTTGTTTGAGCAAGCCTGCGCTTAGATCTTATTTCTAGTTTCAATTTTCTTAAATGTAGCATTTTCTCTTAAATTTTTCATACCAGCCCATGTTGAAAGGTCGTGTTTAGGTATGAAAGGAAACTTATATGCATATTTAATGCAGAATAGGGTGACTTATACGTTGAATAATACAATGAGACACGGAGTTGAGATATTTATAATAATTTGTTTTTCCCATAAAAATGGGGGCTTTTATTCAATGTAGTCCTTAGTGAATATATTTATCTTATATGCACTCATCAAAATCTTTTCTCTTAAAATTGTAAAGAATTATCTCCTATTTAAAATTGCAAGACATTTTTGCATTGATCACAAGCAATGACTTTTTGAAGACCAAATATATAATTTTGAAAATAGTATTTGTTTCATATTACAATTCTTGCAATTGTCTATACTCCATTCTCTGGAATTAACCCAAATTTTAACACATCATACTTTGAAGATAATAAAATAAAATAAAAAGTTTTATGCCATATCATAAATTAGTTTCACAGGAATGTGTAAATATTTCAATATTGACTCCCGATTAGCAAAAATTCGTGGGCTTTCATTCATGTTTGAGAAAATATATTAATACATAGTTATAAGTATGTCGTTTCATACATTTAACCGACTTAGACGCGTGCGCTAGTAAAATTTCGATCATGTCGCATTCACGTAATCTATTTTCCTGACGTTCCTAAATTTAGAAAATGATTTATTTTCCCTTGAAATATGATTTTATCAGCTTATACACTTTCCAAAAATTAACTCGCGTTTTAGATAGTATAACGGTATGGACATAACTAGAAAACCAGGCGCCTTTCAGCATCCTGAGTTATGTCGTCTGCTTGCATTAAACATAGTGTAAAGCGATTGTAGGTGACTTGTGCAGACATAAACAAGAATTTCGTTAAATGGTGTGTCTTCCCTGTTATGGTGTGCCTATCCCTCCATATATATATATATATATATATATATATATATATATATATATATATATATATATATATATATATAGAATACAAATCATATGGCGAATAACAACCCTTTCAAGCGTACTGGATCCACCAAGGGATCACGTGTGTCAGGGATTAATTAAAATAGATGCAATAAACTGACGACGAATAGTACGAAACTAGTAACTAACTAGCCTAAGCGCTTTCGACTCTTAATGAGTCTTTTTCAAAGGCAAATACAAAACATATATACGACAAACAAATAAACACAAAAACGTTGTGTTTGTAAACCTCTACATGGCTGTCTTCACATGTGCTAAAACTATAAATACAACCAGCTTGTATAGACTAGTTGCGGAAACTGAAAACGTTGTATAATTCCCGAAAATTCTACAAGCCAAAGCGACATCTATTTTTACTTTTTGTACATATGTAACGCAGATTATATCCCGGATATTTGATTATATATCGGTTATTCTTATAGTAAAAATTGAAGGATAATAAGAAGATTTAGAAAATGTTAAATTCTACTAGTGCATAGTTTTCATTTTCTAGTCTTCTTGGTTTAGACCGCTGGGTTTCAATGTTCTAAGGCGGCGTATTCAGTATGATTCCTTTTCCTTCCTGGTTTCGAAACTCTATCTGTGGTTGTTAGCAATAGCGATAAGTATTATATCACTGAAAGTGTGGCCAGGGGAGAAGTGTTCTGCGACCGGGCTTCTGTACAGCTTTTTTGTCATCCAATCAGATCTATGAAGGTTTATCCTTTTGTGTAGCTTTTTAGTTTCTCCGACGTACTGAAGGCCACAGATCTTACATGTGATGAGATAAATCACATTCTCTGTTTTGCACGTTTTGTTTTGGACCATGTATGTTTAGTTTTTCTTTAGTCACTGTGCTAGTGAATGTCTTGGTCTCTATCATATGTTGACAAGTTTTGCATCTTTTATCACCACAGGGTCCACATTGACTAGGTTGGTTTTGACTAGCGATTGGCGTTAGCCAATATATATATATATATATATATATATATATATATATATATATATATATATATATATATATATATATATATATATATATATATATATATATATATATATATATGTGTGTGTGTGTGTGTGTGTGTGTGTGTGTGTGTGTGTGTGTGTGTGTGTGTGTGTGTATGTATGTGTGTGTGTGCATATCCTCCCTCCCTTTATCTATTTTTGGCAGAAACTTCTTTATCACAAAAGTTTAATATAGACTTTAAACATTGATAATCTAGGCAGTGGAAATATTATGTATTTTTCAAAATTCACTGTGGCTTGGATAAGAAGGTCAAAATAGTATAAATTCCCAGACGATGAAAGAGTTCTACTCAAATTATATCCACCAATCAAGTTTCATTAATGTATTTACAAGAGTTAAAGAGAAATGGAACTAATAACAAAATCTTAACTCAGCCGAAGCTAAGCAAGATCAATGTGGCATAATGTTGTCCGCTTAGATTGGTTAACCTACTCAGTTTTATGACTGCATGCTGCTCTTTTAGAGAAAGGCTGAAATTGTGAGAGTTTAATCGCTAGAATATAAAACTAAGTCTAAAGTCTCACTCAGTTATTTTGCTTTCTCACTTAACAAGTATCTTACAAATCAAGGTGATAATATTTTGATATACGGTAATGCAGAAGAAAAGTTGTACTCAAGTCCAGCAAGTGAGACCAAAAAAAATGACAATTTAGGAGCCGAAAAGATAATAATACATTTTCCTCTGCTTTTGAAAACACAGGCGTGACAGTAAGTGATTTTGATTTTGTTTGGTCATTCATAATTAAATTGAACTCTTTTGGGTACATTATTTGTCACTCCTCGAAATGCGGCACTCTTCGGTTATAATGTGTGATGTGTGTGATTTAGATTTTTAACTTAGCTTTAACACTTTTTTCAGCCATATCGCTACGATATCTGCAGTGTGACAGTTACTAGTGTTGTTTAGCACTTGGGCATCACGTCGCAGACATGTAGCTTGATGTTCCACCCAGTCACATTATCCTAACACCAGGCCGACCAGTCCTAACACTAACCTCCTAATGCTGAGCGCGAGAGAAGCAGCTATTAGTTCTATCTTTAAAAGTCTTTGGTGTGATTCGGCTGGATTTCGAACCCGCGACTTCGCGCACCCGAGGGGGGAGCTCTCTGCCACTTACCTACCGGAGCAGAATATATATTCAGTTGAATTACTCCTTCTATTTCGAAAACTTTCAAACTTTTTTCTTTTTTTTTTCTTTCACAAATCAACACAGGAGGTAGTTTGCATTACCATCTCAATTTAAGAAGATGACCAGACACCATATTCTCGAAACTTTGGAGAGGAAAACAATCTCAGCACAAGCTCTACATCACAAAACGTTGATATCTAACTTCAATTATAATAAATTTAAACACAAATCAATAACTTTTTAGATTTGTCTGAACGTAAGTGCCTCTGCCAGACCGACGTATTTACAAGACAGAGCTTGAATTTGGGTTTCTTGTCTTAAAAAAGTTTTAAGAATACGGGGACAGAGGTTAACGTGAATGAGTGAATTAGAGAGTTAACGAATGCATTTTAAGTTTTTTGGACGCCCTGCATATCTCCGCAAATATAATGATTATACAAATACACTCATTCCATATATACAGGCGACATATGATAGTGTTTCTTCTGTCAATGATTGATTCGTTATTAGCAGTTGTATTATGGCCAGATTATCGAAATGCAAATACTGTATTGATGATTTTGTATTCAGATCATTTGTACATATGTACGTGTGTATTACGAAAACAATTCATTGGCTGAATGAAACTTCCTGCGCATTGATCCATCTTTCTTGTGAACATTTGTGCCTTTACAAATGATGCAAGCGTGTACTAAAAGACTAGACACTCAACAAAGACTTTTGCAACTTTTGGGTAACCATAGAAATTGAAATGATGCTCTGAACAATTGCAAATCTTGAATATTTCTTTGCAACCATCAGTCGTGGTTCAGAAATTTTACTATCTCTTTCACTACGGTATTGTTTTAAGGCAGTTAAATTTTCTTTCTATGTTTGCTATCTTACAAAATTGTTATTGTTCAAAGTATATGATTTTGCGCTAATTTACGGAAATAGTATTGCATCTATTTCTCAATATTTTATTCTTACACCAAAAGCTAAGTTGCTTGAACGTGTCAATGATATCATGCAATTCACGAGCTCTGTCATTTTGTCATATTAACGTTAATTATCTAATCTTAAAACATTGACAACACACGCTGCTTTCCATAAAAAGGTATGTTACATGCATATTTTACGTCTTTAATTTTTCTTCTTCCTCGTTTTGGCTGATATCCAATCTGTTAATATTTCTCCTCTGTCGTTGCTGTGAATGGTCTATAACAATGTAAGAAATGAACAACAAAACAGCAATTTTAGCTAGTAATGTCTCTGACAAAGTAAAATAGGTACCATTTAATTTATTTTAGCGTTATTAATTGCTATTGGATAAATATGTATCCTTCACACTTCAACAATCTGTATCAGATTTAAAAAAAATTACATAATAACGATAGTGAATTAAAACATTTTTGATACAAAGTTCATATACATTGTGTAATTGTTAATTGGAGTGATTTGAACTTATATATACAATGTGATTATCACTCAGAGTAATTTGATATATTAAGCGATGTTTATGACCTTTATTGTTTATACTTTCTTCCTTGTATTATTCCGTCTGTTTCAGTTTTCAAGGGTGCAAAATTATCAGCAATTAGAAGAGCCTTTGTCACATTTTTGTTCTGGTGTAAATGAATATATATTGAATTACCTAATAACAAAATACATTTTTGTAATAATTGGATTGTTGATATAGACTTCCTTCTCAGTGTTTTCAAAAATTGCAATATGGTTTTCTATTTATATTGCACAAATTTAATCATAAAAAAATAAAGTATTTTATTTTCGATGTGGCTTCTTGCTCTGAGAGTAGATTTATTATTCAGTTTTATCAATGTTATTGGTCAACTGTATGCAGTTAACATTAATGAAATATTTTGTTTATTTTAGTTTCTTTCCTTTCTTTACAGACAGTTGGGTATATTTTCAAACTCCTCCACCTCTTGGTTGTCAGTATTGTTCATGTTCGTCCGATTAATTTTTGTGTTGTTGTGTTGTGTCGGATGTTCTAGTTAATGCCAAAATTAATTTTTAGTGACCAATTTCAATGTCAGTAGTCACTTAGTGCATCCTGACGGCAAAGCAGTCTTGCGAATTCAATACATGTATTATTTCACTGTGTTTCAAAACTTTGTTGTAGATAATTATTTCGTGAAGATTTTGCATAAAATCCTAACAATCTTACCCCAAGCATGATGAAAGCCACGTGCAAGTTTACATTATTCTATTCGTGCAAAAATTAATGTGCTGTTATATCCTCACCTCTTGAAAATGTTTCCATCCTAACGTACACGCTCTTTAGTACTGCGTATGCTACTTTTCTTTCGAACACATCCGTTGTTTTTTTTTTATCTCTCTGACCCAATTATTTGTATTCCCATTATTTTCAAAAAGTTTATTTCAGTTTAGTCTTAAATTGGGTGTTTTTGGATAGTGCAGATGCAGTTAAGACTATCGGCAATGATAAAGGAAGTACACTCTGCAACCTTTTCTGCCGTTTATATACATGAAAGAGACAGATAAGACTTTGGAGTACGTCTGGGCTGCACAAGTGGTAACTGATTTGCTTACTGTAGATATTTTTCTTGTACTGTTGTGTTTTTATTTTAACACAGATCGTTGTGTTTCTTTTCTAAACAGAAATGCAATCGTGACCCGTATGTCTTCCAAATGTGTCATCATGCGATGCATATATATGGAAGACATCATCCTTTGGTTCACAAGGAATCATTCATCGAGTAATTGCTTATTTTTCAGATAAAAGTTCCTGACGTATCTGGCAATTAATTGTGAACCTACCCAATGAAACTGAAAAAGTGTCTTTACTATTTCATCAATATCCATGACTGATGGTAAACCAGTTGTAAACCCCGACCGAATTTTTTTCCCAGGAACAAACTGTATGGAACTGATGTTAATGTTGTATATGTTGTGTTTGTATTATTCTGGTATTTTATTTGTTTTTTGTTGTTGTGTCAGTAAGCACTTTTTCTGGTTAAAAGCTATATTATTAATGGTTTGTTTTTTAGTTAATTAGTAGAACAAAAAACATATATCTGAGTCTAAAGGCGCATTATGCTATGGCAAATCAGGATCATTCTTATTTGCAGTTGACTTAACTTGAAAGCGAGTATGGGTAGTATTCAGTTTGTCTCCAAGTTTTCATCCTCGTTTTTGTATGGTAGTGTCACATATAATTTAAAAAAAAACAAACTTCTGAATAATGTTCTTTACTATTTCCTTGCTCATTGTACGATTT
Organism: Potamilus streckersoni; assembly: GCA_016746295.1. NCBI lineage: Eukaryota > Metazoa > Mollusca > Bivalvia > Unionida > Unionidae > Potamilus > Potamilus streckersoni. The sequence continues at coordinate 3,306,713 of JAEAOA010001977.1, forward strand.
AATTAAAGTTTATCCAAGTCAATGTACTTTTTCAGATTGTTATTCCATCCAATAATGCTACCCATTTTCATTACCATGTCACACCGTAATGTAAGGATGTCATTCCCAAGACCGAAAGTCCCATTACACTTTCCATTTTGTTATTTATATTTTTTAATGGGCGCGTGTTCGACTCTTGCCCTCAGATCACAGAGGATAAACTATACCAGTTTTCCTTGGGCAAGAAATTCTAATTGCCTCTACACATTATAAAGCTTCAAAGTGCTACCGTACCAATTTAATGGAATAAAAAAAAATCATGCGTCTGTTGGAAGTGTTTGTGTCGCCGAAGTACTGGTGTTTCTCTTCTTTAATTTACTTGTTCCAAATTAAATTTTACAATCACTATAAGGAATTGCAAATTCAAAACAAGAACAAAAATATACAAAACAAAACTTGCAAACAAAATCGAGGGAAAATGGAAAAAGACACAAACAACAATAACGAAAACTCCATTTTTAGCCAATCACTAAAGACCGACACAGTGGATATTAAATTGACACATTCATTGTTAACATTCCCTCCACAACGTGGACGATTATTAACTCGGGAACGAAAAGCTTGCAATATTAATGAAGTTTCGTCTCTAGATTTCTATTGTTATTGATCTCATTTATGCATATAATGAAACGTGAAAATCAATATTTTAAAGCGAATTGTAATCTGCTTTTTCTACAACATGTTGTATATGTTGCAATTTAACTATTTCAAACACGTATTCTCATTATTCCTCTTAAACTGACGGGTTTAACATGATTTTATAATAACAACAGTGCCCAAGGCATTCAAAGGAAATTGAATCTCTGGATCCTACCAGATTCATTTCAATTTTAATTGGAAATGTCACATATTCCATTATTTAGATCTAACGACCTTAAGAGAAATTTGTTAAAGGTTCTACAGTTCTCTGAAAGAATACTTGTTTACGTTTATGCAATGAAAATATGAAAACGACATTTTTAAAAAAAAAAATAAAACACAATAGAAGTTTCTGCAGCATTGATTTTGAAATCGATTCATGTCAAATCTTTCATCTAAAACTGCATATATTCAGTCTTGTCTGATTGACCGAGGGAAACTAATAATAACAAACAAACATTCAAAACTGATATAGATAATAACATTAAAATGACAAATGTGTTTTTAAAGAGAACTGTGACATGGTCTGTGCAAATATTTATTTCTTTATTGTTTAAAAATATGATAAAGAAAATTCACAAAAAAACGTAAATGCATACAGATGGCTATTGAAATTGGTCTTTTTATTATTATTATTATTATTATTATTATTATTATTATTATTATTATTATTATTATTATTATTATTATTATTATTATTATTATTATAATGTAGTAGTAGTAGTAGTATTGATGTTGATGGAGTTGGTAGTGATAATTGTAGGTAATACTTTTTGTTTATTGTTCTACTTGTCGTTGAAGTTGTCATTACACTCTGCCTTTTAATCCGCTTTATTAATCCCATAAAATATTGTAATCCTGTCCGACTGTCTTGGTAATAAAAATAAAAAAGGTATTACTTTTTATTAAATCATTGCTTCTAACACTTCATCCAATTAATCTTTTACATTTCACAAAAACCCACGAAAAGACCGTATGTTTTAGGTTTCTTGCGGATTTATGCAGACGTTTCCATACTTACATGTGTTTGCACAGGAGACAAGGAATACTGGGTGAACATTCTGTACATCCTCAAAGCTTGTCCTCAAAAGCACCGCTGATTGTCAAATGTTACTTGTCTCGTTATGGATAGTCTCGCAAGATATTTAGTTATTACATTAGAGAATACACAAATATTTGTCTCTACTTTTCTTCTTGTTATAGATAGTGATTTCTGGCAACTCTTTTGGAAACATCGATATTAAAGTGATCAAAACACTAAATAAAATTAAATCAGGTCTAATAGAAAATATAAACCATGTGATTAGTTTCTATCAATGCATTAAAAACAGTATTTCACCTATTTTATATCATCAGTGTTTCATAATAACTTTATGGGTGTGATTTCACGCTTTTCCATGTAAAATATCATACTTTAAAACAGAAAGAGGGAAACTAAAAAAGAACCGACTGTACAGTTTGTCATCAGTTTCTTTATCTGATTGCTCATAGTTAGGTATTACCGTATATTCCCAAATAGTACAGACAATATGTCTAATAGGCAAGAACATTTCTTTATAAGTGTGTCCATGTATTGATTCTATGTTGTCCGTTGCATTTACAACCATTTTTGTGTGATGTATGAGTGAAAAACATCCATTTGCAGAATCACTTGCAAAAAGAAGGGATGCACTATAATCAAGTCTTATTCATATTCAGTTGACATTTTCGGCTTTGGATTTATTTTATATCTATACAATCAGTTTTTATACCTTATCGTCTTATTGGCATTTTCGCTGTGTAGAAAATTATAGGTTTCTAAATTGCCGATGTCTAAAACGAATCTGTTCTACTGCTATGACAGACGGCGAGCGAATCGCAAAATAAATACAGCGACTTGATTTACACCACTTTCAAAATCAGCACATATCTAGAATATATTATCTCATTTGCTTTGAAAGTATTCATCATAGATAATTACTTAAAACTTTGCAGTTTAGTTGTAGTTGACGTCAATATGGGTGAGCCCAAAATTTAGTCATTACGTCAGCAGAACCGGATTAACTCATCGGTGAATATGTATGTAGTTCTATGCCATCGTATGCTGAACGACCTTCCTTCTTATCGGCCTTAATCCCTTTATAATTTTAATCCGACCCCGCTCGTAACTTAAGTTATGTGATAAAGTACCCAAATGATGAAGAAAGTTTTTCTTGCTTGATATTATATGATAACAGAATCTTTAAAAAGACACTATATACAGAAATGCCAACCGTTTGTACCTCTATCCTTTAAGGGAATATTATACTGTTGTTTAAACCAATTTTATTTTGAAAAACTACTTACTGCTGTTCCCTAGAAATCTGTATTTACCACTAAGATGATGTAGTACTTCCACTCAAAGACTATCTGTTGAAACCAGTCATTGGGACAATATATTGTTTAGGGTCGGGGATGATGCAACCATTTTGATAACAAACTTTCATTATTAATTAATTTATCCCAAGTTTCACAATGAAAGAAGTAAGTGCCTAAACCCGTTCTATTACCGAGAAGCCTGTATTGTAAAATTCAAACATTATTTGCCGTCAGTAATCCCAAAATTCTACAACATCTTCCCAAATTGTGTATTCTAAAATTGAATACAATATCATAAATGGTGTGATAGCTTTGGAATTATACAATTTTTTTCATACAGAGTAACGATGTCCTATTTCTTCTCTTTTACAACTTTCGTGCTTTCCAGGATAGTCACTGTATTTTGTACTGAAAATGTTGTATCTACGTATCCAAATGTTATATTTATGTACACAAATGTTATATCTACGTAACCATATGTTATATTTATGTACACAAATGTTATATCTACGTAACCATATGTTATATTTGTGTACACAAATGTTATATCTACGTAACCAAATGTTATATTTATGTACACAAATGTTATATCTACGTAACCAAATGTTATATTTATGTACACAAATGTTCTCAATTTTTTTCCGAAGTTGATATTCGTGATCGGATTGTAAACGTTGACAAGTAACGCGATGAGTATCATCATAGTTTAGTGACGTCACCTGATAAAATTGTGGCATTTGTGGTATTCTCATATTTACTTTCATTAATAATAGTTTCGATTTATTCTGTATATAATCAATTAAGGAACGTTTAAACTAATTTTAACATTTTCAGATTCAATTTCTCTAATTTTTATTCAAATACAGGCATAATAGTCACACTGAATGTAAGAGACATTCATATAATGACCTCTACTATCTGTAATTACGAATGCTTATGGGAATGATAGAGTCCTGCTGAGAACAAAGCCATTTCTTCAATGTATATCGAAAGCGCTTGACTCGGTATCACACAAAATAAACCCCATTTTAAAATATAATATTCCATAGATAAGACACGCAAAGGAATATGTTAGCTGAGTAATTATCAAATATTTTTTTTTATCCTTAAAAGATGCATCATTATTTAATTTTCATGTTGTTTCTCGAATCATATAAAAAATCAAGACATATTACTCTTTAATCCAACGCTTTTATATGAGCTTAGAGGCACCCAGATAACACGCACATTAAAGATCACGATTGTGAATAAACTACACGTTACCTTGTTGAGATCTATAAAAATACAAAATGTATGCGTTGTCATGTGATAATTTGCAGGGTTTTTTTTACCTGTACATGCATAAAAATGTTTCGTAATGGTAACTTAGATATGACTTCGAATAGAGCAAGCATATTGGAGAAATACATCTATAGAATATAAAAAATTGTACGTACTGTTTTAGGTGCGTGGTTCTTTGTGTAGACCAGCGAGTTGTTCGTGACAATTTTTACTACGAATTCGTATTTTTTCTAATCCAAAATGGATGCTTGAAAATGGAGAAAAGTGGAATCTGGCTAGAATGCATTGATTTGGTTAGCCAGAAAACATTTGTCGTATTGTGATCGACCTGGAAAATATTCAATATCCAAGTGTACTTTTCTGGTGACTGATTGTTGACGCGACCATATGATCTTAAACTAAGTAACAGAAAAGATCGAAAACCAACAAGTTTTGTAAAATTCTATTTATTTCCCAAGAATGCAAAGTGAAAATTAAAATAGAACTTACATTTTTGTGAATTAAATTCCAAAAAGCTGTATCACGGTTGCAAATATATAGAGTATTCCGAAGGAATTCCACTGGTGTTCCGAATGAATTCAAATCTTGAATATTCTGATGTGTCAACAGCCCGTAATGGCGTTGATGGGCTAACAGTCTTGATGAATAACAATGATGTTATCCAAAATGCCTCTAAATGAGTTCACAATAATCTACAAATAGCGATTTAGTCTGAAACTATTGATAAGTACGCTGTAATTCCAAAGAATGATTTAATAAATAAATCTCAAATTAATACTGGTGACCATGATGTGCGTTAGTAATTTTCATTAATGATCAACTCTTCTGATTAAAACTCCATGTCAGAATGACGTTCTATTTAAGAAGAGTAGCGGAAACAAGACGTCCAAGAGGGTCATAATATTGGTCGTCAGATCGGATCAACAAAACTTCACACGAATTGTTTTAGTGAAAAATCCCATGCAGATACGAGCATTCAGATATGACAAATAATGATCACAACAGTTTTGAGATTACCACTGTGGAAGCTGTAAAAGACATCAGATCGACTCATTTTCGTTTATGTCTAACTAAATGTTATAAAAAGTAATTTGGTGAAACGCCATATCAATATGACTCTCCACCCAAGAGATGTAGTGATAACAATATTTTCAAGTTGTAGCAGCCATATTTAGCTAGCATTTACACCATTTTCATTTAGTACCAAACTGTTATCATAAAACGTCTTTTGGTGAGAAGCCAATGTTTGTATGACTTTCCGTTTAGGAGGAAACGTGAAAAGATTTCCATGATGAATGCTGTGGTGGCCATATTGGATATCAGATCGGCACGATTTTCATTTAAGACGATCTAGACATCACAAAAAGTCTTCTGGCGAGGACATATTTTAATACAAGAATCCATTCAGGAGGAATAGCGATAACAAGATTTTCAAGGTGGTCACTGTGTGATGGCAATACTGGCTGTCAGATCAACGTCATTTTCATTTAAAACTAGCTGGACATCATAAGAAGTCTTTCGTTAAAAAAAATACATCAATACATTTTGCTTAGGTGGAGTTGTGATAACAATTTTTCATATGGCTGTCGTTGCGGTCATATTGGACGTCATATCGAAACCAGTGAAACACCATAAGAAGTTTTTCACCGAAAACCCCAAGAGTAGTAGCGATAAAAGATATTTACGATCGCCGGTGTGGCAGCCATATTGGATGTCCAAGCAGCACCATCTTCGTTTAGATCTAACTAGAAATATGATGAATGTATGTGAAGAGGTGCATGAAAATCCTGCAGATAGTTTAGGAAAAGTTGCAATAACAAATTTTCGCTAACGGATGGACGACGATCTACAGACAACAGGTGACGGACGAACGACGGACCATTTCATAAACTCGTTGATCTATGACCAACAGAGCTTTAAAAAAAGACAACGTTATTTTCTTCTCTAACTGCCATCTGCTTAATCATATGTAATGATTTCCTGGTTTAGGTATAGTGTTTTACGGCACAGCAACTCAAGTAGGTTATTCATTTTCAAGTCCATTTGATTAAAATGCATTTTCGAAAAACACGCCACGGTAGCTATCAGAGGCTGTCTCAGATTTCTGGATTCACACCTACACCATTCCGGACCCTTTTACAGATACAGTACTCTATAGGGACCATGACAATATAGTTTGTCTGTGCTGTTAGTTTACGTCAAAATGACATGTAAGCAACAGAATAACGAGTGAAACCTTATACACAATCTAAGCATCGATGGATCTGCTTCGTAACCAAGGCACAATAAAATGCATTGTAGTGAAAACAGTCATAAAAAAGTAAAAAAAATGCACTCTATTTCTGAATACTGCTAGGGTTGTTTAACAATGTTTCCGAGCATAGTAACTGCCCGCATGTATCAAAGTTATTCATGAAAATGAAAATCTTTGTTTAAACGGACATTTTGACAAAGTGCTTGTCAAACGCTTGACTGTTTTAGAACCAGATTCTCATGAGTTTATTACTAAGGAGAGTAAGTGTCAAAAGACGAACGCATTAGAAATTCGGTGACTAATGTGTTGTCTTCTCGTGAATAAAAATGACAAATCAAACATGAACCTCTTTTATGGCTCCTTCCGCCGCAATTTATTCGTAACCATTGCGGATAAATATCATTTCCGGTGCATTATGACTGGCCAGTGTGTAATTCAAAACCATTGCAAAATTGAAGTTAATTCCTCCTTCCCCCACACCCACCCAAGTTCCACCTGTTCGGAACCGGAGCAATGGCGATGCTTCAATTGCATCCTCTAGCAAGACAACTATGTATACTAAAAGGGCGCCCATGAAAATTGCGTTGCAAGATTAACGATGTCCCCAATACCGTATAGAACAATTTAACACCACTACCACCCAATAAAACTACAGCTAAAAAAGAATCATAATTTTACTGTAAGCAAAATGCATAGAAAAGTCACAAGACTATAAAAAAGCCCAAAAATTAGAGAATATTCATGGTAAAGTTTTATTTTTGATTTTGTGGGATTTGTTTTTTGTGTCTGTTTTGTTTTGTTTTGTTAATTTAATTTAATTTTTGTTAGTTTGTTCGAGTACGAGATGGAAAACGTCGAAGACATTCAACAGTGCAAATTTGATAATTTATACATACGCGTTACAACAGGCTTGACGACAGGTTCCAATTATGAAAAATGTGGTTTACTCGGGTCTCTTGCTTTACAAGTGTCTAATTCCGTCATCACAGAATTCCTCAAAATGAATCTTGAAAAATCTTGGTAATACATTTCACGATGTTACTGGTTAAAAATATTTAGTTTTAAAAACGAAAATAGCAGGCTAGAAGGATTTTCTTTGCTATCAAGAGTAAAGTCTAAAAAGATAAAAACGGAATAAATCACCTACTCGTTTGAGTCAGCGGTGTATGGTTGCTGATTTAATGTCGAAGAAATTATCAATGCAGTCATATTAAATAGCCCATATAGACCAACTAGATTGCGGTTTCTTTTTTATGACAAAAAATATGGGGCGAGTTTTCTATAAATTACTACGCCGACGAACATTTGAGGCATATGTTTGTCTCGCAGTAATATTCTAGTGTTCCAAATGAACAAAATACAACTATAGACTGTTTGCGTTTGCCGGAATATATGCACCAGAAACGGACTGGGGGTGGGGTATTCTCACAGCTCTCTTAACATAGCATACTGGCGAAATTTAATTGTAACTTATTTATAGCACAATTTTTAGAACGTAACATTCTCACAGACACTCTATTATTCATGAATTTTGTAAATAATAAATTTGAATATAAACCAAGTAATTAAAAGAATAAAGGTTTTGTAAAAAAAAAAAAAAGAACTGCAGTTTATTATATTATTCATAGTGAGATAAAGAATATATATCATCGGGGAAAAATGATATCAACAAAGCGGCGATATCACAAACAAACGGGTTAAGAGACTCGGTCTATAGTAGAGTATTGCGTTTTTATTA